>OY728131.1:1238431871-1238795871 GCA_963277665.1 Viscum album
AAAACATAAAAAGAACACCTTTAGGAGTTGAAAGGATTTATTAGTATGATAATGATGTTCTTCTTGTTTTTTGTAAACTAATAGATTAAAATAGTTGTTTTTAAAAGAATAAGTACAATAGTTTTTTTTGAATATGATAGACTTTAAAATAAAATGTTATTATGATAAAACATGTTATAAAAATTGAATATGATTTTTTTATAATTATTTCATAGTTTAGAAAATAGTTTAGGAAAATTAACTCTGAATTTTTTTATGAATGGACTGAGTCCCTAAAATCCAGATATGAAAAAGTTTTTATAAAATCTATTTTTTTAGAAAACTAAAAGTTTTAAAATATAAAAAAAAATATGTACTACCCCTATAAATATTATTAACTTAATATAAATAGATGGATAAAAAATAAGTAGATATAAATGATCATTTCACATTGATCATTCCTAGGTTCTATTTAATGTATTAAAATCTATTAGAAGGTAATGGTTTTGTAAAAATATCTGCAAGTTGATCTTTTATTCCAATGAATTGTAAAATGATATCTCCTTTATGTTTGTGATCCCTAAGAAATTGATGCCTAATATCTATGTGTTTTTATGGGAGTTATGTAAAAAGTTCTTACATAAAGTAATAAAACTAGTGTTATCACATAATATTTGAGTTTTTGTAAAACTCATTCCATAATCAGTGAGTGTGTGTTGCATCCACAAAAGTTAAGCCCAAAAACTTCCATCTTCCATGACACATATTCAACTTCGGTAGTGGAAAGTGATACTGAGTGATTTTTCTTACAATACCAATAAACTAGGGATTCTCTTAAGAAATTACAATTTCTTTACATGCTTTTCCTATCCATTATACAACCATAAATGTTAACATCCAATTTTTTTTATTCAAAAACATCGCCAGAAGAATAAAAAAGTCCTAAATCTATAGTTCCCTTAAGATAATTAAAAATTTGTTTTACAGATTTTAAATGGGGTTACTTTGGATTTTCTTAATATCTTATACATAATCATACATAAAACATTAAGTCTGGGTAACTAACAGATAAGTAAAGAAAAATTTCTATCATACCTCTAAAAGTATTTTGGTCAATTAGTTTCCCAACCTCATAAAGATCAAATATATTTGAGAAGCCGATGGGAGTAAAAATACTTTTAGTATTGTATTATCCAAAATTTTTAAGGATATCTCTGATATATTATGTTGATATATATATTCTCCTTATAGTTTTTGTGAAATTTTAAAACCAAGTAAAAATGTTAACTCACCCATCATACTCATCTCAAAATTAGATTTCACAAGATCCACAAAGGAATCTATTAAATATTGTTGAGTTGATCCGAATATAATTTCATTAACTTATATTAGAATAATAATAATATTTTTGTTAACCTCTTTTATAAAATGTGTTGGATCTGCAACTCCCTTGGACCGAATGGCCTGAAGGCCTTCTTTTTTATTTTATTATAGATAATCCCCATTTTAAGGGTTGAAGGGGAACCCGTACATGACCCGTAGGCCCAAGGCACAAGGCCCGACATGACCCACAATACATGACCCGAAGGCCCAGAGGCATACCATGCCCATTACATGACCTGTAGGCCCAACCCACTAGAACTGCCCCTCCCCAGCATTTTGCATCATTGATCTCCTTATCTCCCCACCTTGCATTGCTGATCGGCTAGCATTGCCCCGTACAAATATGCACCGTACAAAAATCCTGTTAACCTATCAGATCTAGATCTAGGGGTTGTTTAATTCTGTATAAATCTTTGGTAAGTTTATAAATATATTTAGGATGTTTTCTATTTTCAAAACCAAGGATTTTTTGAACATAAAATTTCTACTAAACATATCCATTAAGAAAATCACACTTCACATCCATTTGATTTTTTTTTGAAATTAAATAATGCTATAAAAGATAATATAATATGAATAGATTCACGTTTGGATACCGGTACATAGGTTTCTTCATAGTTTATTCCTTATTTTTGGTTATAAAACTTAACAACAAGTCTTTCTTTATTTATAATAATAATGTCATTTTAATCACATTTTTTTTTCTAGAAACCTATTTTACTCCAATTATAGAAGTTTCTTTAGGTCATTCAATAAGATTCCGTACTTTGTTCCTATCAAAATAATTTAGCTCATCTTTCATTTCCATAATCCAATCCTCATCACCTAAAGACTCATTAAAATTTTTTAGGTTCAAATTAGTAAAGGAAATTAAGATGTTATATTTCATTCCTTAAGGAACTTCTAGACCTAACAGGTTGATCAACATCACCAATAATACTATCACTAGGATGATACCTAAGAAACGACTAAATTCTTGGGTTTTGAAAAGGTTGATCTTCAACATAGGGTAGAAAATCTTCTTGAGGAATTACTTTACAAACTATTTAATGATTTTTTTCCTTATAAGAATAATTTTCTAACAAAAATTGAAAATTAGTTTTTAAAATAACATCCGAGGATGTTGGTTGAGGCCGTTTAAAAACAAAAGGGTCGATTTTGTCAAATTTAACATGTACTATTTCCTTGATAGTATAATATTTTTTATCAAAAACTCTATATGCTTTAGAATTCATATAATAATCAAAAAATATTCCTTCATTGGATTTGGGTAAAAATTTATGTAAGTTATATTTCATATTCAAGATGAATACTTTGTATCCAAAAACTCCGAAGTAAGAAACATTTGGTTTTTGACTAGTCTACAACTCATAAGGGGTTTTATTAAGAAAAGGTGTTATCAAAACTCAATTTATAGTATAGAAGTAAGTACTAACTACTTCAGCCCAAAAATTTTTAGCAATTGAGTATCCACTCAACATGGTTCCTTTTATTTCTTGAAGAATTCTATTTCTTCTTTCAACAACACTATTTCATTAAGGAGTTCTAGGATCTAAAAAGTTATGTTCTATACCTTTCTTACTTCAAAAAGTTTTAAAATCAGAATTTACAAATTCTACACCATGATCACTATTAATAGTTATCAAGGGAATGTTTTTCTCATTTTTAACTTTAGTTACAAAATCTTTGAAATAAAAAAAATCTTTAGATTTCTTTGTGAGAAAATAAATCCACGTGTATCTAGTGTGATCATTAACCAAGACATATACATAGTATTTTTTCCCAATACTCCCAGTTTGTGTAGGACTGAATAAGTCCATGTTCACTAACTATAAATCATCAGTAGTTGAGAGTTCACTAATAGATTTAAATATTTACTTATATTGCATACTATATTGATAAGGATCAAAAACTTTTAAAGAATCAAACCTATGTTTTGGTAGATCATTAAAAATTATTTTCTTAGTAAACTTGGATAAGATTATAAGGTTGAAATGTCCTAACCTTCTATTACATAACCAAGATTGATGTTCTATTGCACTAAGTAAAGGTAAGTCTTGGATCCTAATGTAATCTAATTTAAGTGTGTAAAAATTTATCATGAAGATTGGTAGAAAGAATGTATTCATCCTTGAAATTGTGTACTACACATTTATCATTTCTAAAATTCATAAGGTAACCTTCATCACATAATTGACTTATGTTTATAAGGTTGTTCTTAATGCCTTTAACAAATAAAACATTTGAAATTAAATATTTACTAAGAAGAACTATGTTACCTATACTGATAATCTCTCCTTGATAATTATCTCCAAAAGTAACCTTTCCACCTTTCATTTTGAAAATATTTTTGAAAAAATATTTGTTAACAATCATATTCCTAGAAAGACCACTATCTATGTACCAAGTATTCTTTTTGTTGGTACTTTATTTATTTTATTGAAAGTAAAAGCATTTGAATTTGGGAACCCAAACCTTATTAGGTTTGGTAATGTGAGAAAATAAAATTTTATCATTACACATTTGTTTTAAAAATTAGAATTTATGGAAACCTAAGGATTTAACTTTATTTTTCCAATGACAACCACTTTGGAATTTGGTACAAAAGGGTGAACTCTTTAGCACACAATAATTATTACTAAAATCTAGTTTTTTATTAGTATATCCCATTCCGGAACTTTCACGAACTAACATGAGTCAACCTTAAACTGGTCACCCAAGCCAATATATGGCAAGACCCGAAGGAATTCCCAATCCTCACAGGCTAAAAATTAGCGACGAGGCATCAAAAGAGTAACCAAGGGAATGATTTCTCCCAATATAAATAAATAATATGAATATAGGAAAATAAAAATATCATCCCAATATAAATTAAATAACTACACTGAAAATTATTTACACAAAGCTATAAATACAAAAAAAATTACAAAAAATCCCAAACTGAACATACAACCAAAACATCTCCATGTGATCCTGAGGGTCACTCTCTGATACCAAAAAAACTATCTCCCATGATAATATAACCAAGATAAAACTTGTACCATAATCTAAAAACAAGAAATAACTATAGACATGAGTATTGAAACTTAGTAGGAGTGCCCAACCAATCTATTCCCAATGCACTTCCTTTAAATAAAAGAAATATTAACTTCGGGTTTGAAATACAATATATAAAAGTAATATTTTTCCACACATTTTCCCATTAAAGAAAAACATAATCCATTTCCCTTTTTCATTCTAAATCTAGGTTCCTTTCCAAGAATAAAATATTTAAATTTTCAAGGAAAAAGATGATTCTTTCATTAAAAATAGGAAAATAGAGTGTAAAACATTTCCAAAACATTTTCCATAAACCTTTGAAAATATAACTCATCACTTTATAAAGAAATACAACACACATAAGAGCACAAAAAATGATCGCATAATAATATGAGAAATGTAAATAATCACACAATAGTATCCAACAAACATTGAATCACAATCATAAGATGCATAAAACTAAGTTCCAAGAGACATGGGAGAACCTAGGAGGTCATAAAATAATCCAAAACATACTATACACCTTGACTCATCCTGGAAATCAATCCTCACTTGATGAAATAAAATTCACCCACATTCTTAGCCACACCATACTTTGTACAAACCAAGGGGCACTATTCCATAGAAAAAATAAACAAAACAAACCAATCCTCTTCTATGGGCCACGAGCTGGAGGATAATTTTAAGCTAGTGAAATAATCGTTCTCAGAAAATTCACTAGCTATGCTAGGTTACCATTTCAAGAGTAAAGAAAGGAGGTGAGCCAACTTATGCCAACCGAGAATACAATAAAATGAACATATATCATATATAAATAATCCACACAACATGTATCACCCCAAGTCACCCCAAGGATCAATCCCTTGCATTATAAATCATAGATCTCAAAAGAATCCACACCGAGGATCTCTCATTCCTCACAAAGTAAATGGGTTATGAGGAGTCTATAGCAAATAAATAAAACCCATTTACATAAATGTATCACAAGTATTCCAAAGTGATGGAATAAAATCCATTTAATAAAAACAAGAAAATAGAATTATCCAAGGATAGTTTTCATGAAAATCATTTTTATTAATTTCAGAAAAGTTCCAAACGGGCCTCAAGCACACTTCACAAAACCATTATTTTTAAAAGAACCAAATCCACCTTTTCAAAAAGGTGAAAACATATCATTTTATATTTCATAATCATTTATAAGAATCTAATTTAAGTACTTACACTACGCATGAAAACCAAAACCATTATCATCAAAGTTTCAATCGGACCACACATCATCATCACATGCCATTTCATTTTTAGAGAACCAAACACACACCTCTTTTAAATTCAAAACCCTTGGAAAAACCCATTCAATATAACAAAATAATCTTTCCAAATTCCATAAATACATTTACAAGCCAAATTTATTTTCATAAAAATTCCAAGTAGGCTCCAATCCACCATCACATGTCAAACCACATTCAAAAGACAAGTAAACACTTATTTTAAATCCAAAAACTATTGGAAAATATTCCAAGAAACTCAAGAAATTATTTCATATGTTATAAATATATTTTCAAATCCAAACTATGTTTTAGATATCACAAATCACTCAAAAAGGCCAACCAGGAATTTTATCAAACACCGGGTGTGCAACATTTAACAGAACAATAACATTTACCATGAAAATAGGAATAAATCACCACTTTTAACACCAAATAATAATTCCAAATATCACACATCATTATTTAATATTCAAGGAAGTTATGAAAAGTAAGAAACCAATGGTTTCTAAATTTAAATGCAAGTGCAAAAGGAAACCTACCTCAAACTCACAATGCTTCAATAACACACACCCGAAACAACCTCACAAAGGTTAGAGGAAGAAAGAACAACCACATGGAACCTTAAACACACAAAAACCACAACATAAATCAAGGTAAAAATAAAAACTAGGTCCACTAAACCATGGGAGAAGAAGAACTCAAGAGAAAATTGAAGGAGAAGGAATGAGGAGAAGATAAGAGGATAATACCTTGAAAAATCTAGCCCAAACCTTGAATAAATCCCTTAGATCCACACTTGGAAGGAAGGTGGAGGCTTTGAGAACAAGGGAGAAGCTCCCCTAGGGATGTACGAACTAGAAGGAAGAAGAAATGGTTGGATTGGGAATAAAATCCTGATAGGGTATAAAGGAAATTTCACATTTTTTAATGACCCTAGAACTGCACACGATTTGGCCACACAATTTACCAAACCGTTCGCCAACTGTGTGCCCCTCACTAGACAACTAGGGCACCCACATGGTTTGGTAAACTGTATGCCAACTGGGTGATTCAGATCTGTCTAAAAATGGAATTGGCCACATGGTTTCCTGGGAAAGGGTGCATGATTCCCCCTAACTATGCGCCAACCGTTCAATAACCGCTGTCACCCCAAAACATCCATCTTTTATCAAAAACCCTTGAAAAAACTATGGAATAAACACAGGTCCAAAATTAAACAATGTAACACCTCAAAAAAAATCATGGAACACCTAGAACTTGAGAGAAAACTAAGATCCAAAAATGAAATGTAATAAAGGGATAAAAATAAAAATCCGGGTGTGATAATTCTCTCAACTATAATGCTTTCTTCCCCAAAAAATACACAATATCTCAAGTAGATCAATTAAATACAAATTATTACCACATCTACATGATCTAAAATCTCGCCAATAACTCCTAAACCACCATAAAAACAAAATCCATACCTCTTAACATAAATGAACCAATGAACTCGAACCACCTTTTGAGAAATAACAGAAAACTCAAGCTACAACCCACACAAATTAGCCACAGAAAAAACCATTGGGTATAATCCAAAATTCCAACGTTCCCCCAAATAGATAGGAACTCGAAATTGGTCAACTTCAAATAGAACCACCCATTTCCAATTCAACACCAAAAACTAAACCGGATTATCAACACGAGAGGTTGTAAAATACTCCCCACCATAAGAAACCAACTAGAATCAACAAACTTGAAAAGAGACCACAATGAGACTCACGTTGGGTCTCCCCACCATTGAGAATCGACTAGCTTAAAAAAACCATAGAACTCCCCACACAGAACAAGAACCCCCACTAAAAGGGGAGGGAGGGGGGTCCCAATGAGAGGAACACCAAACTAAATAGAAAACTAGGACACGATTCATCATCTCCTGATTAGCACAAACTAAAACCAAAGCTGATTCACATGGGCTATCCACACAAGGAAAAATGATCAGAGATTCACATCCAAAAAGGCACAACCACTAGAGTCTCAAGAAAATGATACTACCATGACCTCATAAAACTAAATAGGAACTTATAACTCACAAGGATTTAAATGAAGAAAGAGTCCCTTATGCCTTTCTAAAAAAACAGGAAACTACAACATGAGAATTTAGACCGCCCACTCCCTAATAGAGGAGACAAGAATAGAGACAAGGTTTCCCACTCCCTTGATGATTTCATTACTGCGTGAAAAGCCTCACTTTGGGACCCATGGCTGGAGCCCTAATGTCTGAAGAATCTACTACCCCACAGTTAGGAGTTAATAATCCTCGATGGAAACTCCCTATTTTGGTGCCAAAAGCATCCACACCACACACCAGATAGAACCAGATGAATACAACACAACATGGAACTCACTTTGATTCAAAAAGGAACTTCCACCAAACCAAGATATATGTACATGACATCTTCATTCAATCTAATGAGAAATAATAATAACAAGGTATACACGGAACACACCTCCACTTAGAATGAAAGAATTTCATAATTTCCAAAAGAAAACCATGATTCCATTGAAATAGAAGTTATCTGGAGGTCCAAAACATCCAATTTTAAAATTCAAAGAAAACAAAACACCATCACAAACAACCATTATAAACAAAGAATCATTACATATAAAAGGAGATTTAAACAAAGCCCAAAACAACACCCTACTCCTATAAATGAGCTAGGGTGTTTTTTGAATGGGTGGATTTGGCTCCACACTATTTCCTGGAAACACTACAACAAAACTGTTGCAAGTGACCTAGACATCCATAGGAATGACAGGTCTTTAGATCAATCTAACACGATGGATTATTATAATCTATCTTTCCAAATTTATGACACACCATGATCCTACACTCTGAATAAGCTGACAAAAGATCTAAGGGAATTTTTATTTTTTGACCTATACCAACAGATTTAGGAAAATATCCCATCTTTCTACTAGAATCCACTTCATTGCTTCTAGAGGTTAGAGGAAGGTCGGTTACCTCAAGAACTCCTATTAGAACAACTTCAACATGAACAACTTTCCTCACCACATCTGCAAAAGAGGTTAGACCAAACTCTGACACTTTTTACTGTAGATTAGGAAGAATCCCATACTCAAAATGCCGAGTCTTCAAGGAATCATCCACAACACACTCTGTAAGGTAAGGAACTAGATAAAAAAATGATAAAAGAACAACAACACTGGCCCATCTCCTTACTGTAGGAAACACATCTCCATTCCCCTTTCGACCTTCACTATCTCATAGAAATACTTTTAGATGAACAAATACTTTAATAACTCCCAGGTAAGACCTTTCTAACGCTTGGTTTGAGAGAACGAATTCCACCACTTCCTGGTTGGATATTCAAGCATAAATGTAGCAAACTTCACCTTTAACGAATCAGGAAACTTGAGGAAACTAAATTTTCTTTCAATTTTATACATCTACTCTTCTACTTAGAGAGTATCTTCTTGACTATAAAAGAGAGGAGAATTCAAATTCTGAAACTCAAGAAGGAAGTCCACAGATTGTTCAACTGGAGGGTTTTTGAATGGAAAACCACCCGTATCTACACCAAAAATATCTATCAAAACTTTGTGGGGGCATGAACTATGAAATAAGAAAACCAATAACTCAATCAAAACCAATCCATAAACCAAAATTTACCACAACCAAACACCAAACAAAAAATGGAACTAACTCAAAGGATTCCCAAAATATCTTTCTAAAAAACCACTAACCATCATTTTAAAACCAATTTATCAGTACAAATTTATCAAACTCAAATCACCGTATAAATATCATTCCCAAATCATAGGAAATAAAAACAAGACACATAACCATTGGCTACCAAAACATCACAATATTCCTCTTAAAAATAATTTTGAAAGAAATAAAAATTCATAGGTTTCACACTCACCAATAGTATTACTTAGAGCCTCATCCACATGTACATTCCTGTTACACACCAAGCACTCATCAACTCATACTAATCTAGGAACTCATCCACCCATGTCATCATCCATCCACTTTACCACACATATCCATGCATGTGAACACCCATGAAGGTACCAAAGTTCAAAATAAAACATTCCCATTTTACAAAACAAAACATTCCACACAAGTTTTCACACTCTTAATCCACTTCCAATTTTAAAATTCATTTAACTTTTCAAAGCTCGCTAACCAACAGGTCAAAAAACATTTTTCAAACTCCACACACCATATCCATTTTATCTTGCTCAAAACAAAATCCCATGGATTCCATTCAAAAACCCAACTCATCCCATTCAAAACATTTTTCAGTAACTTAATAGATCTCATTTCATCAAAAATAATTTGATTAAAAACTCATTTATTCTCATTTTAAAACAAATCTCCAAAACAAACTTCTACCTACAAACAAGAAACTTCAATAAACCCCAGGATTTGATTATAAAAATTCAATCTTATTAAACCCTTTCCCATTTTACCCAAAGGCTATGTTACCAAACATATATTTTATAAATATTTCTTTAAAATAAATATGAAAAATTATTTTCCATCTTCCCAAAACCAAACCATCACCACTTAAATTTTAGTTTTCACAATTTCAAACCAAGGGTTTTCAAAATAATTTTTAGAATAAAAGAATACCCAAAACATCTCACAAGGGAGAAACTAGTGTCGATGGATGACTTGTACATATGGTTGGCAGCCATATTCTAATCAAACCACCGTCATATAGAGTCTTCTTAGACCATGTCCCTAGATCCACATGGATTTCTAGGCCCTAAAAGCTCATTGAGACCCTTGTCCCAACTCTGTTTTAATTTTCCCAAACACAAAACAAACAACAAGAACCAAAAAGACAAAATAAAACCCAAATTCCCACGGAAACCTAAGGTTTGGTATAGAAAGTGTTGGCCAGAAATTCCCTCATACCCAAACCCCAAGGTTATGATAGTAATCCTATATCTACCTTGAAATATCAAATAACATGGGGTGATATAAAGGTAAGGTACAATAAATAAATAGCCTCCTTTGATACCATTTGGTCACAAACTAACCTGAGTCGACCTTGAACGGGTCACTCGATCCAATCTAAGGCAAAGGCTTGAAAGGCATTCCTGATCATCATGGACTGTAAACTAGTTCTAGGGTATCAATAGAGTAACCAAGGTAATTATTTCACCCAATATAAATAAATAAACTAAACAGTGTAAAATAACAAGAGTATTCTGATATAAATTAAATAACCATACTGAACATTATTTACACAAAGTTGTAAATACAACAAAACTTAAAAAAAAACCCCAAATTGAATATACGACCACAATGTATCCATGTTACCTTAAGGTCCACTCTCTGATACCAAACAAACTATCGCCCACAGTGATCTAACCAAGCTGAAACCTACTCCATAAGCTGAAAACAATAAATAACTATAGGTGGGAGTATTAAAACTCAGTAGGAATTCCCAAAAAATCTATTACCAATTCAATTCCTTTAAATAAAAGAAACATTAACTTCATGTTTGAAATAAAATATATAAAAATAATCTTTTTCCACACATTTTTTCATTAAATAAAAACACATTCCATTTCCCATTTTTATTCCAAATCTAGGTTCCTTTCTAAGAAGAAAAAATTTACATTTTCAAGGAGAAAGATGACGATTTCATTAAAAATAAGAAAATAGAGTGTAAAAAATTTCCAATTTTTTCCATAAACCTTTGAAAATTCATCTCATCACTTTCCAAAGAAATAATCCACACATGAGAGCACCCTAAATGATTACATCACAATAACAATAATGTAAATAAGCACACAAGAGTATCCAACCAAAAACACATCACAATAATACATCGTAGAAAACTAAGTTCCAAGAGACATGGGAGAACCTAGGATCTTATGAAATAATCTAGAGCATACTATACATCTTGAATCATCCCAGAAAGCATGCCTCACACAATGACATAAAATTTTCCTATATGATCAGCCACACCCTACCTGGTATAGATTAATGGGAACTATCCCATAGCAACAATAAACAAAACAAACCAATCCTCTACTATGGGCCACTATCCAGAGCATAATCCTAAGCTAGTGTAGAAATCATTCTTAGAAAATTTTCTAGCTATGCCAGGTTCCCATGTCAAGAATAAAGAAAGGAGGTGAGCCAACCAATGACAACCGAGCATCCAATAACATGCACATATATCATATATAAATAATCCACACAACATGAATCACCCCAAGTAATCCCAAGGATCAATCCATTTCCTTACAAATCATAGATCTCAAAGGATTCCACACCAAGGATCTACCATTCCGTACAAGGTAAATGGGTCCCAAGAATTACATAGTGAGGACATCCCACAAATTCACATAAATGGACCACCAAGATTCCACAACAAGGACATCCCATCCATTTAACATAAATAATAAAAGATAAGTATCCAAGGAGAGTTTTCATGATAATATTTTTTACTAATTTCACAGAATTTCCAAACAGACCTCAAGCACACTTCAAAAAACCAAATTTTTTAAAAGAACCAAATCCACCTTTACAAAAAGGTGTAAAAATATCATTTTACATTTCACAATAATTTATAATAATCCTATTTAAGTACTCTCACCACATGTGAAAACCAAAACCATTATCATCAAAGTGCCAATCGGGCTCTACATCATCATCACATGCCATTTAATTTTTCAAGAACCAAACACACACCTATTTTAAATTCAAACCGCTTGGAAAAAACCGTTCAATATAACCAAATCATATTTCCAAATTCCATAAATACATTTACAAGCCAAATCTATTTTCATCAAAATGCTAAACAGGGCCAAATCCACCATCACATGTCAAACCACTTTCAAAATCCAAGTAAAAACTTATTTTAAATCCAAAAACCACTTGAAAACTCTTACAAGAAACTCAATCCATAATTTCATATTCCAAAAATATATTTTGAAATCCAAACCATGCTTTAAATATTACAAATCAATCAAATAGGACAACTGGTAATTTTATCAAACACTTGGTGTGAAAAATTTAACAAAACAATACCATTTACCATGAAACAAGGAATAAATCACCACTTTAAAGCCAAAAAATCATTCCAAATATAACTTCTTCAACAAAGTTTCAAAAACCAAGAAACCAACAATTCCTAAATTTAAAGGAAAGTGCAAATGGAAACCTACTTTATACTCACGGTGCTTCAACAACGAACACCTGAAACCACCTCGCGAAGGTATGAGGAAGAAAGAACAACAACAAGGAACGTTAAAAACACAAAACTCCCAACATAAATCAAGGGAAACATGAAACCTAGGCCCACAAGACCATGAGAGAAGAATAACTGAAGCAAAAATGGAAGGATAAGGAAGAGGGGGAAGATAAAAGGAGAATACCGTGAGAAATATAGCCAAAAAATTGAAGAAATCATTTATATGTACACTTGGGAGGAAGGAGGAGGCTTGGATAATAAAGCAAGATCTCACCTAGGGATGTATAAACCAAGAGTAGGAAGAAATGGGCAGATTGGGGATAAAATACAAAGAGGTTAGAAAGAGAATTTCATATTTTTTAATGACCTAGGCACTACGCATGGATTGGTCGAACGATTTACCAAACTATGCACCAACTGCGAACCCCTCACTGGAAAACTAGGGAACCTACATGGTTTGGTAAACTATGTTCCAACCGTGCAATTTGGATCTATCTAGAAATGGAATTTTCTTTTTGGTTTCTTGGGAAAGGGCACATAGTTTCCCCTAATCATGTTCCAACCGTGCACCACTTAATATCAAGCCCAAAACTTCCATTTGTCATAACAAACTCCTAGGGAAACTATGGAATAAACACCAGGAAAAAATTAAACAAAGTAACACCTCACAATAAACATCATGGAATACTTGAAAATTGAGAGAAAACCAAGATCCAAAAAATGAATTGGAACAAAGGGATAAAAAGAAAAATCTAGATGTGACAATAACTAGTACCATGAGGTATGATTATTTTGTACATTTTATCCAAATTTTATTTACCAATGGTAAAGTTTGATAAAAATTTATTCAGGATAGAAATTTTTTATTTTAGTTTTATAACCAAATACTTTTTCTTAGTAGTATTAGTTTTTGAATAAACTTTTGATTCTAATTTTTTTCTCAGAAACCACTTTTTAATTTTTTTTAGAAATATCCTCCTCTTCATAAGTTTTCTTATCAATATATTTAGAGAGATATGATAATTATTTTTTTAAAACACCTATCCTTAAATTAGTCCTGTCAAATTATTTATTAACTTAACTTTCAAATTTTCATTTTCAAGTAGTTTTGTAAAACGATATACTTCATCATAAGAAGGAAGAGTATTATCTTATACTGAGGAAGATTATTCATATGAGTATATAGAAAACTTATCATAAAGATAATTAGAATTTAAATATATGTTTGTAAGGTTCTCATCAGTGTGTACCTTATCTATAAAAAAATATTTTCTTTGGGTACCCTAAAAAGAAGACCATTGTTACTCTATTTGGAATTATATTATCAGAAGATTTATCTGAGGAATATCCTACACTTTCACTCCAAGAATAATTATATTTAAGAACTTTATTTCTTTTTTTACTTATAAAACATTTTCTGATTCCTATCAAAATTTATATATTTTCTATCTTTCCTTTTTATCTTTGTATAATTTGGTTTGATGTGTTCATCTTTCTTGCATTCGTAACTAGTAACTTCATTTTTCTTATCATTTATTTCCTTGTTACCTTACTTATATTAGTATTTAAAATCTTTCTTTCCAACTATTTTATTCATAATACTAGCTATATTTTCCAATTAATTTTTATAGCGTTCTAATGAACTTGAGTCTGATTGTATAACAACCTTTTTTTTCTGGATGATTTCACTACTTTCTTTATAGACCGAACTTTAGGGGGTAAGGTAGAGGTTGTAGCAATAGAAACACCATCATTTTTCATTTTTTCCTTTTCATCATCTATTTTAAATCTTCCCTCATACTACATATAGGTTCCAATAATATCATCATGAGTAATATTTTTCAACCTCCTTGTATCATCAATAACTGTCCTCTTAGACTCCCATTCATTGGGCATGATATGTATTATTTATCCACAAGGATATTATCATATAATACTTTTTATCCAAGTGATTATAAACTATTTATGATATTCATAAACCTTTGGTGAATCTTGGAAATAAATTCTCTAGGTAAAAATTCAAAATCTTGTTAGTCAACTCTCAACATATCTCTCCTAGTTCCAAAAACCATTGAAGTACCAAAATGTGTAACCTCTAACTTATTAAAAAAAAATATATTTTTCACAAGATTATATCTAGAAATATATGATTCTCATCATGGAACATGATAAAATGTTCCTTACTCTGTAGTTTAGTTGATACTCTTGCTTTTCTCAATGGGTGAAAGTTGTAACTTCCTTATCAGGTATTTTGTAATCACTAGTCAGCATGACAAAAATTATCAACCCCATTATTGATAATGAAAGACTTCATTATATCTCTCCAATATTCATAGTCATAACTATAAAAAATTGGTGGTCTATTGGGATTTTGCTTATAAATGTACCTAATATTAAGTCCCACTATCTTAATAGAAAAACTTTATTTTCTACAAACACATTAGTATAGTAAAGTTTTATAAATAAAAAGTTTATAATAAAACTTAACATAATTACAATAGTAAAGACAATAAAAACTTATTAATAATTTGAGAAGTGTAATCCTACTATGATACTAATTGTTGGATATCAATATTAGATATATTAATATTAGGATCTAAATAATATGTTCTGTATGGATAAATTACAAGAGGTAGGGGAATTATAGTTTAAAAAACATTAGTTTAAAATAATTAAACTAAAAAAATTCACAAACCTCTTTAGTAAAATATCAGATTTGGACTTGGACCTCAGTTTGATTACCAAAGTATCATAATCAGTATTATTTCAATAATATCAAAGTATATAGATCGTAATTCGAATAGATATTATCATATTAGAGTAAAAAATTGTAATCACATAAGATTCTATTATATCAAAGTTAACATATTAGATTCATAGAAGATCTGATTAAAAGATTAATGTTTATCATATTCATATATGTTATGATAAAAAAAATCAATTTAATTATCAGAAAATAAACATTGTAAGAAAAAATTAACATAATAGCTATAAATAAGTAATAATGACTTAAATATATTAAAATGAAAAGACCTATTTTAACCTTAAGAGTAAGGTAGCCAAAAACCTTGGACAAAGGTATCCCTTGTTTTATACTTACAAGAATGTCTATATTTCCTCAGAAAGGATAGCCCTAGATATGATGATTGTCTTTGTACAGTCTGCCAATCTCATGTAGTCCTCAATCCAAAGGATCAACTCTATCTTGCTATCCCCATAATCCCTCAACCAGAAGATCAGATTTTTCATCTTGCTATTTTTGTAAGTCTTTGACCATAATAACATATCAGATGCACAAAGCAATTACAAAACATTTCTTAAGGAGGGAACCTAACAAGGTTTCCTTAAGAATACAAAACTCTAAAACAGTTACAATATACTAGGAACAAGACATTCACGATTTGTAATCTTTAGATATTTCACACAAGTGAGAAATTGAAAAATTAATCGATCACCTCCAAACTATTCGAATGAATAGGTATTTATAGTAAACCTTTCTGATGTTCATATTTTCTCCTAATGGTCATATTTCTCTAAGTTTGTCAAAATTTCTTGGACACCTGGTACTTTAACGACTCTTTTTGTAACTAATTTCCTGACATCGTATTTATTTTTTTAAAAGGTTGGGGTCGAAGCCTCATTTATTATTAAATCAAAGAAAAGACCTCTTTAACTCGGTAGAGGGAGACCCAATACATATCTTGAAGGCCCAGTGGGCATTTATCCCATTATATGGCCCGTAGGCCCATTTTTTTGGCCCAAAGCCTATTCTGTGAATAGTACTACTATAGCACCCGTCGCTGCAGCAGTACCCTACCACCGCTACAGTGACCTGCCGCTGCTACAGTGCATGCTGTTAGTTAGTCCGATGAACTTACTTACAAATTTCATTACGATAATATTTGTGGGTGTGAATCCGATGTTTATCGGTTCCGATATCAGTCCGATTGTTAAGACTTTGTTAGCATGAAAGACATGAAATAAAGTCTTACATCTAAATTGATAAAGGTGAATCCAATGTTTATCAGATCTATACGCATTATGATAATCATAATAAAGGTTGTTAGTTTATATTCATGAATACTTTAGAAATAATTATAAGTATGGTAAAAGATTATGTTTTCTAAAAAAACATTCTAAAAAAAATTGGACATGAAAATTTAGAAATCAAGTATTTAAGAAACAAATTGTGATTTCCAAAACTAAAGGAATGGAAAATTCATAAGTATAAATTTTGACTTATCATACCAAAAATAAGAAGTCAACGAGATTGAATTATATATAAAAAATCCAAATAATCTATTTTTAAAGCAATAATTAATACACTGTAGTTCCATAAAGACCTCTTTTAATGAAAATCATTAAAACCACTTTATCAAATATAGAAAACAAAAATCCCATTCAATTTATTCATTATTTATCAAACCATTTTCCATAAATAAAACAAATAAAACTAAAATATTTTAAACTAACCTTTTAAAACCAAAACTTTGTTTATCATAATAAAATTTAACCTAAGTTTAAATACGCTATTAAGAAAATAATTCATTTTATTTTGGCCTACTTCATTAAGAAAAATATTCATTCAACTATTTATTTCCAATAATTTTTCCACTTATCATAGAACATGGTACCTATAAAAATACATAATCATCATAAAAGTGAAAAAAATTATAAACAACATGCCTAATCCACACAAAAAATTTTCAATTCTATATATTGTTCAACACATTAACATCAACATGTTTCACATAATAAATTAATCATAATTCAAAACAAATTAAATACCCATTTAAATTTTTTTATTTTCCTATTCAACACTCAATATCCGCTTCATTAAACAATGAGGCCATGAATATTATTATATTTTTTTCTCTTCAAATGTACCTTTCATTTCAAAATTTTTAAATATTTATATTATAATATATTTTTTTCATTTTCAAAATCTCATAAATTATAATATACCCCTCACATATTACATGAAATAAAGTATTAAATAATCCATTTTTACATAAGGATCATATTATTCATTATATATAAATCAATCATGGTCCAACATCCGGGATACAACCCATGAATTATTATACTATTCTTTATCATGATTCAAAAATCATATATTCATGAGCATGCTTTCAAAATAATCACAAAAAGGAAAATCATTTATCAAAATAGTCAATAATACAAGTCATTTAAACCATCATGTTCATCATAAAAATAATCAAGACTTTAATAACATAAGCCCCATTCTAGTGTTTCATTCCATCATGCTTATTACAAGAATTAAAAAAGTTCAAAAATATTTTCCATGTTTAAATTAATCATTCATTTTAACATTTTTTTAAAAGACTATCATATCATGATAAATATCCCTTCATTAAAAAAACCAAAAACATAACATATGATATAGTTTCAAAAATATATTCCAGCATGATTTTATCCCAACTAAATGTATAAGTCCCCGGCCTTAAACCTTACTTAATATTGAATTAAATGAATAATTCACATTGAGGATATTTTAAGGTTTAGAGTTTTAGAGAATTAGAACATAACTATTACATCTCAAAAGATTACAAAGTAGACACTTCTACTAAGTTTCCATAAAAAAAACTCTTAAAAAGAAACATGTCTAGTTCCATGTTTTATATAGCATGACATTCTCTTGATCCCATCCTTGACCCTATTCCACATTAAGTCCTGTGAAAAAAATTTCAAAGAAACTTGGGGTGAGCATAAAAAGCTCAGTAAAGGATACACAAAGAATAAAAACTGTTAGTTTATCTAAACAAAAAGTAAACCATATATACTTTATCAAAGTAATACTTTTCACCTTTATGAAGTAGTAAAAACTATTCAATGAATAAAAGATCATTACTTACCCTTTTGTAACCAAAATATTACCATAAAAGCCATATAAAGAACACATCACATATAAAGGTAACTTGGGACATAAACATACTTAAGTTGAATAACCATACGGTCGACTTCCATACATATCACTTAATGGAATAGCTATTCGGCCAACTTCCATACATACTTAATGGAATAGCCATACGGTCGACTTCCATACATACTTAATGGAATAGCCATACGACCGACTTCCATACCCAATGCATTAGAGGTTAAAACGTAACCACCCATCCTGGTATTCACGGCACCACCTGTCATATGGTTTATCACGTAACCACCCGTTAAATGTCTAAGTACCATAATAAAATCATAAGACATAAAACAGATATAATGGAAAGAAAACATTTCCACACTTTGATAACAATATATCACTCAAATATATTGACATAAAAAATCAATTATAAAAACCATTTTCAATACCAAAATACATAAAAGAGTATATAATATTTATTTCATTTTAAAAACATTACGGCTTGTTGAGGAAGCCAAAGACCAAATAATACTCGCGGCGGTGGAAAAGGTCGTTGTCACCGCGTACATTAAAAGAAACATTCCTTTCTGTCGTTTTGTAAAATGCTTAATAGAAAAAGATTCCTTTTGTATAAAAGTAAAAGTCAAAGGGTTTTATACACCGTATAAAAGAAAGTTGTGTATAAAATGAAATATGCCTCAATGAAAGAATAATGAGACGAAGTCCCTTACCTCAGGTCCGACTTGACTCGATCATTCTTTAACGTCCTGAATAATAAACTTGAGTTAATTTCTATTTGCTTAAGAACATTTTTCAAGTTCATTATTCCTTTTATATCACTTATTTCCATGTTATAAACATTATGTAATCATTTAAGTTAATAATGTTTGTTTTGTCGATATTTGGTCCTTAAGTCGAAGGTGGACTTCTTACAATTACATGTTGTTCGTGTGGTCAAAGGTTCTTTATATCCAGAATGAAATTCCTGATTTGGATATCATATATATCATATATATCCAGCATATACATGTATTTATAATATTACATAATCATTTAGAGGTAAGAAATGAAATGCACCGTTCATGGAGACGGTAAGCCGTACGTACGCATGAACGCTACTTTCATTTCTATGTCATATTAATGGAATTAAAACTAAATGAGAGGTATGTATATTTTAATTCCAGAATTATATTAACCATTTAAATGTAACATACATAATATATATCCATTATATATATGTACTTATAATAGTACATTACATTTGGGGATAAGAAATGAAATGCACCGTTCATGGAGACGGTAAGCCGTACGTACGCATGAACGCTACTTTAATTTCTATCTCATACTTTAATGGAAAGAAATAATAATGATATAGAGGTATATTATAATTCCAGTATCACATCATATATAATAACTTTAAATACATCCTTTATACATCCCACATATGGCATTAACGAATCAAATCACTTTGAGGGGGCGGTAGTCCGCACTTCCTTAAATGAAGATATCACATTTACCCATAATGGAAACCATAAAGGTATGCCCAAAATGAAAAATACAGAATATTAAGGAAAACATAAACATATTATATATCATATATAAATATAGTGACATATTAATGGCCACCTTTGAAGGTGTTAGAAGAATATCGAACAATCATCGTTTCGTGAGGCAGAAATTCGCCATCCATAGAAACAGTATGTTCTTTAACCATTAGACGTAGGTGTGTGTAAGTGTAGCTCGAATACTTATTATAAAAACATCCTAGTATATGGAAGATACTGGAGTTGTTACAAAAGAAATGAATAAAAATATTTTAGGGGGTTGGAGAAGCAAAATAAAACAAAAGGACTCAAGTGAATACATTACCTTATAATCGGGTAACTCCCTTTGGTTTGAGCTCAAAGGCTTCCTTAGGAAGACTTATACCCAAAGTGAGGCTTCAAGGAGTTAGAGAGGGATGTGTAGAAACAAAATGAGTGGGGGTTGGTCAAGACAAAGGCTTTGGAAGTGTGGGTAATGAGGTAGAGGTGGGGGCCTTTTATAAGAGGAGAGGAGGGGCACTCTTGGAAAGTAAGGAAATGTTATTTTATTTTAGAATGGGTTTCGGTTATTAATGGTCCCACATTGATGTGTTTCGAGTATAAGGTGATAAGGGTTCGAAATATACCCATCCAATAGGTTTTGGACATGTGTAGGTCTTAGATTTTACATTATCTTTCCATTTTATTTAAATCGTTAAATAATGAGGTAATCGCTGCATCATCATGGTGTCATAAATAATTTAATTTATTTAATGTCTAAAAATTATAAAAAAATATAATGATGTAGGAAATTTTTTTATCTTTCTAATGAATATTTATAGTAAAAAATATTACTTGTATAACCCCATGTAAAAATTGGTTTAGTAAAACATCTCATGTTTGTGTCATTTTTACTTTAACTTTAAATAAAAGGCATAAATGTCATTATCATACCCAAGTGGCTCCATGGGGTACCAAAAATAGACCCATGGGTTGTCTTGGTCGGCCATAACTCATCCAATAGGTTTAGGACAAGTGTCAAGATATTTTCATTTTATTATAATTTCATTTTTACCTTAAATTACACTAATTACCTTTAATCGTGATTAATAAAACATAAAAGTTACTATTCACAAAAATTTATTTTAATCCCATTGAACCAAATTTTACTTAATAATGAAAATCATTTAAATTGGATTTTTTATATTCAAAACAAAAAAGTGGTAAAGTCCCATTTAAACGAAAAATCAACTTTTGTAACCACCACTTTGCGGTTTCACTATTCATCAAAAATTGATGTTTTTCAGAAAAAAACCAAAACATCACCCTAAGATATATTTGATATTCAGAATTAAAAAATGAAGTCCATTTTACAAAATTCAAATCATATAAGTCACATTAATTAATTTAATAATTAATTCCCGCTGTCAAGACAAATAGCGTGTTTTTATGAAACAATAAGTATCAAAAGACTGACACTAGTTTAAGTCCAATTTCAAAGTGAAATTGATTTCAATGACCACCATTGGATTAAATGGTAAAAATATATCCTAATTTCACTTAAAAACCAATTAAAAAGATTATCAAATCATCTTAATAAATTAGATTAAAAAGAGGTTTTGAATTAAAATACAACATTTTACACTATTCATTAAAAAATGAACTTTATCGGAAAAATACCAAAAAATTACACAAAGTAATATTTGATGTCACGATTCTAAAGAAGAGTTTTATTTGGTCCAATAGAATGTATAAGAGTGACCAAAACTATTTTTAATAACGGTTCACCATCAAATGTTGATAAGTGGACCTTTCGTGAAAATTAGAGTATATAAGCCTAAAATTGAATTCTTTTCGCATTTTAAGCCTTTATCCTTTATTAGATAAATGTAAAAACATTTAACAAACATATATAATCATATTTTAGTTATTTCTATCCATTCCCACCAGTACAACGGCTACGTTTTAACTAACATTTAAAATAATATTATTTTTTTACTAGTGTGCAACGTACGATTTAAAAGAAACTCTTTGTTGCGTATCGGGTACACTATCGAACATAGAAACACCTTTAAAGTAAAATTAATATTTAATTCGCAAATACTAATAAATATGAAAATGTATTATTCTTTATTTACCTGGGATGTTACATCCTTCCCCCCTTTTGGTAATTGCGTCCTCACAATTTTATTCACTTATCAAAATAAGTGGGGGTATTTATCCCTCATAGCATTTTCAGATTCCCACGTTGCCTCTTCAACAATATGGTTTTTCCACAAAACCTTTACCTGGTGAATTACCTTATTTCGCAATACTTTCTCTCTTCGGTCAAGAATCTGGACTGGTTGTTCTTCATAAGAGAGATTCTCTTCCAACTGAACTACCTCTGGGCACAAAACATGAGATGGATCTGGCATATACTTTCTCAACATCGAAACATGAAAAACATTGTGTACCTGAGATAAACTCGGAGGTAATTCCACTATGTATGCAACTGATCCAACTCTCTCTATAATTTCATATGGTCCAATGAACCTTGGACTCAGCTTTCCTTTCTTACCAAATCTCATCACACTTTTCCATAGAGAAACCTTAAGAAAAGAATGATCACCTACCTCGAAAGATAAATCCTTCCTCCGGTTATCCGCATAACTCTTCTGCCTGCTCTGAGCTGTTCTCATGTGTTTCTGAATCAACTGAACTTTTTCTGCCATCTCTTCTACCAATTTTGGTCCCATCAGCTTCCTTTCACCCACTTCATCCCAAAATGCTGGAGTTCGACACCGCTTCCCATATAATGCCTCAAATGGTGCCATCTGTATACTGGAATGAAAACTGTTATTATATGAAAATTCAACCAAAGAAAGATGTTGGTCCCAACTTCCCTCATAATCCATAGAAAAAGCTCATATCATATCCTTCAAGGTCTTAATTGTTCATTCTGACTGCCCATCTGATTGAGGATGAAAAGCTATACTAAAATTTAATTCAGTACCCAACGACTTCTGAAGGCCTTTCCAAAAGTTAGAAGTAAACCTGGGATCACGGTCAGATACAATGGAGAGAGTAATTCCATGTAACCTGACTATCTCTTTAAGATACAAATGGGAAAGTTGATCTAGGGAAAAAGTATCTCATATAGCAAGGAAATGAGAAGATTTAGTGAGGCGATCAACAATAACCCAGATTGCATTATTACCTCGAGATGTCCTCGGTAATCCCACAACGAAGTCCATTGATATATTCTCCCATTTCCACTCTAGCATTGGTAAAGGCTGAAGTATCCCTTTCAGTAACTGCTGCTCTGCTTTAACCTGCTGACAAGTCAAACACTTCACAGTAAAATCAGCAATATCTCTTTTCATTCCATCCCACCAGTAATACTCCTGCAGATCTCTGTACATCTTAGTACTGCCAGGATGAAATGAAAATGGGGAACTATGAGCCTCACATAACAACTCATTCTTCAACTGTGAATCACAAGGCACACATAATCTCTTTCAAAATCTCAAAACACAATCACTATCAATGTTTAATTCAGGCAACTTACCCTTCTGAACCAGCTCTACCTTTTTCTGCAACTCACTGTCTTCCCTCTGTTCTTGCTTAATTCTGTCTGATAGGGATGATCTCACTAATACCTGAAACAAAACAGAAGAACTTCCTTCACCAACAACTTCTATGCCAAAGTTCATCAGATCAAAAACCAAAGGATCTCGTTCCAAACGTAGCATGGTTAATGAAGCATTACTTTTTCGACTCAAAGCATCGACCACTTTATTTGCTTTTCCCAGATGGTAGTGAATTGTACAATAATAATCCTTGATTAATTCTAACCATCTCCTCTGTCTCATGTTCAATTCTTTCTGAGTGAATATATACTTTAGACTTTTGTGATCAGTATATATTTCACACTTTACTCCATACAAATTATGCCTCCAAATTTTTAGAGCAAAAACTACATCAGCTAATTCCAAATCATGTGTAGGGTAATTACCTCATGAGTTTTCAAATATAGTGAAGCATAAGCAATTACCTGATCATTCTACATTAGGACACAACCAAGTCCTTTCAATGAAGCATCATTTTATATAACAAACTCACCATTCCTGGAAGGAAGTGCCAAAACTAGAGCATTCACCAATCTTCTTTTCAACTCCTGAAAACAATCATCACATTCTTTTGTCTAGATGAACTTAACACCCTTACGAGTTAGATTAGTCATTGGACTAGATAACCGTGAAAATTTTTCAAAAAACCTTCGGTAGTAACCTGCCAAACCAAGAAAACTACGGATCTCGGTTACATTTTTGGGTCTTGGCCATTCTTCAACAACTTTTATTTTAGCAGGATCAACAGTTATGCCATCTTTTGAAACAATGTGACCCAGGAATGAAATTTGTTGTAACCAAAACTCACACTTGATGAATTTTCCATATAGTTTCTTTTCTTTTAAGGTTTTCAAGATAACCCTTAAATGACTTTCATGCTCCTCTTTAATTTTTGAAAACACAAAAATACCATCAATAAAAACAACCAACATTTTTCACCTGAGTCAACTGAGCCATCACTGCAACAAACTATTTAGTTCTAACTCTGACCATCTCAGAATACTGATTTGAAAGGTCATTTCTCTCTGTATGCCTTCCCAGAAAAGTTGTTCTGTGTCCTCTATGAAAAACCATTCTTAACAAACATGTCTCAGATGAAGCAACATGGTAATCTTCAAATGCTATATCATTTCAATCATACCATAAATTAACTTATAATTTAACACTTTTCTAACTCCTAAAGTTGTCTAAACCGACCTATGATACCAACTATAAGGCCCCAGCCTTAAACCTTACTTAATATTGAATTAAATGAATAAATCAAATTGAGGATCTTTTCAGGTTTAGAGTTTTAGAGAATTAGAACATAACTATTACATCTCAAAAGATTACAAAGTAGACACTTCTACTAAGTTTCCATAAAAAAACTCTTAAAAAGAAACATGTCTAGTTCCATGTTTTATATAGCATGACATTCCCTTGATCCCATCCTTGACCCTATTTCACATTAATTCCTGTGAAAAACATTTCAAAGAAACTTGGGGTGAGCATAAAAAGCTCAGTAAGGGATACACAAAGAATAAAAACTGTTAGTTTATCTAAACAAAAAGTAAACAATGTATACTTTATCAAAGTAATACTTTTCACCTTTATGAAGTATTAAAAACTCTTCAATTAATAAAAGATCATTACTTACCCTTTTGTAACCAAAAGATTACCATAAAACCCATATAAATAACACATAACATATAAAGGTAACTTGGGACATAAACATACTTAAGTGGAATAACTATACGGTCGACTTCCACACATATCACTTAATGGAATAACCATTCGGCCAACTTCCATACATACTTAATGGAATAGCCATACGGCTGACTTCCATACATACTTAATGGAATAACCATACGGCCGACTTCCATACCCAATGCATTAGAGGTTATAACGTAACCACCCGTCCTGGTATTCATGGCATCACCCGTCATATGGTTTATCACGTAACCACCCATTAAATGTCCAAGTACCATAATAAAATCATAAGACATAAAACAGATATAATGGAAAGAAAACATTTCCAAACTTTGATCACAATATATCACTCAAATATATTGACATAAAAAATCCATTATAAAAACCATTTTAAATACCAAAATACATAAAAGAGTATATAATATTTATTTCATTTTAAAAACATTACGGCTTGTTGAAAAAGCCAAAGACCAAATAATACTCGCGGCGGCGGAAAAGGTCATTGTCACCGCGTACGTTAAAAGAAACATTCCTTTCTGTAATTTTGTAAAACGCTTCATAGAAAAAGATTCCTTTTGTATAAAAGTAAAATTCAAAGGGTTTTATACACCATATAAAAGAAAGTTGTGTATAAAACGAAATATGCCTCAATGAAAGGAGATTGAGACGAAGTCCCTTACCTTGGGTCCGACTTGACTCGATCGTTCTTTAACATCCTGAATAATAAACTTGAGTTAATTTCTATTTTCTTAAGAACCTTTTTAAAGTTCATTATTCCTTTTATATCACTTATTTCCATGTTATAAACATTATGTAATCATTTAAGTTAATAATGTTTGTTTTGTCGATATTTGGTCCTTAAGTCGAAGGTGGACTTCTTACAATTACATGTTGTTCGTGTGGTCAAAGGTTCTTTATATCCAGAATGACATTCCTGATTTGGATATCATATATATAATATATATCCAGCATATACATGTATTTATAATATTACATAATCAATTAGAGGTAATAAATGAAATGCACCGTTCATGGAGAGGGTAAGCCGTACGTACGCATGAACGCTACTTTCATTTCTATGTCATATTAATGGAATTAAAACTAAATGAGAGGTATGTATATTTTAATTCCAGAATTATATTAACCATTTAGATGTAACATACATCATATATATCCATTATATATATGTACTTATAATAGTATATTACATTTAGGGATAAGAAATGAAATGCACCGTTCATGGAGACGGTAAGCCGTACGTACGCATGAACGCAACTTTAATTTCTATCTCATACTTTAATGGAAAGAAATAATAATGATATATAGGTATATTATAATTCCAGTATAACATAATATATAATAACTTTAAATACATCCTTTATACATCCCACATATGGCATTAACGAATCAAATCACTTTGAGGGGGCGGTAGTCCGCACTTCCTTAAATGAAGATATCGCATTTACCCATAATGGGAACCATAAAGGTATGCCCAAAATGAAAAATACAGAAGCTTACGGAAAACATAAACATATTATATATCATATATAAATATAGTGACATCTTAATGGCCACCTTTGAAGGTGTTAGAAGAATATCGAACAATCATCGTTTCGTGAGGCAGAAATTCGCCATCCACGGAAACAATATGTTCTTTAACCATTAGACGTAGGTGTGTGTAAGTTTAGCTCAAATACTTCTTATAAAAACATCCTAGTATATATAATATACTAGATTTCTTACAAAATAAATTAATAAAAAGATTTTAGGGGGTTGGAGAAGCAAAATAAAACAAAAGGACTCAAGTGAATACATTACCTTATAATCGGGTAACTCCCTTTGGTTTGAGCTCAAAGGCTTCCTTGGGAAGACTTATACCCAAAGTGAGGCTTCAAGGAGTTAGAGAGGGATGTGGAGAGACAAAATGAGCGGGGTTTAGTCAAGCCAAAGGCTTTGGAAGTGTGGGTAATGAGGTAGAGGTGGGGGCCTTTTATAAGAGGAGAGGAGGGGCACTCTTGGAAAGTAAGGAAATGTTATTTTATTTTAGAATGAGTTTCAGTTATTAATGGTCCCACATTGATGTGTTTCAAGGATAAGGTGATAAGGGTTCGAAATATACCCATCCAATAAGTTTTGGACATGTGTAGGTCTTAGATTTTACATTATCTTTCCATTTTATTTAAATCGTTAAATAATGAGGTAATCACTGCATCATCATGGTGTCATAAATAATTTAATTTATTTAATGTATAAAAATTATAAAAAAAATATAATGATGTAGGAAATATTTTTATATTTATAATGAATATTTATAGTAAAAAATATGACTTTTATAACCCCATGTAAAAATTGGTTTAGTAAAACATCTCATGTTTGTGTCATTTTTACTTTAACTTTAAATAAAAGGCATAAATGTCATTATCATACCCAAGTGGCTCCATGGGGTACCAAAAATCGACCCATGGGTTATCTTGGTCGGCCATAACTCATCCAATAGGGTTAGTACAAGTTTCAAGATATTTTCATTTTATTATAATATCATTTTTACCTTAAATTACACTAATTACCTTTAATCGTGATTAATAAAACATAAAAGTTACTATTCACCAAAATTTATTTTAATACCATTGAACCAAATTTTACTTAATAATGAAAATCATTTAAATTGGATTCTTGAGATTCAAAACACAGAAGTGGTAAAGTCCCATTTAAACAAAAAATCAAATTTTGTAACCACCACTTTGCGGTTTCACTATTCATCAAAAATTGAAGTTTTTCAGAAAAAAACCAAAACATCACCCTAAGCTATATTTGATATTCCGAATTCAAAAATTAAGTCCATTTTACAAAATTCAAATCATATAAGTCACATTAATTAATTTAATAATTAATTCCTGCTGTCAAGACAAATAGCGTGTTTTTATGAAACAATAAGTATCAAAAGACTGACACTAGTTTAAGTCCAATTTCAAAGTGAAATTGATTCCAATGACCACCATTGGATTAAATGGTAAAAATATATCCTAATTGAACTTAAAAACCAATTCAAAACAGTATCTAATAATCTTAATAAGTTAGATTAAAAAGAGGTTTTGAATTAAAATACAACATTTTACACTATTCATTAAAAAATGAACTTTATCGAAAAAATACCAAAAAATTACACAAAGTAATATTTGATGTTACAATTATAAATAAGAGTTTTATTTGGTCCAATAGAATGTATAAGAGTGACCAAAACTATATTTAATGACGGTTCGCCATCAAATGTTGATAAGTGGACCTTTCGTGAAAATTAGAGTATATAAGCCTAAAATTGAATTCTTTTCATATTTTAAGCCTTTATCCTTTATTAGATAAATGTAAAAACATTTTAAAAACATATATAATCATATTTTAGTTATTTCTATACATTCCCTCCAGTACAACAGCTACGTTTTAACTAACATTTAAAATAATATTATTTTATTACTAGTGTGCAACGTACGATTTCAAAGAAACTCTTTGTTGCGTATCGGGTACGCTATCGAACATAACAACCCATTTAAAGTAAAATTAATATTTAATTCGCAAATATTAATAAATATAAAAATGTATTATTCTTTATTTACCTGGGATGTTACAAAATGAAAACACACTTTGATCAACCAAGTATTAAATCCACTGTTTTTTCCTTTTTAACAATGCCCAATATTTTTCTTTGATCATGATAAATACAACTATTAATCATTTAAAAAAATTTAACTTTTAACACATTCTATTATATCTAATTATGGACCCACTTTATGCTTTATATAATTATAATTTTCAAATTTCACCATTTAATCTATTAAACCGATTTTCATACCCATTTTCATCATTAAATGGATCTTTTATAACAATTTATATTTTTAAGAATGATGAATTAATACACACAATTCAAACAATCAAGAATCTAAGAATTTATTGAAATCAAAAAACCAATCAACACAAAATTATATTGAATCAATACATCACTCAATTTTCTCAAATTTCCATTTAAGCATTCCTCAAACATTTAATATCCATTTTAATATTTAAGTCACATAAAAACATGTTATTATTATTATTTTCTTTTTCAAACAACACAAGAATGAACAAAATCCATTTTTCTTAAACTTAAATTTCACACATATATCCATAATATTAATAAAAAAACATTATAAATCTTTTTTGAGAGGAAAAAAAATAACAAGACCACATCCTTTCGAGATGCATGACCCATATGCACGGTCTACAGCTCGCACACCCTGTCCATGAAACTCATGGGTTCCCCCTCCCACTTCATTCAAGATAGAAGTGGTCCCATATAGGAAGGATAAATCATAACCAAAACTAAAATTACACATCCCTTATATCCCCTTGAAACTCAAGGTTTAGTAATAAAAGTGTTGTACATACACTTATTTATTACCTATTGAGTTTTTGAAGTCTTATATCCATGATACCATACATACTTTAGATAAAATAAAGAGGATTTGATACCATTTTGTAATGAACTGACCATGGTTGACCTAATACATCACCTGATCCGACATTCTACAAGGATCAAATCATGTCCCTAATTTCCACATACTAGAAAAAGGCACTAGGGTATCAAAATACAATCATTGAGAACAATTTCACCCATGGAATCCAAATAAACTTTACATAAATTCTACCCAGAAATCCAACATGGCCCATCCATATATCATATTTCCATACATAAAAATAAATAGTTTCAATAATGATGGAATAAAAAAATAGAAAATAACAAAACAAAATAAAAAATCACTCATCATCTCATACGCAAAAATGAAGTGATTCATAACAACCACACATATAAAATTATCCAAAATGAATCCAAACCAATATGGATGATACAAAACAACCTAAAAATAAAAAACACAAACTAATCCAAAATACTCCACCCAAATTAATCTCCCATGACCCACATACACCACCAATATTACTAATGAAGAGAGATGAGAATCAAGGTATGATAGTAAATGGTTCAACACGTTTTAATTTATCCGAATATCATATAGTCAAGTTTACATATTCCCAAAGGCATATGTACTGTCTGAGAAAATCCCAGTAGGATACCACCATGAATCTACATAATATATTTATCTATGAAAAACATTTATTTTAGTTTGAAAACAATATTTTATAAATACCACTTTGTTTTACAAAATAAAAAAATTAAAAAACATTTTATAAATCATTTGGTTTTTATAAAACAATACAAATTCCAAAATAAGCATAATCAAGGTCATCATAAAACACAACCATCATCATAATATCCAAGTAAAAGAATAAGGTGTAGAGTGTCATCATATCTTGAAAAACATAACATGTATAACACACACAATATGGGATCAAACCTCATGGGGTATGATAAATAGGACTCACTCATAGATCACTAGCTGACTTAGATGAACCTAACAAAATAACCCAACATCTGGTGGCTCCCATAGTCTCACAAGCACCAAACCTTAGCTAGTACACAACCATACTAGAGCAGTACCCATTCTGGTTACCCAAAACATACCTAAGGTCTCCCTTGTTCAACCAATGATCATATCAATACAATATACACAATTATAAAATCAAACATGCTTTGATATAAATTAAAGCCCATAATCATGGAAACATTATTCAGGCACACTTACCTTTATAAAAAAACCTTTAAAAAATCATTTAAAACCAACCAACCACTTTAGAACATTTTATTGAACACCATACATTCACCAAAACTAACTTTTAAATAATACCATAAAAATCACCATTTTACTAACACAATCCATGAAAAATAATAAGAAACAATATAAAGAACCTCAAACATGTATTCCAAGCATAATTAATAAATAAAAAACAAATTAAAACTTAAAACTTTAGGTGTTATAAAGGAAATATAAATTAGGTAGAGTCACCTACCTCAAATCTGGAGTAAACTCACAAGATGGGTGTTAATCCACCACTCTTAGTGATTCTAATTGATATTTTAACCATAAGAATAAACATATAAAAAAATGAAAAATAAAAATATATTTAATTAAATCTAGAAAAAAACTTCATCACCTATAAAAATAAAATTTGGGATTACCTTCGTCTCATTGAGAATTATCCAATTCCACCGAAGACATGTCATTACAATTAATATTAATGAAGATATTTAATAGAAAAGATTTGAGAATTTAAGAGAGTGATAGGTGGGAATATGAGAGAGATAGAGAGATAGATATGGGGGGACCCTCTTCATGCACCCCTTTATCAAACATGACCACCCTTCTCCTTTTTATTATCCTTTTTTTTCTTTATTATTTTCATTTGATCTACTTTTTTCTTATTTACTTAATTTTTTACCACTTCTAAAGCCATGTCCTGTGCATTTACCATCCCATCATATCCGCTTCTTTCTTGTACACCTTCCCACATACCCCACACTCACCTTATTTAATTACTTTTTTTAATTCAAACAAAACCATGATAATAATAAAACAATAAATTTAAAAATAATTAAATGAATAAAAAAATAATAATACCAATATTAATGAAAACCCCAAAAATATTCAAACAAACACTTTCATTATATTCAAATAATAATAATAGTGAAAATTTTAATTATGAACTTATACCTTTTTAGTATACATAATATTATCACCATTATTATTATTATTTTTTAACAACCCCATAAATGTTCAAACACAACTAAATATCTTTTATCAATTTTAAAAAATATTATACTATTTAATAAATTTCTCTACAATCATATTTTACACCTTTTAATAAATATCTTAAACCAAAATTTAAAAAATAATGACATAGGGAATTATAATCACCCAACCATACCGCTTCATATCCTTAAGAAGCACTTCATATTAATGAACCACTTTTCCATACCCAAAACACAGGCTTTTCAAACACTATCCATAATACTCACCTCCATAGAAGTTTCCATATTAAAATTAAAACATACAAATAAACATTGTAACTCAATAAACTTCAAAAAATTAATATCATGTAAAAATATATTTCCTACCCCATTACCATCATCTATTCACTCCTTTTAAACAATCAAAAATCACTAATACCACATACAAGTTACAAGTTAATTTAAACTTCCCAATTTATAACTAATATTTGTCATTGTAATTTTCATCCAATAAAACCAAAAAAATGAGTAATAACTGAAAATTAATGTATTTCACACACAATATATACTCTATAAGCTCTAACACATTAAAATAAAAACAAACTTTTAAAGGCAAACAAAATGAAACTCATTAAAACATTTTTTTTAAAAGTGTCTCAATAAAGATTAAACATCAATAAAAATAATACTTAAAACATTATGAAACTTATTTAAGTTATTCTAAAGTCACAATAAATTTATTAATACCAAATAAATATTAAAAATATATTAATATTTATCCAAACAAGGCCTTAAATTACAAAAAATGCATGATATTATATATTTTTTTAAAAAAAATTCAATCCCAATCAACAAGGTCTTATTATTCAAATAAAAATTTCAAACACTTTAATAAAAAAACATAATAGATAACCAATAAAATCACAAGTCAACATGATTAAATTATATATAAAACAAAAATTCAAATAATCTATTTTTTTTGTTATAATCAATTTACTCTAGTTTCATAAAGACTAATTTTAATAGAAATCATAAAACTAACTTTATAAAATATAGTGAACAATAGACCCATTAAATTTCTTCATTCATTATCATACCATTTTACATAAACAAAAAAAACAACACTAATATACATTTTAAACTTTCCTTTTTGAACAAAAACATCATTTATCATAATAAAATGTAACCCAAGTTTAAATACATTATTATAATAATAATCCATTTCATTTTGAATCACTTAATTTTTAAAAATATACATTCACTTATTTATTTCCAATAATTTTCCCACTTATCATAGAAATGGTACTGATAAACAAAACATACTTTTAAAAAAAGTGATGATAATTCTAAACATAATGCTTAATCCGCACAAAAATTTTCATTTCAATATACAACTCAACACATTAACATAAACACGTTTCCCAAAATGAATTAATCATTATTCAAAAAAAATTAAACACCCATTTCGATTTTCACATGTACCCATTCAATACTCAATTTCCACTTCATTAAATAATGAGGTCATGAATATTATTATAATATTTTTCTTTTAAACATACCTTTAATTTAAAAACTTTTAAATCATTATACAAGAATAATTTTTTACATTCTAAAAATATTATAACTTATAATATACCCTACACATATTCCATGAAATAAAGTATTAAAAAATCTTTTTTTACACAAGCCTCATCATGTTCAAGATCTAAAAATCAAACATGGTCTAACATCATGGCTATAACCCAATCATTATCATACTATCCTTTCCCATGATTTAAAAATAATATCATCATACACATTCATTCAAAATAATAACAATTATACATATAATTTAAAAAAATTATCCAAAATACATTTCATTTAAACTAGAATGTTCATCATAAAAATAATCAAGACTTTAACAACATCCTAAATCCCATTCTAGCATTTCATTCTAGTATGTTTATTACAATAATTAAACAAATTCGATAATATTTACCATGTTAAAATTAATCACACCTTTTTAAAATGTTTTTTTGAAAGACTATCATTATTGGATATCAATATGAGTTATATTGATATTAGAATCAAAATAATATGTTCTTTATGGTTCAATTATAAGAGGTGGGGTGAATTGTACTTTTAAAAACTTTAGTTCAAAAGAGTTTAAACTAAAAAAATTTAAAAACCTCTTTAAGTAAAAATATTAGATTCAGACTTGGCCCTCATTCCAATTACTAAAGTATTATAATCAGGATGATTTAGATAATATCAAAGTATATAGATCATAATCATAATAGATTCAACAATATCAAAGTAAAATAATTGCAATCATATAAGATTGAACTATATCAAAGTAAACAGATCAGATTCACAGAATATCTGATTAATAGATTAATTTTATCATATTCAGATATGTTACGATAATGAAATTACAATTTAAGCAGTAAAAAGTAAAACTTGTAAGAAACAAGTAATGAAATAGCTATAATAAAGTAATAATGAATTACAAATATTAAAATGAATAGACCAATTTTAACCTTAAGAGTAAGGTTGACACAAAACTTGGCTAATGGTATCCCTTGTTTTATACTTACAAGAAAGTTTGTTTTTACCCATTAAGGAAATCCCTAAATGCGAATATCAAATTCTATGTATACCTAGCCTTAGTATCCCTTGATCCGATGAATCAACTCTTTATTTATATCCCCATAATCCCTCAATCAGAAGATCATATTCTCTATCTTTATCACTCCTCAAGCTCTTGATCATAATCATAGATCAACTGCATGATAACAAAGAAAAATTTCATAAGGAGACAACCTGAAGCGGTTTCATTAGAACTAAAAAACTCAATATAATTACAAAGACTTAGAATAAGATGTTCATGATGTGTAATCTTTATATGTCTCACTCAATGAGAAATTTAAAAATTAAATCAATCATCTTAAAACTCTTTGAATGAACAAGTATTTATAGGAAACCTTTCCAACAGTAATATTCTCTCATAATGATCATATTTATCTAAGTTTGGCACAATGAATTGGACACCTAGAACTTTAATGGATCTTTTTAAACTAATTTTCTGACATCATAATGATTTACACCATTACAGTGTAAAAAGTTTTTCTTACACTGGAAATAAGTTTTCTAAATGTGATAATAAAATTAAGTCAGTCCAATGGACTTATTTACAATTTTCATTATGATATACGTTATGAGTATCGGTCCAATATTCATTAGTACCGATATTAGTCTGATTATTAAGAATTTTTCATTATGAAAGACAAGACAGAATGTCTTACATCTGGTCAGATAAGGGTTAATCCAATGTTTATCAGATTCATACTCATTATGATAATTGTAATGAATAAATTCAAGTTTATTTTTATAATTCATTATAAATTATTCTAAGTATGTTAAAAGATTATGTTTTATAAAAAATTATTCTAAAACAATTTGGAAATGAAAATTTAGTTATCATATAATTAAGAAAGTGCTTGTGATTTCCAAAAATTATGGAATGAAATAGTCATAAGTAACTTTTGAATCAACAATATCCTCCTTCTTGAAAATCAAAAACCCAAAACACAAATGAAAAATTAACTTTGAAACTCACAATCCATTTTCTTTTAGGTACTTTTTATTCAAATTTGAATAAGAAAATATTAACACCCCATGAATTTTTTAACTCTTATGAATATGATAGTGATAGATGTTGAATACGGATATCTCCCCCTTTTTATAAAATATCTTTTAAGAGTCGTATTCTCCTCCTTACTATAGAAATATTCCTTTACTTTGAATTTCTCTCCTTTGTATAAGTATCTCCACCAAATAAGAATATCTATCCCCATTTGTGATTTTCAAAAAGAATGGGGAAGCATATTTGAGTTTCCTAAAAAGGGTTAGAAAAACAACTTTATGAAATAATATAATGAACAACCTATTCATGAAATAATATTCAACCAATTGGAATTGGAAAAAAATTCAAACAAATTATAATGAGATGAAATAGCCATTCATTCATAAATAAGTTTTTGAAATTCAATGAAAATTGTAACAAGAGTTAAAAAGGAAAAATATTTTAATCTTTATTTATAAAGGACTTCACAATAGTATTCATCTTATTGAACTATTTTATGTCCTACTCAATCATTACTATTATTTTATCTTGAGAACAAAATTTCTCTTCTTGAAACAAAAGTTTTTATTCTTGAATATAAATTATTTCAGATAATTCTTTATTCTGATTTCTCAAGTCAATGATTTCCTCTTTATAATATTTGAGTCTTGTAAAATTAATTTGAAAATATTTCATCTTCCCTTTTAGTTCTATCACATCTTGGGTCTGATTTTTAGTTGTATCTTTTAACTATTCCATAAATTTCACCATGGATGTCATATCTTTAGATAACTGACTGAAAGATTATGCAGTTTCATTCATAATCTTCTTCATATATTCAAAATTATCATCATGTATCTTGACATCGACATCAATATTATGAGACCATTTTGAAACCATATTGCATAAATTTTTGTGATCATGGGAACTTTCTTATAAAACTTTGAGATCATCCTTTAACAAAATATGCCTATCTATTATAACTTTGATTGATTATGATTTTTCACTTCTATTTTCTTGGATCAATTACACCATGGCTTCAAGTATGGTAAAGTATGGAATTATTCCTTCAAGTATCTATAAATCCTGAATGATATAATTAACTCCCTAGATGGTTATCACATTTACCAAATCTGATTATTTTTCTATTTTAGGAAGTTGGGAGTAGTTGGTTTCGAAATTCAGTCAATTTTCTTTTCAGTTTTCCTTCTTTGAGACCAATTTATCAATTTTATCCCAATATTCCTTTACATTAGACAACTTAATGATATCTCTTTCATCAGTATTAAAATTTTCACCCACTTTTTTTGAAATTTGATCTTTCTCATCTTTCTTATATGGGGATTCATCCACTTCCTCTAATGTTTTTTGTTTCCCAAAACTTTCAAATTTTTCTTTTTGGTCAATCTTGGATGGAAAATCCGATGATGATTCCTTCAATGATCTCAAAGAAAATTTATTGGATTGAGTTTCTTTTTGATCAGAATATTCATCTTTTTCTTCATTTACATCCTCATTAACTTCATCCTCTTTATCTACATCAACTTTCTTAATTTCATTTCCTTCTTCTTATTCTTAAACCTCTTCAACATTTTATTTATTTTCATTATCATTCACTTATTATTCAACAAACTATTCTTTATATTCACTTATTCAATTCCTTATCATTCTTAGATAATTTATCAATCCTATATCACTTTCATCCATTACTTTAAAAACTCCTCGTGAATATGGCCTTTTGTTCTTAGGTCATCCTTTATAGTTGGCGCTGACCCCAATTTTTTTTCTTTAACTGGAACTGATTCTTCATTAACTACTTTATTATTTCCCTTTTCTGTGATAGAGGTAACTTCATCATTGACTACAGATGTTTCTTGAAAAGAAAATCCAACATCCAGGTTTGGTGGATCAGTCTGGGATGAAGGTAATTTTTTTCCAGAGGCTACCTCAACACCTTTCATCAAAGAATCTACAATTAATTCACCTTGGATTTCCTTATTTTTATTATTATTATTTTTTTATTATTGAAGAGTATTGGAAATATTAATTTTTAAGGCCAATTCCACAGTTGGGTCAATTCTAATAACTAGATCCCCTAGTTTCCTCTCAGACATCTTCTTCATCCATTCATCTTGAACATCACATGGGACTTTTTTTTTTACTTTCTTGGGAGAGGAAGACTCAAATTTTCTTTTCTTATCCTGATCACTCTACTCTGATTTTCTTTTTCTTCTACTGATCACCCTGCTTATCTTTCTTTAAGGGTTCTAATTCCAAATCTTTCTCAACAAAAGTTTTGTTATTGTCATCAAAATAAAATCTAATTTTCTTAATTGTATCATCACTAATGAAAATAATTTTCATCTTCTTAGGATTTTATTTGTTTGAAATGTTGAAAAGCTTAATGAATTCCATCGTTATATTGGTTATAACAACTGGGAAGATAATGATTTGAGACTTAATAGATCCAGTCTTGATATTATTGATGGTAAGAAAAATGAATATGATAAGATATATTTTTCTCATATTTATAGGATAATCCAAAATGAAAACATCAAGAAAATTTAAAGTATCATGACCCCCTTTTCTCTAAATGAGTAATCCTTGCATATATAGAGAAATAAGTTGATTATCCAGTGTGAGATGAGATACTTTCCGAACCTTTTCACAATGACCAAATAAGGAATCCTATGCCTTATTCTTACCTAAATAACCCAACTCATTTGGTAATTTATGAGAAGGAAATTATGAATCTTCTTCCAATGGAACTCCACAAAAATTAGCAGTTTTCTTATATGACATATCATACCCTTTTTAATAAATTTTGAAATAATTTTTTTTGTTTTATATCCTGTTTGAAAATCTTTATCAAAATTTAAAATTATTGAACAATATCAAGATACAAAAACTAATAATCCTTATAAGTGCTTTCTACACACAAATATTCCCACCCTTATAATTTTATAATATTATTCAAAGTGGAATAATACTGATCATAAAAGGATTTTTCAACTAAAATTTATCTGAATATAAACCATATGTTAAAATCTTTAGCAGACACTATCATATCTAGAGAAGAGACTAAAGATTCAGACATCAAGAAAGTTTTTTGGACTGGGAGACTTGAAGGCTGTATCGATTCACCACATGATATACTAATGTGATATATGTGGGACACGGGGGGGGGGGGTCCCCTTTATATAGGTGAGATAGAGACAAATCAACTTCTAAATTAAATCCAATGGGTTAGATTCAGTTCAATCTGATTTGACAGTTGGAAACTATCCAAATAAAGATTTAAGGAATTTTGAACTCTTAAGGTTTCTAAAAAAATTTATCATATTGATACTGAATACAATTTTGGGAGTTTTTTTAGATTTTTTTTGAAAAACAAAAAAAAAGTAGAGTTTTTATAAAAACTAAAATAATAACAATAACAACATAGATAAACAATTATAATAAAGAAGTGAAAAAATTTAAAAGATAAGAAGAATACATTTTGGATTTAGAAGTATTTATCAATATTATAAAGATGTTCTTCTTGATTTTTCCAGACTAATAGATTGCGATGGTTTTTTTTAAATACTAAGCATAATAGTTTTAATTTTTTTGAATACAATATACTTTAAAATAGAATTTTATTATGGTAAAATAGGTTATAAAAAATGAATATGAAAAAAATTTATAACTATTTCAGAGATTGGAAAATAGTTTAGGAAAACTAACTCCCAAAAGTTTATGAAGGGATTAAGTCTAGAAAAGCTAAATAAGAATTTTTTTATAAAAACTGCTTTTTTTAGAAAACTAAAGTTTTGAAATATAAAAAACATGTTTAATCCCACTATGAAGAGGAGTAAATTAATGTAAGGAGAAGAGTAAAAAATAATTATATATGAAGGTTCATTTTTCATTGATCATTCCTAGATTCTATTTAATGTATTCAATTCTATCAGAAGGTAACAATTTTATAAAAATATATGAAAGTTGCTATTGTATTCTGATGAATTGTAAAATGATATATCATTTAAGTGCGTGATCCCTAATAAAGTGATTCCTAATATCTCTGTGTTTTTTATGGGAGTGATGTGCTAGGTTCTTTCTTAAGGCAATGACACTAGTATTATCACATTATATTTAATTTTAGTAAAACTCATTCCATAGTCAGTGAGTGTGTGTTTCATCCATAACACTTGAGTATAATAACTTCTAGTTTCCACATATTTGTCTTCTATAATGGAAAGTGCTATTGAGTGTTTTTTCTTACAAGACCAAGAAACTAATGAGTCATGTAAGAAATAAAAAGTTTTAGATGGGTTTTTTCTATCCAATCTACAACCACCGAATTCAGCATCTTAAAAAATTATTAATTCAAAAAAAATTATAGAAGAATAAAAAAGTCATAAATCTATAGTTACCTTAAGATAACAAAAAATAAATTTTACAAATTTTAAATGGGATTAATTTGGATTTTATTGATATATTTCACATAACCATATAGAAAACATTAAGTCTGAGCGACTAGAAGTTAATTAAATTAAACTTTATATAATACCTCTAAAAGTATTTTGATCAACTGGTTTCCCAATATTATCAAGATCAATTGTATTTTAAGTACCAATGGGAGTGATAATACTTTTAGTATTGTCGTATCCAAACTTTTTAAGAATATATTTAATATAATTTTTTTAAGATATATATATTCCTTCTAGTTTTTGTGAAATTTGAAAAGCAAGGAAAAATATTAACTCTCCCATCATACTCATCTCAAACTCAGATTTTATAAGATCCAAAATGGAATATATTAAATATTGTTGAGTTGATATGAATATAATGCCATAAACATAGATGTTTACAATAATAATATTTTTGTTAACTTATTTTATAAAAAGTGTTGGATCTAAAACTCCCTTAACAAAGTTGTTTTGTAACAAAAATGCAGTTAACCTATCATACCATGCTCTAGGGGCTTGTTTAAGTATTTATAAAGCTTTGGTAAGTTTATAAACATATTTAGAATTTTTTTTATTTTCAAAAAAGGGGTTTTTTCAACATAAAATTCCTCCCAAACATACCCATTAATAAATTCACACTTCATATCCATTTGAAAAAGTTTGAAGTTAAATAATTCTATAAAGGCTAGTAGAATATGAATGAATTCAAGTATGGATACTGGTGCATAAGTTTCTTCATAGTCTATTCCTTCTTATTGGTTATGACCCTTAGAAAAAAGTATTATATTATTTCTAATAATAATTTCATTTTCATCACATTTGTTTCTAGAAACCCATTTTACTCCAATTATATAATTTTATTTAGGTCATTCAACAAGAGTCCAGACTTTGTTCCTCTTGAATTCATTTAGATAATCTTTCAAAGCCTTAATACAATCCTCATCACCTAAAGTCTCGTCATTATTTTTGGGTTAAAATTGGGAAAGGAAATCTAGATGTTTTATTTCATTTCTTAAAGAACTTCTAGTCTTAACTGGTTGATCAACATCAACAATAATACTATCATTAGGATGATTCCTAAGAAAAAACTAGATTCTTGGGTTTTAAAAAGTCTATTCTTCAAAATAGGGTAGAAAATATTCTTGAGGAATAAATTTAGAAACTATTTCTTGAGTTGTCTCATTATAAGAATGATTTTCTAAAAAAGGTTGAAAATCAGTTTTTGAAATAACATCTGAGGATGTTGGTTGAGGTTGTTTAAAAAAAAGGGTCGGTTTCATCAAATTTAACATGTACTATTTCCTCAACAATATAATAATTATTATTAAAAACTCTATATGCCTTAGAAGTAGTAGAATAACCTAAAAATATTCCTTTATTGGATTTCGGTGAAAATTTATATAAGTTATCCTTCATATTAAAGATTAATAATTTTCATCTAAAAACTCTTAAGTAATAAAATTTTAGTTTTCAACTAGTCCACAACTCATAAGGGGTTTTATTAATAAAAGGTCAAATTAAAACTCGATTTATAGTATAACAGGTAGTACTAACTGCTTCAGTCAAAAAATGTTTATTAATTGAGTATTCACTCAACATGGTTCTTGTTATTTCTTGAATAATATTATTTCTTATTTCAACCACACCATTTTATAAGGGGTTCTAGGATTTGAGAAGTTATGTTCTATACCTTTCTTACTATAAAAAGTTTCAAAATCAGAATTTATAAATTCTCCACCATGATCATTATGAATCAAGGGAAGGTTTTTATCATTTCTAACTTTGGATATAAAAGGTTTCAAATAACAAAATACTTCAGTTTTATTTGTGATAAAATAGACCCATGTGTATCTAGTGTAATAATTAACCAAGACATATTCATAGTATTTTTCCCCCAATACTCATAATTTGTTTAGAAATGAATAAGTCCATGTGCAATAATTGTAAATAATTAGTAGTTTATACTTGACTAATAGATTTAAAGATTGACTTATATTTATTACCATATTGAAAAGAATCAAAAAAAAAATTGAAGAATCAAACCTAAGATCTGGTAGACCCTTAAAAAGTTTTTTCTTAGTCAACTTGAATTATTTTATAAGTATATAGTGTCTTAAAATTCTATTTCATAACTAATATTTATCTTTAATTTCAATTAGGTAAGGTAACTTTTTTATCTTAAGGTCTTCTAAGTTAAGTGCGTAAACATTATCATTCCTATTGGCAGAAATAATGTATTCATCCTTAGAATTGTGTACTATAAATTTTATCATTTTTAAAATTCACATGTTAACCTTAATCACATAATCTACTTATGATTATAATGTTACAATTAATACCTTTAACAAATAAAACATTTGAAATTAAATCTTTACCAAGAAGAACTATGTTACTTATACTGATAATCTATCCTTGAGAATTATCTGTGAAATTAACCTTTCCAGCTTTCATATTGATAATATTTTTGAATTTTTTTTGTTACCAGTCATATTCCTGGAATAAACATTTTCCATATACCAAGTATTCTTGTTGTTCATACTTTCTTGCTTTTCTTGAAAGCAGAAGCATTATATTTTGGGAACCCAAACCTTATTGGGTCTATTAATGTTAGATTTTTTTAGGAATCCACATTTTTTTTTGAAAAAATATTATTTTTGTAAACCTAAGTACTGAAATTCATTAATAGTACAATTATTTTTCCAATACCCACCACTTTGGCATTTGGTGAAAAAATGGTACACTCTTTAGAAGAAAATAATTATTACTTAAAGCTAGTTTTTTTTAGTATATACCATTTCAAAACTATTACAATGAGGTATAATCAATTTGTACATTTTCTTAAAATTTTATTTACAAGTGGTAAAGTTTGATAAAAGTTTCTTCATAGAATAAATTTTAGATTTTATTTTTACAACTAAATCCTGTTCCTCAGTAGTATTAGTTTTAGAATTATGTTTTGTTTCTAAAACCTTTTTATTAAAAATCACCTTTTAAAAATATTTATAAATATCTTAATTCAAAATTTTTCTTATCAATATCTTTAGAGCGATCTAATACTTATTTTCTTAAAAAAATTATACTTGAATTATCCTTATAATGTTTTTTATTAACTTTTCATTTTTTATTTTCAATAAGTTTAGAAAAACGAGATACTTCATCATAAGAAGGAATGATATTATCTTTTGGTGAGGAATATTCTTCATCCAAGGATATAGAATCCTCATCATTATGATAATTAGCATTTGAAGATATGTTTTTAAGGTTCTCAGCAGTGTGTACCTTTTTAATAAGACATAGATTTTCCATAGGTACCCTAGAAAGAAGACCAATGTTCCTCTGTCTAGAACTATTATTATTAGAAGAATTATATGAGGAATATCCTCCACTTTCAATCCAAGAATCATTATCTTTAAGAACTTTCTTTATTTTTGACTTATATTTTTTTTATTTTGATTCCTATCATAATTTATTTCTTTTCTATATTTTCTTTTTATCTTTAGAAAATATGATCTGATGTGTCCATCTTTCTTGAATTCATAACAAGTAACTTCATCTTTATTATCATTCCTATCCTTATGACCTATTTTGTATTGGTATTAGAGATCTTTGTTTTCAAATATTTTGTTTATCCTCCTAGATTTATTTTCCAATTCATTTTTAGAATGTTCTAATGAACTTGAGTATGATTTTACAACAAATCTTTTCTGTCTAGATGATTTCATTACTTTCTCAATAGATTTAACTTTAGGGGGGGTAAGGTAGATATTATAGAAGAGAAAACACCACCATTTTTATTTTTTACTTTTTTGGAATCTCTTTTAAATTTTACCTCATACTGTATAAGGTTTCCAATATGATCATCAAGAGTAATAATTTTCAACCTCCTTGTATCATCAAAAACTATCCTCTTAGACTCCCATTCATTGGTAATTATAGCTATTATCTTCTCTATAAGGATTTCATAATCTAATCCTTTTTCTACAAGAGATTATAAACTATTTATGATTGTCACAAACCTTTAGTTCATCTTAGAAATGAATTATCTAGGTAAAAATTTAAAATCTTTATAGTCATCTCTTAGCATAGCTCTCCCAGTTTCAACAACCTTTGAAGTACCAAAATGTGTAACCTTTAACTTCTTCTAAATACCGTTAAAAACTTCACAAGATGATATCTGACTATATATTCTTCTCATCATGGAACATAAACAAGTGTTCTTTACTCTATAGTTTAGTTGATACTCTTGATTTTCTTGATGGGTGAAAATTGTAACTTTCTTATCTAGTATTTTTTAATCACTAGTATGTATGAAAAAATTATCAACCCTAATGTTGATAATGAAATTATTCATTCTATCTCTCTAATATTCATAGTCAGTACCATAAAAAATTAGCGGTCTATTGGGATTGATATTATTAATGGACCAGATATTAAGTTTTGTAGTCTTAATACAAAAACATTCTTTTCTAAAAACATGTTAGTGTAGTAAAGTTTTATAAAAAAATAGTTTATAACAAAACTTAACAGACTTGCAATAGTAAAGAGAGTAAAAGATTATAAAGTATTTGAGTAGTGGAATTCCACTTTGATGCTAATTGTTGGATATCAATATGAGTTATATTATTATTAGGATTGAAAGAATATGTTCTTGATGGATCAATCACATGAGGGGGGTATTGCAGTTTAAAAAACTTTATTTTAAGAGTTTAAACTAAACAAATTTAGAAATTTCTTTAAGTAAAATGATCGAATTCAAAATTGGACCTTAGTATGATTACCAAAGTATCGTAATCTGGATGATTTTGATAATATCAAATTATATAGATCATAATCAGGATATATTCGATAATATCATAGTAAAATAATCATAATCACATAAGATTAAACTATATCAAAGTAAATAGATAAGATTCACAGAATATTCGATTAACAGATAAAAGTGTATTGTATTTAGATACGTTATGATAAAGAAATTACAATTTAATCAATATAAAATAAAACTTGTAAGAAAAAAGTAATGAAATAGATATAATAAAGTAATATTGACTTACAAATATTAAAATGAATAGACCTCTTTTAACCTTAAGAGTAATGTAGCCACAAACCTTGGCTAAAGGTATCCCTTATTTTATACTTACAAGAAGGTCTATCTTTCCTTAGTAAGAAAATCCCTTGGTATGAATATTAGATTCTCTGTATACTTAGCCTTGGTATCTCTCGATATGATGGATCAACTCTATCTTACCATCCCTACAATCCCTTGATCATAAGATTGGATTCTCCATCTTGCTATCCCCACAAGACCTTGATTGCAAGCACAGATCAGATGCATGATTACAACGTAAAAGTTCATAAGGATACAACCTAACAAGGTTTCCTTAGAACTACAAAAATCAATAAAATTACAAAGACTAAGAATAATACATTCACGTAGTGTAATCTCCAAAGCTCTCACATAATGAGAAATTTCAAAATGAAATCGATTAGATCCAAACTCTTCGAATGACCAGGTACTTATAGGAAACCTTCCCAATAGTCATATTTTCTCCCAAAAATCATAATTATTTGAGTTTGTCACAATGACTTAGACACTTGGCACTTCAACGACTCTTTTGTAATTGATTGTCTGACATCTTATTAATTTACACCATTATAGTGTAAAAAGTTTTCCTTACACCAAAAATAAGTTTTTCAAATATGATAATATAATTAAGTCATTCTGATGTACTTCTTTACAATTTTCATTACAATATAACTTATGAGTATTAGTCCGATATTCATCAGTACTGGTATCAGTCTGATTACTAAGACATTTTGAGTACAAAAGAAAAGAAATAAAGTCTTACGTATGGCCTGATAAGGGTTAATCCAATGTTTATCGTATTCATACTCATTATTATAATTGTAATTAAGATATGTAAGTTTATTTTCATAATTCATTAGAACTTATTATAAGTATGGTAAAAGATTATGTTTTCTAAAAAACATTCTAAAACACTTTGGAAATGAAAATTTAGTTGTCATGTAATTAAGAAAGTGTTTTTGATTTCCAAAACTAAAGGAATGAAAAAGTCATAAGTAACTTTTGACTCAACAATCATATCATGGTAATTATTACTTCATTAACAAAACAACCATAAAAATAACACATGATATAGTTTTAAAATAAAACCTCACATGATTTTATGCTAACTAAATGAGAACACACATTGACCAATCTAGTATTAAATACATCATTTTTTCCTTTTTAAAAATACCTAATATTTTTTTGTTTCATCATGCTAAATACAATTATTAGTCATTTAATAAAAAAAATTAAACATTTAACACATTATATAATATATAATTATGCACCTACCTCATGTTTGATATAATAATACTTTTCAAGTTACATAATTTTATCCCTTAAACTCATTTTCATACACATTTTCATCTTTACATAAATATTTTATAAAAATTTATATTTCCAAGTATGTTGACATTAATACACAAAATTCAAACTATTATATTTCTTAGAATTTATTAAAATAAAAAAACAATCAACACAAAATTCTCTATAATAAATATATCATACTGTTTACTCAAATTCCCATTTAAGAATGCCTCAAACATTTAATATAAATTTTAGAATTTAATTTAATAACTAACATGATATTTTTTTCTCACACAATACAAAAATGAACAAAATCCATTTTTGTTCAACATAAATTACACACATCAATCCATAATATTGAATGAATACTAACATTTTTATTGATTTAGTCGAATATAATCCGTAAAAAGATGTATCACGAGGGTCTAAAGTAGTGAATGCCCAAAGAATCATTAATAATAAATTTAATTCCCTACGTGAGAAAGGAACCCAAGTTAAGGAAGTAGGATCTGATTTGGTTCAAGGGAGCCATGGAAGCCAAGAAATCAGCTACCATGTTTCCCTCTCGCCAAGTATGAGTGATCTCTGTGTGGGTTCCCATAAGCTGTTTACACTTCTTGATATTATAAGAAATGTTCCAAGGGTAATTATTCGTTCCTAAAAAAGATTTATATAGAATCATCGAGTCTGTCTCTATTGCCTCCAGGTTGATGTGACTTTTCTTGCATAACTCTAACCCGGTGACCATTACCAGAGCCTCTTCATGCACTACATCGCCTCTACCAAACCAGGCTGAGAAGGCAGCTAAGACCGACCCTCCCTATCCCTAATAACACCTTCAACATGCATATCACCACTAAGAAGGGACCCATATGAGTTCAGTTTGAACCCACGACTAGGATGATGCCAACAGACCCAACGCCCCTGCCCTTACCTGATGGACTGATTAGTAATAGCATGATTCAAGAGAGTAGGCCTAACCAACAGAGTAGCCCGGAAGTCGGTGCACAAATGGACCAAGTCCAACAACGTATTCCGAATTTTTAAGGTGATTCTGGCATGAGAGACTTTATAAATATTGTGTCAATCGTCATTCTGAGCCTTCCAGATGGTCCAACATCCCGCCACGATGATAACAACTAGACCTTTACTCTCAGGACCCCCGATCACTGGACCCCTGAAACCATAAGCTGAAAAAATCATCAATCATTATTTATTGATTATACCATACTATAAGGGACCCATAAACTTGCCACACCCATCTCTCCCAATCTCTATCAACAAAGAGGTGCCTCGTCGTTTCCAGTTTAGGATCCCTATAACAGTAACACTTGGAAGCCAAGCTCACTCCCATGCATTGAATCTTATCATATGTGGGTAGAGCATTATGTATCACTCTACACAATAGGAAATTGAATTTGTATGAAATCTCATTGAACCATATCTTCTCCCCCCACTAATCACCATTTGTTTGAACCATCCTCACATGATCAAAATCCTTGATAGATAACTCTCCTGACATGGAATCCATAAAAATGAGTCTATCTGGATGATCACTAAGCACAATGTTATTGAAGAGGGTTCATTGGTGATCATCAAGAATGGATTGGATAAAACCGGGATGATCACATACCTCTCTAAAAGAAATTAACAGAGTGGGACATCCCGGAAACCCCAGCCTACCACCCCCCATTCATGCTCCCAAAAGTTAATATCGCCTCTTCCCACCAACTATCGCGAGAGAGGTCTTAGGGTCTTAATATACGGGTGAATCATATTCCATATCTTCAAAAGGAATGATATATGTATGCTCACATCCTGACCATATCTATATTTCATGGTCATGCCCCACAAGGTCTTGCCTTCCATATCCTCCCATGATAGTTTCGCAGGCAGCCCTTGCATGGTCGAGGAAGCACTCCTCAAGTTGATGCCCCCTTCCGACACTAGTCTTGCAAGACACTCCCCCAAATCCTAGTGGTGTCTGCCCTCTATATTCCCATCCCATATAAATTCCACCAAAATCCTTTCCATGTTAGAGAGGACACTTTTGGGGACCTTCATGATGGAAAGAATATGCATGGGAATAGACACAAGTACATTGTTCACGAGTGTTATGAGACCACCAAAAGGTAAGAACCTGTTCTTAAAATTGAAGATGTGCCCCGTGATCTTGCTAATGATACTATCAAAGTGATTCACATAGAGAGAATTAAGACTAACTGGAGCTCTGAGATACTCTATAGGAAAGACCCCTCTTTTCATATTTAGGTTGGCGTCTAGGACCCTTTCCCTCCTAGCTGAGATCTTCTTGGTAGTAAAATAAATGCTTTTATCCCTATTAACCACCTTACCTCTCCACTTACAGTAATCACCAAGGATATCATTCATCCCAATCACTAATATTCTACTTCCATTGATGAAAAAAATTGTGTCATCCATAAACATCAAGTGCAGGGTGCCCCCTGATGCATGCATGTTCCTGTACGGGAGGATTTTCCCCATACGGAGGCCTCGATTAATGGAGTAGCTAAGAGAATTTTGGGAGAGGATGAAGATAGTGGGGGGAGAGGGGGTCCCTTTTTCTGTGCCCTCTACAAGCCTTGAAAAAACCAAATCGATTCTCCATAAAAGAAGTTGAGATCCACGCCGAGCTGAAGCAAAAAAACAGAAGATCCCTAGTCCAATTAGAGAACCCCATGCAGGCCAATACCCTTAGGATAAATACCCAGTCTATCCTATCATAGTCCTTTCTAATGTCTAATTTTATCATCAGATTAATCCTGAAGACTTTTTTGTTGATGTCACTAACCATTTCTTGCACAATTCCAGTCAGACCGTGCATTGACTGCCCTTCAATAAAACCATTCTGCTCTGGATCCATCTAGGAGTTCAAAAAAGGATCCATTATTTTGTTGATAATACTCACTAGAAACTTGTATGAAAAGTTGAACATACTTATAGGATGATATTACTCAATGAATTGGGGTCAACAACCCCACTTGGATAACCTTCGGTCATGTTGGGATTAGGACTTGCCTGGATATATTTAATGTTAGCATTGGTCAACTCCCCCACTTTATAGAGGTCATTAGTGTAAGTTACATCCCCCATTAGGATGTTAGGCCCATGGTAGCAACATATTTATTTAATGAAAGAATGGAAATAACTGGTATTCTTATCCCCTCACGAAGCCATCGAACTCTGTCTCCCTCTATCGCCACATATTTCTACCTTATAAGAATATTAGTGAGGTGTTACTTCTTTATCCTTATATCATTAAACATAATTTCATCCCATTCCTATTCTAGACATGTCTCCAGATGTTCGACCTCCCTACTGACTTCGACGAGCTCGTGATCTTGGGAAGGGATAGTTTTCCTCCATCTATGTAATAAATGCTTAATATGCCTTAAATTCATGTGGATTGTTATCCATGGGTTCCCCAAGTGGATGAGAGACCACACTTATCTTACTAGGTCGTTGAAACCAGGTTCCCCCACCCACATTTTCGAGAATTGCATATACTTACTACTAAAAAAACGGACAAGGGAAGCGCTACCCTTTTATTAGTGCTAAAAAAAGAGCTGATAAAGGGGGCATTTATCAGAGATTTTTTTAGTAGCACTGATAAAGGGGGGATTTATCAGCGCTTTTTCCTACCGATGATAAATTTTATGTTAAAAAAAATCATGAAAAGTAAATTATTGTTATATAAGTATATTTATATTGATATAAATATAATATATATTTTTTAAATATGTTTTAAATACGTATAAATAGACTATTACATTTAATATATAAGAAATTTAGTGAAAACGGCTTTAAAATATTTAAAAAATATTATTAATTAATAATTTTCTAATTATTATTGATTAAAAATAATTTAATAACAATTTAAAGACACAAAAAATCAAAATAATTAATAAAAGATCTAAAATAAGTTGAAAATGTAACTCAAACTTCAAACGACCATAAATTTTGATCCGGGTGTCCGTTTGAGCTCTACAACATATCAAATCGAAGACTGCGATGAGATCTACACGCTTGTGACTGAAGCAAATCTTTTGTCACATTTTTTGAGGCCAAAAAACGACCATAAGGCCTCTAAAATTGAGTTTTTAGTCGGGATACCCCGATTTTTTACCATTCAAACAAGTATAACTTCTGATCCGGATGTATGTTAGGCCTGTACCACATATCATATCAAAGATTGTTTCATTTTATTTGATTTGACTAGTTGTGGAGTTGAAACAGGCTTCTGGATTATAAGTTATGTCCATTTTAACATTCTATGGATTTTCAAATACACATATATATGTATTTATTCGTAAATATATATGTGTCTGTGTGTGTGTGTCTGTGTGTGTGTGTGTGTTGTATATATGTATGCATGTATGTATTTATTTATTTATAAACACACATAAAGAACATATTTCATAAATGTATTTAAAAATAATCTTATAAGTATATATTAATATACAAATAAATATACGGATAAAAAATTATAACTAAAAATATATATATAAATAAATATAAATATATATTAATATACGAATGAATATATATATACTAATATATGAATAAATATATTTATATTAATATGAATCTATATCAATATATGAATAAATATAACTATATATATAAATAAATAGATATATCATTAAATAGAGAAAAAAACGAAATGGATTAGTGGTAAAGGTGCAGCCGCGAAAGGGGGGAGGTCGTAGGTTCGAGTTCGGGTGGAAGAAAAGGGGTTTGTGTGGGAGACCACCTAATGCTGATAAAGGGGGTTCAAGCGCTGTTAAAAGCTCTCCCCGCATTATATAATTCTTTTTTATTCCTTTTTATTTTTTTTGACTTTTATCAGCGCTTTTTAAAATCACTGATAAAGGTCCCTTTTATCAGCGCTAAAAAAATCACTAATAAAGGGGTATTTTATCAACGCTTTTTTTAGCGCTGATAAAAGCGGCCTTTATCAATGCTTTTTGGAGCACTGATAAAAGGGACCCCCTATATCCGCACTGGGCTTTACATCGCCTTTTTAGCACTATTAATGCCCGATTTTAGCACTGATAAAGCCCATTTTTGTAGTAGTGACTCTTCTCTTGCAGATCTTGACCCTAGGGTAATGTGTAGCAGAGAGTGGTTTGAGAGGAATTAGACTTGGTGAGAAACATTAGTGTCAAGGAAGAGAGAGATAACTGCCTCATTCATTAAGCACCGATCAAGACAACACCAGGTGCATCTTCTGCCTCGTTGATTATTGCACCAGGTAAAATGGTCCCCCTCATAGCCCGCATCCATAAGACCATTCCTCACCGTGAACGACACAAAATCTTGACTAACACTTATGGGAAAGACACATATCCCTTGTTTCTCCTTTGGATGTGTGATGATGTTAAAGTTTCCACCTACAATCCACGGGGTGTCATCAGAGATGATTCTATCTAGGTCACGCCACATATCCTTCCTATCCTGCACAGTACACTTGGCATAAATGAAAGAGATGATAAATTCTTGAGGACCTATAGAAACACATGCAACCAAATACTGGTCCGATGCACTGAAGAATTAGTCCTTGATGTGGTCCTTCCAAAACAACCAGTTATGAGAATTAGGAGGGTCCCCGTTCATGTAACCATGTACTTTGAGCCTCTGTGCTTACCCCTTAATTTTGTCTGAAATCAGTTTGGGTTCAAGTAACGCCACCATCGCAATAGAATTGTTGAATAGATTGTTAATAATGAAATTAGATTTATATCAGGCCCCTAAACCACAGGCGTTCTAGATGAGAACTTTAAACATTGATACATGCATGTTTGGATTTGGCCCAAGACTCTTGGCCCATGATGCGAGACCAAAGCGGGGAGCTCTCCTATATCTATTTTTTCTTCAAATGTAGCCCAGTGCATACCCATGGGCTTTGCTTTGACGATTCGAGGGCCATCTGTTGGAAAAGAGAGGAGAGTTTTGGAGAACTCCCCTTCACCACCTTGGTTGGGGATTGAACCATAGTTCCATTCTTCCTATCACCTCAAACAATGGGTGCCCTTGACGTAACAACCTGATAGAAACTTGCATCCTTTTCCTTATCCCAATCCTTTGTCACAAATATGGGGGAAAGGACCTCTTGGATACTTATGACCAGGGTTAGTGATCCATTTCAAGGGTTGAGGGATGCTCCAATGATGAGATAATGAGTGGGAGGGTCACTGGGGAGTAGACAGGTGAACATAGAATCCTTTTAAGGATATCTCATGAAATCTATGGAGAGGGGATGTAAAGGAGAGATAAACATCTCGGGAGCACGAAGGGAGACCCACAACTGCTATAGGAAACAAGCCCCAATATGGGGTAATGAACTTGAGTACTGAAGGGGGAAGGAGTCCCCCCTGGGGTCATGGGATCCAGACCAACACCCGCAGAAGACAAGGGTTCAGTCCCAAGCACCACTTGGACAGGTCCCGAGGAAGGCCCCATGAACGGATGAATGAAACCACCTGAAGGGGCACTTGATGCTTAGTGATGAGAGGCATTGGGATGTTTCTTGCACACTTCAAAAGAATTACCCTGGAGAAGGCAAGAAGAATAGTACTTGTGAAGCATTGGGTAAATAATGTCCTGATCCCATATGAAAGAATCCTGCACCCTCAGGGAAAAATCCTACTCGACACAGATCATGGCCATCAAAGTTTCCTCTCCCCTACTAGTGTGGTCATCCACATAGAGAAATACTCCTAGATAATTTCCAATATCCTTGAGAAAGGCACCATTCTAAAGGGGAAGTGGCATGCCCGACAGACAAATCCAAAAAACGACATGCAGACTTTCCTTTCCCCTGTGGACCTCCATGGACCACCGAACCAAGTTGAAATGCCAATGACCCTAGCCGTGAGGTGCCTTGCACCAGACCTGAACAAAATCCACTTTCTATGCAAGAATAAGACAGAACGAGTTCTTGTGGAGAGTGGAGATACATGAAGGCACTTGGATCCCCCAAGATTCCACAAACCGCTTGAAGGCCGGTAGAGGCAGGAGCACATAGCCGAAGCGAGCCAAGAGGGTCCACTTAAGACTCGCTTGTGCCTCCTAGAAGTCCGAAGCTTTAACCTTGAATTAAACCCTCGACCCATCCCGTGACACCGAAGGAGAAACCGAATGGATTACTGGGAAGCAAGCCCGAGAGGAGCTGCCCAAAGAACTGCAGAGAGCCTCCTTGAAGGAAAGGGCCGGTCCATGAGACCTATAAGAGGGAGACCCCCCGATGCAGACATAGCGACGTCTCGAGAAACATAACCAGGATCAAAGGTCGCGATAGCTGGAAACTCCACTGGCAATCGAGGCACTGAGGGAGCAACAGTCGAAAAAATTTGAATATCCTTGGGCGCGTGGGGCGCATTTGTGAGCACATTGGGAGATACCATCATCAATCCATAATATGAATAACAAACATTATGAATATTTGAGAAAAGAAAAATATAATAGTTCTACACCCTTCCATGATACACAACACATATACATAGTTTTCAACCCACTTATCTTGACCATGAAACTCACAAGCTCCCCTTACAACATTGTTCAAGAAGGATTTATACCCATATAAGAAGTATAAATCATACCCAAAACTAAAATTACGGATTCTTGACATCCATTAGAGACTCAAGGTTTGACACTAAATTATTATTCTAAAACTTCTTCATATATACCTATTGAGTTCCCAAAGTGTTATCTCCATACTAACATAATTACCTATATAACATAAAGGGACTCTGATACCATTTTATTATTAATCAACTTGGGTCGGCTTAGTATATCACCTGACCTGGAACACCACAAGGCTTAAATCATGTTTCCAATTTCCATAGGGTGTTGAAAAGAACTAGGGTATCAAAATATAATAATTTGGAATTATTTCACCCTTAAAATCCAATAAACTTCACATATATTACACCAAAAAACCTGCCATGTCCCATTCATATATCAGATGTCTATACACAGAAATAAATAGCTTCAATAATGATGTAATAACCAAACAAAGAATAAAAAAATAGTATCAATAATCAATCATCATATCATACAAAAAAATTAAGTAATTTATAAAAACCACACAAATACTATAATGTACTAGGACATAGTCCACTCGATTGGTTCCCTGATCCAGTTCATCACATGACCTCAGGTATGCCTCCCCGAATTCCATAGCCTAACGAATAGTAGTGGGGCTCTACAGATGTACTATAGGGAGGCTACCCCCTAGTATAAAAGTAAGTAATCATAAGTAAGTAACTAAGTACCATACCCAATGTAAAATAAACAGTGCAATGAAAGAAACAAAAATAAGACACGCTATAACAAAATGAAATACAATATACAACTCGAATGATCATGATGAAATACAAGACATATCACCCAGTAAGCTAACCACATACATATACAAGTAAATAAATAAAGGAAACAAAACTAAAAAAAGAGGTCATGACCCCAAATCTAGGCCTCACCTCCAATCTCGTAATCCCACATGAGTTTCTCCAGCTTGAACACATAACATCAGGCTCCAACCCAACTTGAACATGTGAACAAGTGAATGTCTGATCGGGTACCCAAGTGTAATGGTGGCCTGAGTAGAGTGTGAGTAGAAAATTTAGAAGGGAACCACAAACACAGTATCATATAAAACTGATAATTATGTGATATGCGGGTGTGGTATTCCCAAAATAAATAAATAAAGTAATAAATATAAATAAATAAATAAACCACAATACCCAATTCATCCAGTACTGGAATGTCTCTGAGCACATCATGTGGACCGTTCTAAACCATGTACCATATCCTATACCATCTTTGATCCTTAGGTTTGTGACCCAAACCAACCATATATACTTCAGTCAATGTCATGGTGTCTCTAAGCACATTGAAATGACTATTCCTCCCAAAATAATAAGCTCAGGTCTCCTTGGTATATAGATAAGTATTAGCGATCTCCCATATAGAAGTTTTCTCAGCCAAAACTAATATAGACCTCCTCTAAGAGAGTTTTCTCATCTAGGGGATAAGAAACAAGTAACATGGACCAACCCTAATAGAGTTTTCTCATCCATGTAATAACACATAGCTCCCCTACATGAGTTTTCTTAGCTAAAAGTAACACAAACCACCACTATAAGAGTTTTCTCAGCCATGTATCATAGAACACCCCAAGGGAGTTTTCCATTCATAGTAAAAAACCTCCTTGAGGGAATATACAGAGTCAAATAACATAAATAAAATAAAATATAAGGGCGTTTAAAATTCTTAAACCCATTATCACAAACCATATCCCATAACACCTTCTCAAGGTCTATTGGTCATCAGTGCTCCTAATTTGGTCCCCTAGGTCACATCATAATGACAACTCCCAATATGTGTCCTCAGTCTAACACATAAGCCTTAGTCTAACACCAATCACATGGGGTGTCACTTTACTCGATAATGTATCACATGGGATGGAATCATAAGCCTTTCAGGGTAAGACACACTATAAATAATTGAGAGTGATAGATCAGATCCCATATCCAAGTCTCTAGGTATATCTAGGTCAGTCTACATACTCAACTCAAATCCATCCTTCCTATGTTCCATCCACTAAGGATAAACATACCTCTAGAGGAAGGGTCACTCATCCAATACCCATTCATCGATCCTATCATATCCAAAGTGTCATAAGGTTCACTATATGACCCACCTAGGACAATCGACATCAATGGAATCTAATATTGTGTTACTAAGTATCTTTTAATCCAACTCATTTGATCAACACCACTTAAGGTGTTCAAAATTCATGACATATAATTAGTTCAAATCTTGTCCATCAAAAACGGAGGAATCAAGCCAGAGCACTAGGTTTGAGGTGGCCTAGGAACTTTTTTCTTTTTATTTCTTAGGTTCTCAATCAACTTAAAAATTTAATTTAAATTAACTATTTAAATTAATTTAAATAGTTTAATTAATATAAATGGGAAAAAATCATTGCCTTAGTGGCGATTCCACATGCCCAAATGCATATAAAATCATGCATAATCCATAGGGATAGTTGTAGAACCACCTAACTCATCCATGCATCTTTTCAATTTTAATTCCAAGAGATGATAACACTACCAAGGACCATTGAGGTTTTCCCAAGATCTTCCAACCATCTCCTACTCCTTAATTGCACCCAAGATTAATATTTAATTAATTACAACCATTAAAATTAATTTAACAATTTAACTTCAAATTGGAATAATGCCCATTAAATCATTGGGTATCCAACACTTTCTTTTTCCTCAATAAATAGGATGTTGAATACCCTCATCACACCCCCAAACCCAAACTCATCCAAAACCCCAACCTAAACCACCAAAAAAGTACCAAAATTAATTTAATTTAAGGGGAAAATCTTAAGAAAGTCATCGAGGTGAAATACCTCATAAAAATGGGAAAAGATGGATGCAAACAACATCTTGGGATATCCTATTTATAGGTATAATTAATTCCCTATGAGAATTGTGAAATTAAACCATGCTCTAGTGGAATTTCCAATGAAAACTTAATAGGAGAAAAAAAAGAAATAATAAAGGAGAGATCAAAGGAGGTTGGTGAAGTATGGATCTAAAATCCATTCATTAAATAATTCCATCCAAACACACCAATATAAAGAAGATTTAAGAGGAGGAGAAGTGGTGGGAGGGGGTTTTGGATTCCCTTGGTGGACACAAATGAGAGAAGAAAATGGGTTCTCCCTATCTAAAAACACAAGGGAAAAAAGTTATAACTTTTCCCCTTAAAAATCCCTCTGGTGAGCTGGTGGTGCCCACTTGCTGGCTAGTGATGTACTATAGTTTTTTAGTAGCCACTTTAGACTCTATTATATTCTCTCTCAAGATCCTGAGCTACTTCCCAAGCCCCATTACTCATTCAAGGAAACCCATATGAGGTTTTCAAACCCTTAGAATTTCATTCTTGGTTTATTTCTCAAAATGAATCATCCAATAAATGAAAACTAAAAATTATCTTAAATTATGAACACCAATACAGACATAGGGTTTTACAAAATCTCTATTATAACAGTTCTCATAGCAATTAATTCCTTTTGGTCATTCAACCATGAAGCCCAACCTATATGGGTCATCAATTCATCATCAATCTCCCGTATACCAACTCAAATTTCCAAACACAATTCAAAATTATAGCTTCAAAATTTGAGTTCTTAGGAAACTAAACTAAAAACCATTTCTCATAAAAATTATTGAAATATTGGTACAATAGTTTTTCGATCCCATCCATCTCAATACACAATCACATCATCTTATAATTCATCATTCATCCTATGGTGCTCCCCACCATAAGATTCATCTCAAAACTATCAATTCTAATGATTTGGAGCTTCTACCATTATAATTTCGTATTGTAACTCCATATCCATGATCCATTGACAATCATAATATAGTTTCCATCCAACTACATCCAAACATAGGGGCCATCACTGCTCCAATGCCGAAACTCCTCTTCATTATCTAATTCTAAGTAAATAGAGAATCCTCTATCATCCAAGAACCTTTCACACAAACCAATTTTTTCATAAAAAATACCTAACCAATCTATAAAACGTACATTTCATACCCAAAACAACACACCCAATGTGGGTTTTAACCCACAAAATCCAATTGTATGAAAAAATGATCAGTCGGACCTCCTCCATCCAACTTCCCTTAGAAACACCCAGATATAAACACTATTGATGAACCTGATCATGATGCATTAAATCCCAAAGGCATGCTATTATCACCCAAACATTATCACCAAAGTCCATGATTAGATTTTAGTGAAATTCCCTTAATTAAACACCAATAGGGAAATCCCATCATAACTCTCCTACTCAAGCACTAACGCATTGCCATCCTAGTGAATTTAATTAATCTTAAAATATCCCAAGACTAACACCCACACCTAGAAACCACCTAATAATACATCCCAAAATCATACTTGGAATTATTTAAGAAATTCATCTGAATTCAGATTCATCCACTTATCGACATTCAAAATTCTATCATAACCACATATTGACTAGTATTACGAAACCATGACACTACCTGTATGAGGGTTGTATCACCTACGACTGATAGTATGATCCCCTTTATAGGTGTTTCCTTATTATTACTCCACTAGGTCAAAACACTAATATACAGAACTATACCCCATCCATCACCGAGTATAATGGTCAAAAGTGACCAAACTTTCTCAACCTAGAGAGTTTAAATGAATACCAAAGAACCACTTTTTTATGGTTCACCAGAATTCCACCCTCAGAATCCTCCAAAATCTTATTCACAATGAGGTTCATATCCTCCAATAGATAATGGTGCACTCTCCACCATCCGACTTTCTTTGTACACTCCTCAAGCACTGACTCAAATGTATTCTACCATCAACGCACGGGTGTCGCTTATCCAAAGCCGCACCCATCACCATAATCCCCTGATATCATGTCATTCATGAGGTCATTGTTACTACAAGGGAAATTTTTTCATTATTATCAAATTATTAGGCTAATAAAACCACTAAGGATTCACTAAATCCCATCATACATTAGATCATACATGACGCTCACCTATTCATAACTCAATGATTAATACACTCTTGTACCACCAGGTCTCCCAACCCAAATCACACTCCCATTTGTTTTAAATTACTACAATTAGGCTCAAGTTACTAACTAATGACCATTCTCCTCATTCATTTTATTCTAATCAATCTAGGATAACCCTTGACACTTCTCTTCAAAGGCGGGAACTTCAATTGTGGTATAATTTATCACATGTCTTCCCACTAATCAAAGTCATTTTACAAGACCAAGTGAATTTATTCACAAACTCACCATGATTAGAATCACATTCCCTATCCAATAGGGTTAGATACTTGAATATTACTACCCTTATAAATTCACATTAATACCAAGGAACTCTATGTGCCTCCTGTTCCTAGCACCATCAATCAAGGTTCTTTTCACACATGTAGGGAACTATGGAATCTCCATGCCTGTACCACATAATTGGTAGAAATTCATGTGGACTAATTTAGACCTAAAGCACCTAATCATGCTTCCAAAATATAAATAAAATCACAACCTTAAGCTAACCTCTCACTTGGGTTACCCCCTCATAATACACCTCACTCATCAAGATCACCTGACTCACCAACATCCTGAGCATTATCCTCAAAAAAGTAAGCTACAACCCACCTAAACCAAAGGTCATATCTTAAAAGTCACTAAGTCTCCCATATATCCCAAAAACTGAAGCTCTACAGGGTTCATAAATCATGGCACATCCTACATGTCCCCATATGAAAACCACATGGCATCACACATTCCAAAACACCCACTATCGGGTCTTATGTATAAATAAAAGACATCTCATTCCAATCCATACACCCACAAGAGAACCAATTATCATAATTATCCATACATGATACAAACCCCTAAATAATCTCACTGACATAATCATAAAATTAGCATCATTCTATGATTATTTGTTTCCTGTGAACCACCATCACATAGTTCGACTGAGCAAAATTCCATTCCAACCTATATGAGAAAACACCATATTAGTTGTTATTGACACTATAAGTAACAAAACCTATTCTATAATCACCCTCAAAGGGTCTTCCTACGAGGAATTATGTAAGAACCTGAGTTTTTAGAACGAGTCAAAATCCCGACCCTGTTTGAATTTTTGACTTGTTTCTGAGGAAACTGGAGAAAATGGGCAGTTTCTAGAAATTTCCAGACTACACGCCATGTACTTTAAGTACACGTTGTGTATATTTTAAGCAGGTGACCGGCCGTGTGCTCACTGATTACATGTTGTGTGATGACTGTGTAGAAATTTCTCACTACACGCCGTGTAGTTTTAGACACGCCGTGTACCCATGACCATGTGGAGGCCATACATGTCATGTGAGCATGTTGGCCAGGTAGAATCATTTAAACAAGTAAACTCTGTGTCCCTCTTGGACACGCCGTGTAGTCTGGCCATGTATGAGGGATATACATGGCGTGTGGGTAAGTAGACGAGGAAGAGAAGGAAAACCCAGTACACATCGTGTACCCCTAGGTACACGCTGTGTACCCCTAGGTACACGCTGTGTACTCATGTTGCCAGGTTCTGGAAAGTAAGTCGGTGGAATTCCAGCCGCCAAATGAACAGTTAAATGATATACAGGGCATGTAGTCCTAAAGTACACGTCGTGTACTTTCTTTTTTTTCTGCTAAAACGGGAAGTAGCCTTGTTTTTGACGCAGAACTCATATGTTCCGTCGGGTTTTGCGAACCAACCCAGCCGAAGATTCTTCTCTCTCCCTGATCTTCGTCCGAAGTCAGATTCGATCATGGTTAGATGTGTTGGAACCCCCTCGGTAAGGCCTCGATTCCCCTTGGTCCGTTTTGTTTGATTTCTATTCTAGAACGATTTATTGGGGTTTGAGCGGTTTTGAATCTTTTGTAGATATACCATGTTTTAGACCTAATTGGAGGCTGTTACCGGAGGAGTAGAATCATAAGAGTCTCAGTTATGTGGTGCATACCTCTTTTTTTTGTTTTCGTTGTCATTTGGGTGGCACGACTTTCGGCGCATTTTTAGGTATTTTGAGTGGGACCTGTTTTATCTGCTGTTTCATATTGAATTGATTATTGGACCTATGTGATGCCTTTAGGTATGCCCTGTTACCAGTTTTTCTTGAGCGGGGCTGGGTGAGGGGTCGTTTCTCATCGGGGAATTTTGGTCGGGGGATACCAAAATGGTTTAAATTGAAATATTATTGTTATAAATTGTTGAGTTTAATTTATTAAGACTGATATAAATTGTTAGAGGCATTCAAGACCTCAGTGTTGTTGATTTATAACCGTTGGGTTGGGGCAATTCAACTGTTTAGAATGTTTTTCCTGTTTACATTTTTTATTTAAATGTGTTATATATGAAATTGCTGAATTTCATATGTTGTACCCTTTTGGGTGGTGTTGGGCTTGGCCCAGGTTACTTTGGGTGGTTTTAACCACGGGATTGGGCGTCATGGACGTCAGCTTGAGGCAGTACGAATGTCAGGTTGGGAATGGCTCGAGTTAATTGAATGGTGAGGCTATCAGACTTGAGCGGCATGGTCGCAGGGACACGAGGTGTTAGATGTGTGGTGGCTTAGGTACTATTTTGGTGATTACCGCTCACCCGGAACTTTGAGTAGTGTGCACACAAAGATACTCTGTGATGAGGTGGTTTTGACCACTCGTGTGGGTAGAGTCCCCCGTAGATGCGGTTTAGGTACTTTGGTTGGGGGTTCTTTCCGTAGAAAGCCACGTGGGAGGTTAGGAGCCTTCAGAGGATAGCATTGAGGCTATCGGGTTGGGGGATGAGGCTTGCTGTTATTTGAGGGCAGATATCACTATTCCTTCGGATATGTTATTTGAGGTCAGACATCGCTGTTCCTCCAGGTTACTTCTTGGGCGTGCATTCGGGATGTCATTACTTGAGGCATGAGGTATCAGGAGGCACAAGGTTCCGGGTTACTATTCTTGGGCATGCTGTCGGGACGTTGTTACTTGAGACACGTGGTGTCAGGTGGCACATGGTTCCGGGTTACACAATAGAGATTCCGGCGTTGGCTGAAGCAGGTGACACTCTATGGTGGCTGTTGAGCCCAGTGGAGTTTGTGTTTAATTGTGAATCATTCTATTTACTGTTTTTCTTATAAAATCATGTCTACTTAAACACTTATATTAGGTACGCACCATTGGGTGGTATCCTACTGAGATTTGTCTCACACCCTGCATGATCCCTTCAGGACGCGTGTATACTTTATGGATTTGCGTGCAGGAAAGAGGCCAGCTTTAGGAGTTGGGTGGTGTTAGTTGTAGAATGGAGATTGTATGGACCTTGAGGTCTTACCTAGCTGGAGTTACTCTGTTTTATTTTATTTACTTGTATCAGCATGCTTACTTGTTGTATCTACAGTTGGTTATCCATTGAAACCTTTTTATATTCGTATATGTATGACCTGCTTGGATGCATGTTTTGTTGCTCAGTAGTAGTTACATGTGATCAGCATGCTGTTGTGTTTATTTATGCTATTGTTGATTTTATTTATTGCTTCCGCTGTTTATTGATATTGAATGTGCTTCCGCTCTGCGGGTCTGGTTCGAGTCTACTGAGTCTTTTATTCCGCTGCATCTTTATTGTTATACTTGGACCAGTACCATTATTATTATCCTATTAGAGGGTATAGCCTCCCCTCTATACCTATCAGACCCTCGCTGCTAGTCGGCAGCCTTTGGCATTCGGGGAGGTGCGCCGAAGGAAGTAACACCCGACCCGTTTAGCACTGTTCGGGTGGCTGTTCGAGTCTGGGTCATTGCACATTAATTTCCCTTACCTACCCCTTAGGTTATTTACTTGTCTTATACTAAAGGTACTATATCACCATCATCTCTATTGATAATCTCAATAAGGATCCATAAGACCTACCACCAAAATAACCATAAGACCTACCACCAAAATAAAATACATGCATACAAGTCAGACCAACTAAGTAAAACTCCACCAAGTACTTATACAAGAAAACACTTTATGTGTAATTGCTAACACTTTAAATAGTTGAGCCTCATTTTCAGTGATTATAATCACAATAGCAAAGATATATATCATTGAATCCTATGTTCCTGATATAATGAATGAGACGCCTCTTTCCTCTACAATCCATGATCCAAAATTCCACTAATTGGGATCTTGCCAATGATCCAGTAGAAAAAAATACAATAACTCAAAAATAATAATTCTCAAACATCATTTGTTTCATGAAAAGTGAAAATCATAAATAAACATAATATCACAAGACAAGAGCATCAATCCCATACCCATGGTAAACTAGAATTCCATCGGGAAAGGTGTTCTAGATGCACCAATATAAGTTTCATCACAAGTTCCAACACATTCCTATGTCTCATATCTACTATATACCCAAATAGGAATAAAAAATAAAAAATATATCTGATACCACTTTGGAACATCCCAAGTTATAAGATACTAGACTAGTGCCCCAACTCAGTTTTCCACATGACCTTAGGTATGCATCCACGAACACCAGAGGCTTCCAACTAGTAGCAGGGCTCTAAGGAAGTACCATGGGGAGGATATAACCCCAGTATCATAGTGTTGAATAACAAGGAAGTAACAAAGTATCATAACCAATGTAAAATAAACAGTACAAAAAAAGAAATAAAAATAAGACATGCTATGAAAAAATGAAATTCAATGTACAAATCATATGACCATACTGGTATACAAGAAAAATCACCCACTAGGACAACCACATGCATACATAAGTAAATAAATAAAGGAAATAAAACTAGAAAAATAGGTTCTTCCCCTAACTCCATGCCTCACCTCCAATCGCCTAATACCATTTGAGCTTCTTTAGCTCGAACACATAACACCATACTCTAGCCCAACTTGAACTAGTGAATAAGTGAAGGTTTGATTGGGTACCCAAGTGAAATGAAAACTTGAGTAGAGTGTGAGTAAAAAACTAAGTAGGGAACCACCAACACAAACCTATAAATAATCAAAAATGTTCTGATATGTGTGTGTGACATGACCATAATAAATAATTAAATCGATGAACATAAATAAATAAACCAATAAACATAAATAAATAAATAAACCACAATACCTGCTTCAGTTAATGAAGAAATGTCTCTGAGCATGTGACATGGATGATGCCAACCCAAGAACCATGTCCCATACCATTTTTGATCCTTAGGTCCATGACCCCAATCAACCATACCTACTTTGACCATTTCTGGGGTGTCTCTTAGCATGACGTGATGAACATGCCTCCCAATATAACATACCTGGGTCTCCTCGGTATACATATAAGTATCATAGACCTACACTACAAGAGTTTTATTAGATATAAGTAACACATAACTCCCCTAATAGATTTTCTCATCCAATTCATAAGTCATAAGTAACATAGACTACTCCTACAAGAGTTTTCTCATCCAAGTAGTAACACACACCTCCCTTATAGGAGTTTTCCCATCCAAAAGTAACATGGAACTCCCCTATGGGAGTTTTCTCAACCAGATATCATAGAAATCCACCATGATAATTTTCTTTTCATAGTAAAATATCACCTCAAGGGAATATACCAAGTAAAATAACAAAAATAAAAGAAATTACAAGGGTTGTATGAATGCCTAGACCTGCCATCATGATTCACAACCCACCGCACCTACTCAAGGTCAATCGGTCACCAGGGAACCTAACACTATCCCCTAGATCATGTCATAAGGCCAAAACCCAACATAGGTCCTTGGTCCAACATATAAACCTTATGAAAATTCCCGTCACATGGGGTATCATGTTCCTTGACAATGAAGTACATGGAATGGACTTATAAGACTCATAGGATAATCTACATTGGAAAAAGCCGAGATAGATGGATCATGGACTATCTACAAGTCTTTGGGTCTAGAAAGTCTGATCCACACACCAAAACCAAGTCCATCCCACCTATGGTCCATCCACCATGGATAGATGTACCTCTATAGGAATGGTCACTCATTCCATACACATTCATAGAGCTTATCGACTCTAAAGTGTAATAAGAATCACCCTAAAACCCACTAAGGCCAATCGACATCAATAGAACCTAAGAAAGGGTCACTAATTCGCTTATACTCTAACTCATTTATTCACCACCCCTCAAGGGGATAAAATTATGGACATACTATTATTTAAAACCTTGTCCATAGATGACCGAGGGTCAATCCATTGCACTACGTCCAAAGTGGACTATGAACTTTGTTCCTTTTATTTATTAGGTACTCAAGTAAATTAAAAAATTAATTTAAATTAACTATTTAAATTAAAAAAATAGTTTAATTAATAAAAATTTGGAAAAACTATCACCTTATTGGTAAGTTCACACACACACACTTTCATATAACATCATTCATATAACATTGGGCTAGTATCAAGACCACCCACCTTATCCATGAATCGTTTTAATTTTAATTCCAAGGGTCTGAAGCTCTACTATGGCCCATAGAGGTTATAACAAGCTCATCCAACCATCTCAATCCCCTAACTCACACCCAATATCAAATTTAATTAATTACAATAATTGAAATTAATTTAATAAATTAAATTCAAATGGTAATAATGCCCATTAACACACCTAGCATCCATTGCTTTCCATTTCCTCAAGCAATGTAGTGCTGGTCACACTCGACACAACCCTGATCCCAAATTGAGATAAATTACCAACCTGTGCCACCAAAAAACTACCAAAATTAATTTTATTTAAGGGAAAAAACTTTAAAAAACCAGCATGGTGACATAACTCATCAAAATGGATAACAATGACATGAAGATGATATCATGACATCCAATAACTAGGAATAATGAAATCCCCACGAGAATCGGGTGATACCCCCAAGATCTGGTGGAATCTATAATGAAAAAACTAAGAAAATAAATAAGAAATTAAGATAAAAGGAAGTATATATCAAATGATGCTGGAAGAGGATGGATCTAACCTTCATTCACCAAATAATTCCATATAAACACCCCAACATCAAGGGGATTGAAGAGAAGGGGAATGAGTGGGTCAACTGCCCCTGGTGCATGAGAATGAGAGAGGAAAGTGGGGTATCCCCCACTAAAAAAATATGGGGGGTAAATTTGTAACATTTACCCTTAAAAATATCACCAAAGATCTAATGGAGGCCGCTAGCCAGATGGTATCTACAGGTAGTGGCTGCTGCCACTATCAAACACCACCGGTGATCTAGTGGTGCCCACATGCAGGCTGGTGGTCTGCTGCAATTTTCCAACAGCCACTCTAGCCTCTAATTGATGATATCTTGAGCTCATAGGATACTTCTCAAGCCCCATTACTCATACAAAGGTACCCATTCTAGGTTATCAAACTCTGAAAATTTTATTTGAAGGTCCTATTCTCAAAATGACATATCCACTAAATGGAAACTCAAAATTATATTGAATTCCAAATTCCCTTATGAAAATGAGGTATTAAATATAAAAAAATCCAAAATGAATACAAGACAACATGCCCAACAAAAAATTTCTCGAAAATAAACAACACTAAAAAAATCCTAGAATAATCCACCCAAACTAATATCCTGTGACCCATGGTCACCATAACTACTACCAAGAAAGAATGATGGCAATCAAGGTACACCACCAAATAGTGTGACACATTTTCCTTTACCAACATTCTATACATTCAAGTATTCTTACACCCAAAAGAATATGTAGTGCATGAGGTAAAATCTAGTAGGATACCACCATGAATCTATATAATATCTTTCTCCATGAAAACCATTGGTTTTTGTTTGAAAACTAAATTTTAAAAATACCTCTTTATTGCAGAAGATAAAAAAATTTAGAAAACATTTTATAAATGATATTTTTTATAAAACAAGACAAATTATAAATTAAGAATGGTCAAGGACATCATTAAACATAACCATCATCATAACATATAAGTAAAAAAACCAGGAATAGAGTGTCATCATATATTGAAAAACATGAAATTTATAACACACACAATATGAGATCTAACCCTATAAGGTACAATAAATATGACTCACTCATAGATCACAAAATAACTTAGGTGAACCTAAAAAAATAACCCAACTTCTGGTGGATTCAATAGTTTCACTACCATTGACCACTAGCCAATACACAACTAGAATAGAGTAGCACCCATCTTGGTTACCCAAAACATACCCATGGTATCCCATATGAAACACATGATCATATTAGGACAATATCAATAATCACAAAATCAAACAAGATTTTTTATAAATTCAAATCCATAAATCTTTGAAATATGATTCAGTAAAACTCCCCTTTATAAAAAACCTTTTAAAAAATAACTTAAAACCAATCAACCTCTTTAAAACATTTTATCAAACACCATGCATTCACCAAAATTGATTTTTAAATAATTCCATAAAAAATCACCATTTTACTAACACAATCCAAGAATAATAATAAGAAGTAATATAATTAACCTAAAATATGTATTATAAGAATAATTAATAAATAAAAATAAAATTAAAACCTAAAACTTTGGTTTTTTCAATAGAAAGAAAAATTAGTTAGAGACACCTACCTCAAATCTTGAGTAAACTCATGGGACCAGTGTTAATCCATCTATCTTAGCGACGTTTATTTAAGTTTAAACCATAATAATTTCTATGTCGTAAAATTAAAACACAAAAATGGATTTAATTAAATCAAGATAAAAAAATCTTCATCATATACAAAAAAACTTAGGGCTCACCTTTATCTTGTCGAGAAAAATATAACGAAACCAACAACACAAAATTCTGATAAATATTGATGAATATATTGAAGAGAGAAGATTGAAAATCTTAATAGAGATAGAGATGAGAATATGAGAGGGTGGGGGGTATGTGTATGACCTTCAGTTTACACGCCTCCCCCTTTCTCCATATTTTTACATTTTTTCTTTCCAATTTTCATTTGATTAACTTTTTTACTTGTTTACTTTATTGTCCCCTCTTGTTAAGACATGCATTGCACATAAACACTCTTATCATTTCCCACCTTATTTACTATCAAACTTCCCACTCACCCCATAGTCACCTCATTTAATTAGTTTTTTAATTAAAAAAATGATAATATTTAAACTAAAAATATAAAAATAATTATAAATTTAAATGAATACAAAAATAATAATAATAATCATCATCATTAAATTTATTTCAGGTTCAAAGTACAAAGAAAGGGAAAAGAAAAAGGAAGGGGGTAGAGAAGAAGGATAGGAGGCGCAGCCCCCTCCCTAAGGGGGACTAAAATAGTGAAGGCCCAGGGCATCACTATAGATCAAGTTGACCCCTTCCAGTTTGAGGGCGCTGCTATTAGGGAAACATCTGATGCTGGATCCTTGCTCTGCCATTGATGCCAAGTAGTCCGCAACCATGTTACCCTCCCGCCAAGTATGCGACACCCGAATATTATGGTTGAGGAAAACTTTGCATCTCCTCACGGTGTATTCAATCGTCCAGGGGGTGGGTCGTGTGCCAATCAAGGAGTCATGAAGGGCCTTGGAGTCGGTTTCAACCTGCGTGAGAGCCAGATCTCTCTATTTACAGAGGGTCAGGCCGGTGAGGAGTGCCTTCGCCTCTTCCTGTAAAGGAGTACCGCTGCCAAAAAACGCAGTAAAGGCCAGGAAGACACTGCCCCTGGCATCCCAAACCAGGCCTCCTCCCCGCGTGTCACCCAGGATGCAGGACCCGTCCGAGTTCAGCTTGAGGCCAACGTCGGGGGGGCGCCAACAGACCCATCTTCCCTAATCAAAGGTTTCCGCACCGCCAGCATGAAGAAACCTCAGTGGCGGGGCTTCCCGCCAGTACCTTAAAGAAGTAGCCAAGTCCACCAGTAGACTCTTCGTCCGCATAAAAATGGCCATGTCCATGGGGAAGAGGCCCTCGTACCTCTCCTGGTTCCTAGCCTGCCATAAGCACCAGCATCCCGCGTTGAGAATCACCGCCCGGGCCGACCGCTCCAATCCCGGGGTCATCACCCCCTGAAACCACCTATCCAGGAAGGAACCAGAGCTCGTGCCCACGACAGAAAAAGCAGTAAGGGAACCAAAGTGAGTCCACACGCTCTGCGCCCATTCCCCTTCAAAAAACAAGTGATCAATACTCTCTTCATGATTCCTCTTACAACAATGACAGCGAGAGGCAATACTGATCCCCATTCTCCTGATAGTGTCGTCGGTAGGAAGAGCTCTGTTCCGGAGCCTCCATACGAGGAACCCATACTTCCCAGGAACCCCCTTAACCCATGTTATCGCATTCCATATGTCACTGGGCTCCATACTAGGGGATTTCTTCCGAAAATCCTTCAGCGTGAAGATCCCCGAACTCGACGGGGTGAACACACACCTGTCGGGCTGTTCAATGGGGGTGATCGATTCAAAGAAAGCCAGTTGCTCCTTGTCCAGCACAGCCTTCACAAAAGTTTGATACATGCTCACCTCTCGAAAGGAAATTAGAGGGGCTGGACACCCTGGATATCTGAGCCTCGAGCCGGCCCAGTTATGGGACCAAAACAGTAGATTACCCTCCCCCACTATCCACCGCGCATGACCATGCAGCACCTGAACGAGCTGGGAAATCCTACCCCAAAAGGGAGAGCTCCTGGATACAGAACCGTCCCTAATCCGAGTGAAGCTTAGAGCCATAGTCCTACCCCACAAGGTACGTTCCTCTACCACTTCCCATGCTAACTTTGCGTTCATGCAAGTGACCATGCCACTCATGCTCTGCACTCCGATCCCACCCTCACAGAGCGGCCGAGCCATCCTCTCCCAGGAGACCCAGTGCCTCTTTCTTACCGACTGAGCATCCCATAAGAAACCGGACAACACCTTATCAATGGCCCTGATCACTCCCTTCGGCACGGGGGAGGCAGCTAGGGCATGCACCAAAACCACCGAGATAACACTGTTCACCAAGGCGATGTGCCCCCCAAAAGACAAGAGTTGATTATTCTAGTTGAGGATGCGACCCGTTACATTACTCACCACAAAGTCGAAGTCCTGTATACGCAGTCGCCCCGGAGAAATGGGGGTGCCAAGGTACACCAGGGGAAACGTACCTGGTTTCATATCCATTCTGTTGCAAACTTGAGTTGCCCGGCCAGAGCTACACTTGTTAGACAGGTATATGTTACTCTTTGAGTTGTTGATACACTGCCCACTCTAGAAACAATACTCCTCCAGAATCTTTGTTAACCCCCGCACCGTTCTTTTTCCCACATTGGAAAAAATGATGGTATCATCCGCAAACATCAGGTGGGATAAAGCCTGCATGCCCTGACTCCTCCTAAACGGCATGATCCTTCCACTAGTGATCCCCCTGTTGAGCAACCGGCTTAAGGTGTAGGTATATTTATCATCACTAAATGTAACACCCCAAAATTTTAATATTTAAATTACTTTAAATGAGCCAAATGTGTTCTATAGATTAGTCCTCATGTTAATCCAAACTAAAACGAAATCACCATATATTTAGATAAAAACATAAATATTAAGTATGACCATTAAAACCCAGATATTGAAAAAGAGGGAATAAATAGGAATAACCACTATATGAAATATTTATATAAATAAAATAAAAGATACTTTTAATATGAATGAAATTCAATTAGTGTAGCTAAAATGAATAATATGATCATTTTATGCTTAAAAATGTATTTTTATAAATATTGTCTTTTTTATGTGATATATATTTCTATTTCACGAAACCTGTGACTAATGATGAGAAAATATATTTGATATGATAAATTGGATAATATTAATTTAATTATATTGACTGAAAATTCATTTTTTATTTGATTTTTAAAAAACATTTTATGGTTTAGAGGTAAACAACACACTTTCTAGGAACCAAAAAACAAATGATACCCAATTTCAAAGTTTTAAATTCAATACACAACACCCAAGAAGATCACAATCCAAGATCACCTGCATCACCCTATCAATAGTCATCATCATCAAGAGCCATCATCGCTACCCATCACCACTGTCGTCATCACTATCCAACCACCACAACGATTTTTGGAGGTCGTCAGAGTCGATCGAAGCCACCGTTCAGTGAACTGGAAACGACCAAACCACCAAAACAGAGTAAGATAACCTCATATAAAAGAATAAAACATCGAAAAAACACCATCGAGAGTAACATCGATGACCTACACCATAACCAAACATGATCATGAAAAAAACAGAACCAAAAATCAGAACACCATCAAACAAGCAGCAAATAGATCGGCTGCTGATAAGAAGCATGTCACGACCCATCACCTGGGGACCGTGCCGTGACTACCCCAAGCCCTCCTTCCATAGGCTAGTGGCTGGCGACTAGCACTGAAAGGCATATTCCCTATAACCGGGAAGGCATTGCCTTTATAACCTGTAACACACACAACCAAGCACACAGCAAGATACGAACTCAAGTGAACTGAATAGTAAAAAGAGTGAGTACAGTAAGTAAAAGGGGATAAAATACAAGCCCAACTAGAAATTACAAGGAAAACTGAAAAGTAAAATATGAATGATAGGTGAAAATAATCTCTTGGATCATCCACCACAAATCCTACCTGAAGGGTAGGTACAGCTCACGAACGACCGTCTCTGCGGTTCGCCTCGTCTAACGTCCACCTCTAAGCCACCTCCAATCCTGGTACTCTCGTCCTCAGTCAGCGCTATCTGTCATTTGAACCAAACACAATGAAGTGCGGGCATATTCTGTGTAGGGGTGAGTATAACGATACTTAGTAGGGACCCTGAGACCCTCAATGTCTCACAAAATCCACAAATGATAAACCACAAAGCATGAAATCAACTGTCAACCCTACTTAGGTATATGCCCATACATATACCAAAGTTATCAAATATACCCATCTCAATCAGGAGGAAACACAGAGTCCAACTCAAATTCCCAAAGCTCAACTGTTCCAAAAAGGATGGAGTACCACGATGGTAAGTACCACTCAGGTACACCACACAAAAGAATACCACCAAGGTATTAACACAAAAGAAAGTACCATAAGTTACAGGCTCAGATCACACCAGGTATAACTTAAGTACAATAGTAGATATGGTTAGATGTAACTACTAATTAATATTACTCTGTTAATAAGTAGACTCATGAAGGATCTCTAGGTTCTGACCCACACATGATCGCTTGGTGCTGACCCACACAGGATCGCTCGGTGATGACCCACACAGGATCGCTCGGTGCTGACCCACACAGGATCGCTCAGTGCTGAACCACATAGGATTGCTAGGTGATGACCCACACAGGATCTCTAGGGAAGTACTTCATGGATTCCTAGAGTGGTTCCATTTGGGACCCTCAATCACAGACCCATGAAGGATCTCTTTCTCAAGCCACAACCAGCTACTGGATTTCTGTACTAAGCTTGATCATCTCCGGGAGGGTCCACTTCTCAAGCCACTAGTCGATACTCCAACTGTAACGAAGTCCCACGAGGAAGTATCTCAAAGGACCGACACATCATAGGGGTATCAACACAATAGACAATGCATCAATCAGATGCCCGATCTGTAAGTTATTAACCTTTTAGTCCTGAGGGCCCGGTTGGATTCGTGCTTGATCCAACCTGACTGTTCCCCATCTTAATCCAAAACTCTAGTGGGGTAAACTAAAGGGACCATCTCACTCCAAGGTTTACAGTGTCGTTGACAGTTTTTCAAATGGACGCCTAGTGCCAAATTTATGGCCAAAAGAGCACAAATGGGTCGAAGTGGGTTCGGGTATGGTCTGACCCGTCCCGACCCAACCTGTTTTGGGTCGACTCGGCCCGACCTACTGGGTCTGGCCCAGCCTGCGGTGCGGCCCGGTTTGCTGGGTCCATCCCGGCTCGCGCTGGGTGGCTCGGCCCGCACTGGGCGGTACGACCCGCACTGGGCAGCCCGGCCAGGGTGACGCGGTTTGGCCGCGAGGCCACGGAGGGTCGAGGAGGGATGCGAGGCCACAGGCTGGCGCAGAAGGCCGCGGGGCGGTGGTGGCCATGGGTGGTGAGGTTGCGGGGAGCCAGTGGCCGCGGGCGGCAGAGGCCATGGGCGGCGGTCCGTCGTGGCTGCTCTGCAACGCGGTCGCGCATCGTGCCTTCGCTGGCTGCCGACTTGACCGGATGCCCTCTGTTTGTCGGCTTCATCATGGCTGGCGGTGGTGCTAGCTGCCGTTCACGTGCTCCACCAAGGTTGGTTGCTGTCCTCCTCCATCGTGAAGAACACAACAATTTACCACGAGAATTGTGAAGAGGTCTGGCCATGTTTATTCGGCTCGCACCCTCCACGTTAGAGTAGTAACAAGCGGCTATAATCTCTTCCTGATTTACGATGAATCGTCAAGAACGGGTAAGGGGAAGAAATTCAAACAACCACCCTACCTCGAAGGTTTGTTGATGTTGGCATGTGAAATAATTCGAATATGTCGACGTTCATCACACCCGCCACACGCCTCTGATCCGAGCTTGTTTGTCGGACAAACGCTCTTCGATGGAGGTGGTTTTTTGTTGTTGAAGATGTCCATCATTGGAAGATGTCCCAAGGTAGAAGTTGAAGTCTTGTGTCAATGTTCTTCGTTGGAGAGAGTAATCCTCCCAAAGGTTCTCCTCTCCCAATTCCACCAAAATGAAAAGTAGCCAACATAATAGAATATGTTGTTTAATTTAATATTGGCACAAATTAGGTTGTCTTAATTAATTAAAGGAGAGTTGGCTTAATTAATTAAAGGAGAGTTGGCATAATTAAAGTAGGGAGTTGAGAGGTTTTCCTCCCATAATGAGGGGTTCGGGTGGTCCACACCACCAAGAATTCAAGTTGGGAGGTTTTAACCCCTTGTGTTCCCCACCTCCATAGCCTTTACATGGGAGGTTTATTAGAAATAAAATAAAAGTCTATTTTATTTTATTTTTCATTCCCACGAAAAACCCCAAAAAACTATCTTTTAACCTCAACCTACTAAGGTTGAGGTGAAGGTCTCCATAAGTAAATATCGACGTTGCGAGTTCAACAGTGTCCTTAGATTTCAATTCTGATCACTGGTTCAAAAGATACAAAAACCCGCTCATACGTTAACTGAATATACCCGAAAAAAGTTCAGAAATTTATTTCGGGCACACCGGGCCTCAGAATCACGCGCCGTCAGTTTTTGAAAACTCATAAAATTCCCATATATTAAAAAAAATTACATTGAAATTCCAGGTCTTTATGAAGTAAACAAACCTTCACTGATAACATGAGGAAGAAATCTGAAATACCAAAACCATCATTTCAGGGCACGTTCCTAGAACACTAACAACCACCAAACCACACCTCCCAAAACCTCATTGATTTCACCACTCCAGATTTGACCGGGATAGGAGAATTAGAACATGAGGTTAGAGTAGTAGTATGAGTGGTCAGGGGCTCCGAATGATGTCAACATCGATGAGGAAGAAAATTGGGAGCCATCAAAGAAGAAGCATGATGACCATGGTAGCACCTTGAGACCCTTCAACCACCAAATCAAAAAACCCAAAACCTCTTTGAACCACTTCTCCATATCTGAATTGAAGAAGCCCAAAGGAACGTGAGGTCAGAGTCATGGAAAGATAATTTGAGGGATTCAATAATAGATAACCATTCCCGGGACCCCAAGATCTCGTTGAAGAAGATTTCATTGAAAAAAATGAAAACCAAATCATATAGAAGCCATGTTGAATGAATAAGTACGTAAGAGGTGAGAAGAGGGTAGGAAAGGAATAAAGTAAGAAGGACAATGCTCAGACGCACCATCGACTCCGAAGCGAAGAGTTTTAGGAGGAAACCCTCGGTGGATCTAAGAGTAATAGGAGGATATCTAGGAGATAAGGGGCCCATATCCCCTCATTTAGTTATTAAATAATAGGAAATATGAATGAGAATGGTTAATATTCTAAAAAAACCCATTTTCCTATAATAACTATTTCTTATTATATCTCACCTTTTTATTTACAAGTTAAATTTTCAAAATTAAAAATTTTAATTTTAAAAAATGAACATAACTTTTAGATTCATCGTAGTAATATTTTATTGATATAATTTTTTGGTATTTTTCTAAAAAGATCGTATTTTAGGTGAAAATACTATTTTTACAAATAAAATGACTTTTATGAAATTATTAGTATATAAGTAATAATTTAAAATTAATGAAACATTTTTATAAGTCCAAATAGTTATTTTTTATATATATTTATAATTTTAAAATTGTAGGTTTTAAATTTTAAATCCATATTTTATATTTTAGAACATAAGTAATATTTTCTCAAAAATTGTTTTTAATACATTAAAAAAAATTATTTTAAAATTAATTTTTATAACTTTTATAAATTGAATAAAATGTAATTAATTTAAAATTTATGACTAGTTGAACTAAATTATATAATAATTATAACTTTATTTTTAGGCATAAATATTAAGTTATCTTAGATAAAAACTTGTTTTTATGGTAAAAGATAGAATGGTAAAAGTAGTAATTCATGGGGTAAAGGATTTGAAACATGATAAAAAATGTATATAATTTAGTGTATGAGGTTTTTATCTACCTTATATATTACCCAATCAATTATTTTTCAATTTTGGATCCACTTGACTTGTTTAACATGAGTTCCCTTTATATTAAGTTGAAATATTTACAAAAATGTCATTCTCAACACTTATAAAAGGGGCCTCTGACCACCCATTCAAGGAACTCCTAAAAACTAATTTTCCTCCAGAAAATATGAAATTTTTAATTCCCCTATAATATTATTTCCCTCTATTGATCTTCTAGCCACAATATATTCTCTTATTCCATCCATTTCGAGGGATCTTCCAAGGAAATATCAAAATGCTCAACGTAGGTAATCATTTTTACTTAACTTATTTATTTTATATTTTTATTTTAAAATTATAATTTTAAAATACATATGTAATTACATCAGTATTAGTTATATAATGAATTTTATTATTCCATAGGAATAATCATTAACCACATTTTCCCTAATCTATTAATAAAAATGAAACCGTAATTCATACATTGTGCGGATTACCGCCTCCACGACACAACATGTTTCATTTTCCTTCAAAAACTTACGAATATGGTATAAAATGGAAATTTAATAAATAATTATGAAATTTATATAATTTTTATTGTTTTAAAACAAAAAAACATATTACTCCTTTCTCCCATTCTATGGAAAATGAAATCACCAACCATGCATACGTGTGGACTACTGCCTCCATAAAACGATTGATTTTAATTTTTATTTTCATAATTTACTTACATGTCTGGACACGAGGATTGTATTAAATTATAAATATGATGTTTATGATATCATAAATTTTCTGTTATGGAAAATTTTGAAACCTATTAATGATATGATCAACAAAATATCATCTATTTTATTTGTAAGTACAATGACCTTCTCTCCAATGGCACAGGGCTCCTCTATACGTGGCATGAAGGAAATAGTGTGGATGAATTTCTAGCTTCTAAGGATTAATATAATCCCCCAATAATTGAGTTATTTACCTTTGGTTCCCTTCCCCTAGGAGGTGTTGAAATTGTTATCGTAGATGCCATTGGGCTCCATATTTATCGGCCCCCTTGATGGTTTTGTTCTTCTTCCCACTTTTTAATAAAAAGTTTGATTGTAAAAGGAAAATGGATATGTTACTTCATTGAGGTGGTATTTTTTTGGTATAAAAATTATATTTTATTTAGTATTTTTAGTAGGATGTGATGTTTCTATAGGGACCTGGTGGTTTTTATGATGATGGCTGGTTTGTAAAAAGAAGAAGATGAAAGTGATCTCTTCTTTATAAGTAATGACTTTATATAAATTATATTATCTTCATAATCCATTAAAATTATGATATAAAACACTAATAAACACTAAATAAGATAATTATTCTTTTATTATAATGATATTACAACTAAACCACCTTATAATCATCCATTAATCATGGCGGGTTCATGTTTGGGCCGATTTGACCTCCTACCTGAACAATGCTATTTATTTTTTATCATGGATGACTATGATAATGTATTTAATCATATAATATGATATAAATATGTAAATAATGTTTTTTTATTAATTTTATATCAAAATTTAACTCATTAATTAATAAATCACCATTCGTTCATTAATAATCACCAAAACATGATCATCACAAATTTCATCTTCATGGTTTGAAACCAAAACTACCATGGAATGAAATTATAGATTTATAAAATATCATGAAACATATATTATAGTACCTTATATCTTCTAATAGTTATTTAATTTATAAAAATAATATATACCAACACCTCTTTTATGAAACAAGTTCAAAGTGATAAACATTACTTACACCCGATGTTAAAAATAGGTAAAAACTAAATAATATTTACTTATATAAAATTATTATAAAAAAATATTATAAATGGTTTTAGTGATAAATATGTTTCTTGGGTATAAATTTAATGAACTTAATTTAATTATTCATTATGTTTATAGAATGTGAAAAATGAATCAGGACCGAGGTAAGGGTTTTGATATCAAATTACCCCCTTTGAGACATCTATGGTATTATGAACCTAATTTCATTCATGTAGTGTATATACTACCTATTTAAGATATCATATCAGGAATTATATTTTAATCCTGGTATTTGAATCTCAATTACAATACCACTATTTAAAGGGGTTTTAATTAAAGTTTAACTCTAGCCACAAGATATTTCTTAGTCTCAATTCAGTTTTTTTATGACATGTTACATCTTATGCACCTTGTTTCATTTGTATGGTTATATGTTAATATAATATAATATGAATGTTATATACATTTTTTCCTTTTAATTAATATTATAAAATAATAAAAATCAATTTATTTTCATCAAATTTCTTTTGACTCAAGTGTTACCCTAATCATAAGATTTTTTGGTAACTCAATTTTTATTCATTGAATTAGGATCATTTACTTAAACTTATTTCATATGTGTTGGGTAAATTATAATGTTTGATTGTATTTTGTGGTATTCTATAATTTTATACATTTTTACCACATAAAACCTATTTCAAATGTTTCATAATTCATGGATTATGTTTCCCACAAGGGATATTGATAACTCAAGTATCCTTTCATTGAGTTATATTTTTTCATCATGAAATTATTTTTTCCATTCCTAGGTTCTCCCACCCAAATATTTTATTATATGGTATATTATAATCCTCTTTGGGAAAATTAATCTTTAATAAAAATTAAAGTTTTTTTACCCTTATTAGAATGTGAGTTTTGAACAAATGTATTTTTAAAATAATTAAAAGGGGTTTTCCTTTCACTTCAATATGTTTTGTATTCATCTATTAATTTTTACAACATATAATTTGTGTATTTTCAAGGATCCATTATTGGAAATTATTTTTAAAATTAAATATTAAAAAATATTTCATTTTACCTTTTTAAAAGTTACCCTTGAATGAAATATATAAATTTTGATTTTATATCAATGTTAAAAATGTTTTCTAAAATCTATTTTAAGTTTATGATTTCATTTCCACTATCATTTTCAAAAGGATTTACCCTAATAGGGTTTATGTTTCATGATTTATCCTAATATATATATATATATGTTATCATTTTTAGGATTTAACTCATGGTATGAAACAATTTGTTTCTTAATACCTTCTGTTGTGATACCGTTCAAAACATTCTTTTTGCGAGGGTGTTTTTCATTTATGTCAAAACCCTTCTAAGTTTCCGTTGTTACACTAGGGATATATTATTTTGAAACCATCCACCTTTTTTATCTAGATGATTTTTTATCATGTTATTCTATTATTGAATTTTATATACACTCATTGATCTATATAGTGTGAACATCACATTTTATACAATTAATATTAGATAACGTTCACCTAGAAAGAATGTTATTATATTGACATGGGGAAGATTATTGATGTACCATATATTTTTATTCCAATATATAACTTTATTAGAAAGTGGAATATGTATTTTTTGACCATACAAATTCTTTATCAGGATGGGTTATGATCAAGTTATCCATTTTATTGACATGGGAAAATATGGATATCTATGTTTTTATTTATCCAAAGGTTCCTTAGGGAATGGTTTGAAAATTCTTGTTGACACTTATAGTGAATGAATTAGACTTAATCAGGTGATGGGTGGGGATAAAAATTATATATCCCCTTGATGCATTGACATGTATTGTGAGAGAAATCAGGTTGGTTTTTGGTGTATACCACTTCCCATAACAGTATAGTGTCTTGGAATAAGGCCTTGACAACATGATTTTTATTTCTAACATTATGAATTCCATCAGCTTGATATCTATAATTATTGATATCCATGTTTTCATTTATTTTCATAGATATAACATGATCTTAGTTTCAATTGATTATGGAATTATTCATATTATTTATTCCTACTATATTATGCATACCATGCTCATGTTTTTTATAGCTATAATTATATGTTTCTTTTACCGAACATTTGAGCTCAACCCTTCTTATGTTTATATTTCCCAATATTATGAATAAATGTATTACATATGATGCACATAACATGATAACTTGTGTGGATAATTTATAGTAGATATTAGAGAATTATTATGGATTAAGTAGTTTCTTATATATTAGAAGAAGTATCCATTATTTGAGAAAGGCATGGGATTTATTATTTTATGTTTTGTCATAATTATCTAAAGTTATAAACCTAAAAGGTCTTGGTTATGTATGTAATGAAATATTTTGATTAATTATTTTAATTATAGTCTAGTTATGGATAAGAATATATAATTGGTATCAAAGCTATTATGTAAAGTATGTGTTTATGGAACCAGACCTAGGAGTGGAGGTCCAGGGTGTCACCATTGTTATCATAGTAGGGCTTAGATAACTTTAGATATTATGCTGTTTATTGAGGATAATTTATGTATCATACTAAATTTTAAGGTATGATTCATTTTAATTTTTGATGAAAGTTAAAGGGTATAATTAAATGAGTTAAGGCATGTGAGGGGTGTTTAGAGAATAAAATGATTTAAAAGCTTAAAAATGGCTTGATGAGTAGATTCATGTCAGGAATGAATACTTATGATGTGAATGGATTTTATGAATAATCCATGAATTTTCTTTCAGGATGTGAAACTATATTCATGAAATGATATGTTATCCATGATGTGGATGAGGTTTTTCAGGTTTTAAAGAAAGGTAGTAGGATTTTTGGTGTATCATCCATTCATAGTGTTCACGACGAAAATCCATAATTCATATTGTGAATGTTTTCTATTCTAGTAGATTAAATGATGTAAGTTACCTTTTCATTTATCACTCACCTCCTTATTTATCAAACCCTAGTCTCTCTTCCAATTATTTTGGGCTCACTCTTCTCTTTATGTCTACTCCCTTTGATACCCTGACAATAATTTGATACCATGATCCTATTTAGTGAGCTCTATCTTCATCTAGATCAATTATCACTTCTTCACCTTAGTCAAAACTAATTAAATTATTGATTCCTTGATAAAATATAAAGGTTTTCCCATGATCTAATGAGGTAAGTGTTGGAAGTTGATAGAATTAGCACCCAGATTCAAAGTTTTATAATATTCCCATTGTTTTGACCTAGACCATTATCAATAATGGATCTTTTTGGGTAGGTGTAAAATATCTTCAACCTTGATCCTATAATTCTAATAGTGGTGGATTGGGAATTTTTTTAGGATCTAGAGTGGTGAAATTATACTCAAACTATGAAAATTATACTCTAAACATCATTTTCACATGAGGTAGGTAGTCCTTATCATTATCACACATTTATATGAGTTATTGGCATGATTTTTGGCATGAGCATGTATCCTATGAGACCTATTTTTGATTTTTGATCACAATAGGCATTCTTTCATATCTCTATGGGACCTATGATTGATGTTTTCTCACATGTAGAATGTGATGGTTATTAATATTGATTGAAATGAAATGATATTGATCTATCCTCTTATATTTATTTATCATATTTCTTATTCCTCTTTCTTTAAAGTTGAGTGTGCATGTTGATCTATATAGACTATCTCATGAGGGGATGTGTTAGATGTTTTTTTGATATATAAATGGGTTATCCCTTCAAGGGGGATGTTACAAACATGTTTTTGGTCTATCCCATTGGGGTGGGGGATGTGTTAGGTAGCTTGATAAAATTCCTTTCGGTATGGAGCTAAAACATGTAGAGCTGGTCTCAAAGGACTTGAAATATATGTTATGCTTGTGAGATATAATGGTTTATTATCTATGATTGTTTAATTTCATGGAATTAACTATTATATCTTATGAAATTATATTAAGGAGCCATTGGTGGTGTACTACTAAGTTTTTCACTCACAACCTACTCAGGAATATCAGTGCATGTATAGATTTCATGACCAGGGTTCTGGTGAAGGGAAAGGGCCATACGATGGGTGGTTGAGAAAGATCAACAGGAGGGTGTGGGGATTAATAGGAAGTACTTCGGGCCTGGATGTATGATTATATTTTACTTAGTTCTTTTGTCTCATATATTGATCCATCACTCATGAGAATCACTTTCCTTATTTTGGGTTGTGTGACTAATATTCCATAATGCTATTTTATGTGTTAGTACTTTATGTGTATAGCACCACTCTAATAAATTATTTATTATTTATTTGTTGATTTATATTGTTATAAATTCCATTTCATACTCTGATGATTACATAATACCAAGGGCATAGTCTCCCCATGATGATCCTATTGACCCTTTCTACTAGTTGGAAACATCTTGTGTATGGGGTGGTATACATGAGGTCATGTGGCACTCTAGACCAAACTTAATGATTTCGGATAGGGTGCTAAAAAATGGTTTCATATGAACATGTTTACTAACTTGTTTCCTTCATTTAATTGATTTGGAATAGGGTAGATAAGATCTAGTATGGTTGTGCCTCAAGCAGGGAAATCATGTCAGTACCTGGCCAACACATTATAGTGGACCTATGCGTTTCCATAAAAATGGTAATTTATGATCTTTCTATTTGATATTATCTTTAATTTGATTCACCTTGGGTGATGCAAATGATTTTGATATACTATTTTTTGGGATTTTATGTGCATTCATTCATTATTTCTAAGCACATAAGATCAAAAACTATATGCCAGTTTCTTTCATTAGACATAAAAAAAATAATTAAAATACATGTTGAAATTTATGATATGTGCAATTGGTGCATTATTGCATGAATTATTTTACTTGAGCCTTATTATTATATGATTGATTATATATATACGGTTGTGACTAATGTAAATGTATTATAGGATATTCTTGGGTATTAGGTATTTATTAGGGTGTTATGCCTTGTTGTTATGGGTAACCTCTTAGGTTTATCCTTGTTTCAAATCCTTGTGCATGTCTGTGATCTTCCATCAACATTCTTGTTTTAGCTGTTGTCTTTATCTAAAAGTCAGTCTAGAATTTTAGGAAATTTTTCTCATATATATCTTTCACCACTTGTTGTACATGGGGATACTAATGAGAATGATCCCATGGATGATCCAAAAAATCAAGCTTCAGAACCAATCTAGCTATTACACTTTCATCTAGTGTTTGTTCAGGTTAGAGGATCCCATAGGGGTATACCACTAATGGTCAATTACACTCATGAATTCCAACTCCAACATCCAAAATCCTTACTAGGTACTGGAGTCCCCTGGGATACAGAGTATTGGATATGATTCATTGAGAGGAAATTTGATTTGGTGAAGATCCAAAAGGACTAAAAGGTTAAGCTTATGACCTTTATGCTTTTAGGAACTGCTGGATGGCCGTGGGATGTCATGCTTTAGGCTTATAGATATGAAGGGTTTATGTGGGTGACATTTAAGGACCTATTATTTTAGGATTTCTTCCTATATGTATTGAATCTAGACCATGATCAGGAGTTTATAGAGATCCATCAAGGGATGATGCCAGTGTCTTCCAATTCAACATGATTCACTGAGTTGATTCACTTTTCTCCTCATCTAGTGGGAAACATGGATCATAAAGTAATAAAGTTTGAGATTTTCCTTCATATAGAGATAAAAAACTGGCCCAAGAACTTTTATTTGGGGACCAATGAAGCAGTTCTTTGTAAGGATCTGACTATAGAGAAGGGAATCGAGGAATATATAGTTGTAGGTATTCTTATAGATACCATTGGGTTTAATAGTGCTTTCTTTAGTATAGTTTCAGTTTCTCATTCTATTTATAAGGAAATTGATTTAAATGATGGATGTTAGGGTGATGGTTGATTGTTGAGGTAAAGGATAGGTTGTTTGAATCCATCTCTTGAATGTGGATCAGCTAGATTCTATAACTATTGGAATAATTGGAGCTATCTCAAGGATTGTCTTTTTTCTCTAAATACTTTTCACTGATTTGGAAAGACCAATCATATGAAGTAGTTCAATGCTAACAATTCCTAAATGCATGAAGCAAGGTCAGGTCAAAATGTGGGTGGGGGACCTTAGTAGCAGGCATAAACCCTACAAGGGTTAGTGAATCAAGTGACTCATGAGTCTCTAGGGAATCAATTGAGTGGTTTATAGAAGGTTATATGAAGATGATTAGGATTCAGCTAATGATGGAGTGGGACCTTCATTAGTTTAAGGTATGGTTATAATATCTTCTACACCATATGTTTCTTTTTTTGATACATGTACATCACATTTTTTCATATATTCTCAATTGGTTGTTGGGTCAGACTTAATTATTAAGTAATATTCTAAGTTGTTATCTATTGATACACCCCTAGGAAAGAAAATGGAACATCTTAATATCCATACAGAGTGTTCGATGGTGATTTTTGGATTCAATCTTGTATATACCTTCATAATTAGGGAGATGTTAGGTTTTTTATATGATCCTTGAAATAGATTGGTTGACCATATTCCATTTACACTTCAATTTTTATTTAAATATGAGTGATTTCCACATCGATTAAAGGGGATAAGTTCATGTTGACCAATGAATAGGACATCGAAGTAGGAAGAGTGAGACTAGATACCAATTGGAGGGAATTATTTTCAGTATAGGTGGCTAGCATTTTCCTTGTAATTGATCAGAAATTAATTCCCTCCTCTTTTCCTCCTATGGTGGTCTAGTTTCAAGATGTGTTTCTATAAGATTTATTAGGGTTACCTCCAGGAAGGGGATTTGAGTTTATGATCAAGATTTTACTCGATACATGCCCTATATCTATTCCAACATATCCCATGGAACAAATTGAGTTGAAATAGATCATGGTACATCTTGAATATCTTAAATATAAAGGCTTAATTAGACCAAGAACTTCCCCTTCAGGCCCTCTAGTGTTGTTAGCTAAGAATGTGGATGATAGTATTCGGTTTTTTGTGTAATAAATAAAGTTAAACCAAATCTATGTAAAAAATAGGCATCCATTTACAAGAATTGGTGGCTTTTTTGATCAGTTAATGGAAGCCCAGTTATTTTTAAAGATTGATTAGCATTCCTACTATCATCATCTTTGGTTCATATATAAAGACATATCAAATATAGTGGTGAGGAGTAAATATGGGCTATATGAGTATCTCTATATTCCTTTTGAATTAAAAAATGCTCTAAAAGTGTTCATGACTCTCATGAAAAATATATTTCATCCATAATTGGAGTCCTTCATCATCGTGTTCATTGATGACATCCTGATATATTCCATGACATTGAAATTTTATGTCAGACACCTTGATATCATTTTGAGTAGGCTTTGATCACATCATCTTTACTCCAAGTTATTGAAATTTCACTTTTGGATATAGGAGTTTCATTTTATTTTCCATGTGGTTTCTCAAGAAGGAATAACTATTGATATAGAGAAGGTAGAAGTAGTCATGTCTTGGGAATGATCGAGGAAATTTATGAAGATCTAAAGTTTCCATGGTTTGGCTAGGCACTATAGGAGGTTAATTCAAGACTTTTCTCACTTGATTGGGCCTATGACCATGCTTACCAAAATCAAAGTCATGTTTGAATAGACATAATAGTATGAATATTCCTTCTTAGAGTTGAAGAAGCGATTGTTTTCGGATCTGATGATGATTCTTCCTAAGCCTGGAATTAGGTATACAGTGTACTGCAACACATTTGGTTTTAGATTGGAAGAATTTTTTTATTCAAAATGATAAGAAATTTTCTTATAGATCACATCATCTATGACCCCATGAGTGGAAATACCGAAAACATGACTTATATTTGGCAGTCGTGGTCCATGTGTTTAAATATTGTCAACACTATCTCTTCTATGAGATATTTTTCATATATATGGACCACAAGAATCTGTGGTATATTTTTTCCCAGAAAGACATAAATCTCCATCAAAGGAATTTAGTATAATATTTTTAGTAATTCAAATTTTAGGTGGAGTACACTCCTGGGAAAGAGAATATCGTTGTAGATACCCTTAGCAGGAAGACATAGGAAGTGTAGACATTGAAAGTATGGTGGATGATTATAGCCTTGATAGATGACTAGAAGGTGGGTGTAACTGAGGATCAAGGAGTAGTGACATGTGCACCCTTGGTGATCATGTCCTCATTGGTGGAATGAGTGAAGGCTAATTAGAAGTCTGATCCAATTTTTTTTTAATGCATGATATGATGAAAAAAATAGTTCTATTTCAGGATATACCTTAGATGGATGTGGTGTGATTATAGTTAATGGAAAAGTGATGGTCCCTTCTAGGGAAATATGATGATATAATCTAATTCTTCATAGTAGGCTATGAACTCGGGATCAACCAAAATGTATCACTATGTTATATAGAAATTTTAGTGGTCTGAAATGGAAAGAGACATTATAGGATTTTTCTCCCATTTTTTGACGTGTCAGAGGATCAAGGATGAGAATCAGAGACATGTAGGGTTACTATATACACTTATAGTTCCTATGTGGAAATGGGATGAGGTGACCATGGACTTCATGATAGGTTTTCCTAGGATTCAGAGAGGTTGAGACACTGTGTGGGTGGTAGTGGACCAGTTGACCAAAGTGGATCATATCTTTATAATCCAAGAGACTAGATTAGTGGATGATCTAGAAAATATCTATGTTTGGGAGATCATATGACTTCATGGTGTTACTTCAAGAGTTATATCTGACAGATATTCTTGGTTCACATCATGATTTTGGAAAGGTCTGTAGAAGGTGGTGGGGGATTAGTTGAAGTTGAGTATGATTTATTATCCTTGTATTGATGAGAAGTCAGAGAGAATAATCTAAACTTTAGAGGATAAAATTCAAGAAGGTGTTTTATTTTTTTGAGGATCATGGGATGATCTATTGGATTTGATAGAGTTCACCTACAACAATATTTTCCAATATTTGATTTAGATGGATCCGTTTGAGGCTCTCTATGGATGACTATATCATTCATCGATATATTGGCATGTAGCAAGTGAATCTTTAGTTATTAGGATCAGTATAGTATAGGATACCTTATATTGGGTAAAATTGATTTTGGAATAGGTAGGTTATAAAAAAGTAGAAAAAAATCATATTTTGACCAAAGGAGTTGTCCTTTTAAGTTCTTTATAGATGAAAAAGTTTTCTTGTGGGTGTACCCTCGGTTGGGGGATATTGGAAGTTAGGGAAGTTGGAACCGTAGTATATTGGGATTTTGAGATCATCAAACATATAAAGATGGTTTTCTATTAGTTGTATCTTCCTCCATGATACTATGGTATGCATAATGTGTTATATGTGTATCAAATTTGGAGGTATGAGCCTAATCATTTGCATGAGATCGACTACAAGGATGTTGAGTTAGAACCAAATAAATCTTTTGTGGAGTGGCATGTATGATTTTTTGACCAATGTGGGAAGATTCTATGAGGTAATATCGTTCTTATTTTTCAAGTTTAATGGTATCACATACGTATTCATGAGGAGACTTGGGCACATGGGGATGATGTTTGGGTGTAGTATCATGGGTTTCTTGATCAAGCCTGCTAGTGGTACCTCTAGAGGATGATAAGTTTTAATAAGGGGAGATTTATGATAGCCCTAATTTTAAGGTTTGCCCATTTTCAGCTTCGATGCAACTTAATGGGTGTAATTAAAGGATTTGAGTCCTGTTAGCGGTGTTCAGAGAAGGAAATGACTTAAAAGATGAAAACTAGACATAGGATCCAGTTCACAATATAAATGGATTCTAGCCTAAATCCATGAATTTTATTTTAGTACAGGAAAAAATACTCATGATGTAAGATTTTATTCATGACGTGAATGAGTTTTTTAAGGTTTTAAAGTATGGTGATGGGTTTTTTAGTGTATCGGCCATTTTGATAGTTCAAGATGTGACTCCTTAATTCACACCATGAATGTTGTCTATTTTAGCATAGTAAACATTGAGATATCCATTTTTCTTTTCTCACTCACTTCCTTTGTTCTTTCTTGAACCCTAAGATCTCTTTTTTTGTGATTTAAGGCTCTCTCAACTCCTTCTGTCTCCACCCTTCAATTCCTGAACAACAGTTTGATCCCACAATTATATCCGGTGATTTCTATATTGATCTAGATCAATTATCTATTCTTCTCCTTAGTAAAAACCAATTATATTCATGATTAATTAATTTAATGTAAAGGTTTTTTAATGATTTAATGATGGATTCGTTGTATTTTGATATAATTGACACTCAAATTTAGAGTTTTGGAATCTGTACACCATTTGGACCTAGACAGTTATTGAAAAAAAAATCTTCTCAAGTATGTGTGATCTCATACGATCTTTTGGGTATAGAATCTCTTCAAACTTGATCCTATAATTCTAATCACGATGGATCAAGAATGGTTCTAGGATTCAGAGTGGTGCAATCATTCTTAGACTATGAACCTTATCATCTAAATTTCATTACACCTAAGTTAGATGGTCCTTATCATTAGCACATATTTATATTGGTTTTTAGTATGATTGTTGGTATGAATGTGTATCTCATGAGACCTATGTTTGATGTTTTATCACATGAGTTGTGCATAGGTAGCCTCATGAGACATATGCTTGATGTCTTATTGAATAAGATTATGATGGTTATGAATCTTTCTTGACATGGTGTGATATTGATCTGGAATCATATATTTATGCATTTTATATGCTATTCCTAAATATTTATAGGCAATCATGTAGTTTGAGACATATGGACTATCCCCCAAGGGGGATGTTTCAGACATTTTTTCAATATATACATGGAATATCCCTTTAAGGGGGGTGTTTCAAACATGTTTTTGGACTATCACATCAAGGGGATGTGTTAGGAGTCTTTTTGAATTTATTTTTTCCATGAATCCGAATAAGGTTTAGTCGGTCTATAAGGACCCAACATAGATATTTTTCTTGTGTGATATACTTATTTCTTATCTATTCCTTTTTACTTTCACGGAATTCATGATAATATCTTATGAACTTATGTTAAGGTACCATTGGTGGTGTCCTACCGAGATTCATACTCAAACCCTACTTGGGAATCTTAGTGCGCATATAGATTTCATGACTAGGGGTATGGTGAAGGTAAAGGGACCTATAGTGGGAAGTTGAGAAGGATTAGTAGGAGGGTGAAGGGAGTCACATGATGGACTTTGGGTGTAATAACCTAGATTTTCCTAGGCCCTTACTTTGTAAAAATCTAGTGTTTGAGGTGTTCTGGGAGCTATCAGTGGCGTACTTCAAAAGTTTTCGAAATTTTCACTATTCCATCGGCATGTCAGTGCGTTGGCATGTTAGTGCATTAGAATGTTAGTGAATTGGCATGTTAGGGGCGTAGGAATCAGTGATTCAAGGGAGTCATCATTGGTGAGTCAGGGGCATTGACATCAGTGAGTTAGGGGCATCAACATTGGTGAGTTAGGGGCATCAGCATCAGTGAGTCAGGGGCGTCGACATCAATGAGTCAGGGGCATCGACATATGTAGGTTAGGGTGTCGGTGGGACAAGGCATTTATAGGTCATGGAATTGGTAGGTTATTGCGTCGGTGGTTTAGCATTGGTGGCTCAGCGTCGGTAAGTCATGATGGTAGCTCACCCATCGGTGGCTCCCCGTCGGTGACTCACCCATCGGTGACTCATTTGTAGTTTTTCCTAGTTTTTCCCAGTTTTTCAGTTTCACCCATCTTACATCTTATTTGACATAAACTAATTTTAAAACCTTTATTAGGCATTTTTAGAGCTTTTTGAAGGATATTAAGTGCACCTTTAATGTTCTAATGTTTCGAGGACTATGAGATACTCAAAATGTGTAATCTTAACAATGATCCCATAATTAATGACTTTTGGAAACTGTTCTTCCTTTAAAATAAAATTTGGATCTTCAAAGATGGGATCCTTCCTTCCTTGTGCATTTTCCATTTCCCCTTGGTGCGCCTAGATCTTTCCTCCCTAGAATATTCATGAGCCTGTGCTAGATCTCTCTGACTCAGCTTTCTTGGAGTTTCTTAGTGCTCATGCGATCCCCTGTTGTTGGCGTAAAGAGGAAATTTGATCCTTTGATCATCTGGTAGGGACTTATTTTTCTTCTATTTAATTGTGAATCATGAGGGGTGGGTATTCCAATGAGCCCTTGTGAGGAAGGACTGAGAACTTTCGTAGAAACAAGAAATAGATAAGGACTGAATTTGATCAAAAGATAACATAGGTAAATAATGAAATAACGGGCTGAGTGGATTGATGTTGATCACCTATTTTATTTTTTATCTTTGATTATGTTATGAATTCCATGGAAATATGCCTTTTGAAAATTCATGGCCGTTGGTGGTATTTTCTTGCGCACTAACACCACTACAAATATGGCCTTTATCAGGGCTAGAAAAGTTCATTTACAGCACTAAAAAAGCGATGTTAAATGAGGCACTGATAAAATGGGGTCCCTTTTATCAGTGCTAAAAAAAGAGCTGATAAAGTCCCCTTTTATTAGTATTAAAAAAGCGCTAATAAAAGTGGTCTTTTATTAGTGCTAAAAAAAGCGGTGATAAATGAGTCCTTTATCAGCGCTTTTTTTATCACTGATAGAAGTTAAAAAAAATAAAAAAATAATTCTGAAATTCGGGGAGGGGCCTTTAACAGCACTTGAAGCCCCTTCAACAGCACCCCCAGCCCGCACACCCCAACCACCCCCTGCACACATGCCCCAGTAGCCACCCCACCCCATCCTTTAACAATGCTTAGCCCCATTTCCACCCGCACGCTTGCCCTGCCTCCCCTAGATTCGAACCCGAAACCTCTTACCTGTGCACCTAAAACTTTACCATTCCACCATAATGCTTTTCTCTCCATTTAATAATATATCTATTTATTTATATATATAGAGTTATATTTACTCATATATTAATATATATTTATATTAACATATATATATATATATATTAATATATATATTTAGTTATATTAATATATATATATATATATCTGTATATTTTTATACATATAGTTAGATTTATATATTAATATATTTATTCGTATATTTATATATATTTGTAAGATCAGTTTTAAATACATTTATAAAATATGCTTTTTGTGTGTATTATTAAATAAATAAATACATATATACAACACACACACACATATATATTATATGTGTATCTGTAAGTATAATTACACATATTTATATATATTTACAAATATTATATATTAATATGTATATAGATATGTTTAGAATATATAGATAATATATATCAGTTTTTCAATACAGACACACACAAATATATATATATATATAAGTACACAAATATATATATACCCAAATATATATACATATACAAGCGCTGATAAAGGCCATATTTGCAGTAGTGAGTTATGATCGTTTGAAGTTTGAGTTACGTTTTCAACTTATTTTGTATCTTTTATTTATTTATTTATTTATTGTTTATTCAAATTTTTATTAAATGATTATTAGTTGATAATAATTAGCAAATTAATAATTAATAATTTTTTAAGATATTTTATAAGTTATTTTCACTACATATCTTATATATTACATGAAGATGTTTATTTATACTTATCTAAAACATATTTAAAAAATATTTATTATATTTATATAAATATAAATATACTTATATATTTATAAATCAATATATTGTTTTTTTATGAAATATAATTTTTTTGACATATACATTTTATCAGCTCTAGGAAAAAAACACTAATAAAGCCCCACTTTATCAGCTCTACTAAAAAAAGTGCTGATAAATGGATCCCCTTTAACAACACTAAAACAAAGCACTGATAAAGGGGGTTCCTTTATCAGTGATAAAAAAGCACTGATAAAGGGGAAATTTTAACAGTGCTTTTTTATCACTGATAAAGGAACCCCCTTTATCAGTATTTTTTTAGGAGTGTTATAGGGTGACGCTATGGAAACCCAGTTTTGTGATAGTGTAATAATGTTCTGTTCTATTGAGATGCTTGAATAAATGACTGTAACACGAAATATGCTTAATCACATATTCTGGGTTAAATAAATGAATTCCCCAGGATCAAGCCTTTTGTGTGATCACCTTGGTTATAATTAAGTGGAATTAAAGAACCTCTGATGATTAAATCTGAATGTATACACATCCTGTCGATAGGTGTGACTGAGTGTTGTGTTCTGTGGAGTTTTTTAACCTTGTGTGAGTTGTGTAGTTCTGATGTTGGGATCATGGTTATGGGTACAAGGTTGGGAAGAGGATTAGGCTCCATGAGAAGGGTGTGGTATGAATGTGCAGTAGGGTTGTGGGTTAATGGTAGTTGATGTGGGCTTTGTGTGTGGGGCAGTACATGGGGTGTGTTGGTATCCCGGTTTGAGAGACTGATTGATTTTGGAATGAATGGACTTGTAGGAAGTTGAACTATGTTTTTTTGTGTTGTGGTCATGGAATGATGTTGGGTAATGGGACTACTGTGTGGATATGAAATTGTTGTATAGTGGAACTGCATTGGGAAATTGTTTGGGTAATGGGGATGCGGGACTGGGTTGTGAGAGAAGGATCGTGCGGTATAATTTTGAAGAATGTTAGTGGGTAGTGGTTGAATGGGAGTGTGCAGTGGGACTGCAATGGGTTTGTGTTGTGGTGCAGTGGGACTGCAGTTGGATTTTTCCTTGGTAGTGTTTGGTGGCCTTCATCCTTTTAATCACGATTTCCGATTTTGTGCTCGTTAGTTTCCCCAAGTAGTGCTAGAACAAATTAAAGTGAACCCCTTAAATAAATAAATGTAAAGTACTTAAATGAAAATGGGTTAGTCTTCGGTTTTATTATGGCTATTCATGTGGTTATGCATATAGGGGTGGTAGCAAAGGTGGTTTGTGTGGGATGGTTACTTGTTGGAAATTCATAGGTTGAGATGAGTGTTATATATATATATATATATATATTGTAGTTTCTTATGATTTCAATACACACCCCACCCTTGTTAAGCACTATGTGCCAAACACCTCCATTTTATGGGGGAGGGTTCCTTTCCCAACATCTTGGTGTGTGGATGAATGAATGGTTACTGACTTTCTTCCTCACACCCTCTTTCAGGTTCTTACCGATCGAGCATATCTGGGTAAGATGTAATGGATTGAGTCTTACCATAGTCTAAGATTCTTTGAGAAAAGGTTTGTTGTAGATGAGAGGCCTAGGTGTTTACGATCCAGGATTGTTCTCCCAAGTGTCTTCGGGATGAGGCCCCAAGTGTCTTCGGGTGAGAGGTGTGGTTGTAATGGACCAGGTGTTTGCAGGTGGGATTTTGTGTGGTTGAGGCCCAGGTGTGTGCGGGTAGGTTGTGGCAGTGGGACTGTGTATGGGAAGAGTGGTAGCATCAATACGTTATCCGTTAGGGATGAGTAGTTAGCCAGTGGTAAAGTGGTGTGGGGTACCCAAATATCGATGTGCATATACTATTACTTTACATGACTTGCATTATTTGGTGAGTGTGCCTTGGTGAGGTCGGACTGGTTAGTATTACTTGGTAGGTACTTTGAGGTTCTACTACTTTCTCACATGGACAGTAGTATGTTCCATCACTTGTGTATGGGTGGATTTAGTTTTCCTAATGGGAATACTTGTATACTCACCCTATGCATATAAAACTGTTTTCAGGTTTCCAGGAGGACTTTGAGAACCCTACTAGACTTTACTAGCTCGAGCATTGGAATTAGATATTGTTGATGATTAGAATATTTTATTTTGGTACTTTACTTGGGAGTTTTCATTTTACCGTGTATCACCTTTACTTTTGAACATGCATGTGGAATGGATTTTGGCTTCACTTTTACTTTTGATATTTGGAGTTGTTTGGGATTTACCATCTTATATCCTGATCTTGTTCTATAAAAAGGGTAATTACTTCCATTTCTGTGTGATATTCTATACCCTTAGTGTTATTTGACACTCTAGGGCCTATGAAAGGTGGGACTCAGGGGTCATTATCTCTCCTTCATCTTGAGGAAGGAAGGTTCTGGCAGTTTTCTGTTCCTTCCCTCGTCTTGGAGAAGGCTGGTCATGACAAAATGGTATCAGAGGGAGGTTTATGAGAGTTGAGAGATAGGATGGAGTTCGAAGTTAGGAACAGTAATGATTTCATGGGATGATAGGGTAATGGTGTTAGGAAATCTTGGTACTTGAAATAGGTTAGGAAAGACTAGTCAGGACATGGGATTTTAGCCCCCCCCCCCCCCCCCCGTGATCTGATGCAAGGACTCTCAGCCTACTGAATGACTAATAAAGGCCACACTGATTGTAGTGTAGAGAACATAGGAAAGGTAAATGCATCATAATGACTTGTGTTCTTGTGTGTCCTTGATTTTTTTGAAATTTAAAATAAATGAAGAGTTAAAACAAATTTAAAAGAAATTTTCCACACTACTCGGGCTTAAGAATTCCTTGATTACTTTTTTAGCTATGGCACTCGGACGTCACCCCCATGTGTTATGAGAAGTTGAGGCCTAAAAGATGGACCTGGTTGATTAGTGGAGGGATGATCTAGAGGGGGAAGACAACCAATAGAAGAAGATGTTTCGAGACTTCCAGCAGCAGACTCTGGGAAAGTACGAGGATAGTGTCTCAGATATAGAGACATAGAGTTGGATTGAGGATCTGGTGATCACTTTCATCGTGATCTGGGTTTAGATAGAGTAATTTTTTCCTTAGGCGGTGATCTAGATGATGGGAGTATCGCATCAGTGGTGGGTGTTTTACCTCGGGGAGAGGAAGGAAACTGAGGTTTCATGGGTTGACTTTGAGAAGGAGTTCTGGGCAGAATTCCTTTCTTCCATAATGAATGTGGAGAAGAGGCAAGAGCTACTATCCCTCTAGAAGGGGAGTATATTAGTGAGGTAATTGGGGATCATGTTCAATGATCTCCTACACTTTTCACCAGATCTCTTCCCAGATGAGGAATCCTAAGAGAGATGCTTAGAGGAGGCACTCTGACCCTCTCTTCAGCATGTTGTCACTCCTTTCACTCTACTAATGTACTTAGAGGTTCATAAGAAGGATGAAGTGGTGGAAATGATGCACATGTTGGGAGGTGTTCCACAAGAGGGGATCCATCTGAGTTTTTTCAAGGGTATAGACTTCAATAGTAGGTCTCCAATGTCAGGGCTTTCCGGGTTTCAGCTAGTGGAGAGTAGCCTTAACAATTCCAGTTTTGATCTCATATTCCTCAACCTTTACCCATGGGAATGGGACCAATGTAATTTATCTATGGAGTTCATAGACATCTTAGAAACCAGTGCCCATTTTGAGTGTCGTATAATGGGGGTGGAAAGGTTTAGCTCCCACCCCAGTAGCAGCAGTTGTCGGTCAAGCCCTTCCAGCAGTAGGGGTAGCGAGCTCCCACTCCACCAAGGGTAGATGGTGCTGGGGAATACTGACCTCATGTCACTCATCATATACCTTTAATATTGCACAATCGGGGTGGTGGTTGATAGCAGAGAGGTAGAGGAGCTGGGCATGGGTAGTTTCACACTATAGAGGTAGCAGTTCCTATAGGGCTATAGGTTGTTCGAGGTACGATCAGTTTGTTTAGTACCCTTGCTTGTGATTTATTTGATTTAGAAGCTTCAAACTCATTTATTTCTCCTGATCTAGCCCATGCTCTAGGGATAGATGTAGAGAGACTTTCCATACCCTTGGTGTTGAGTATTCTAGTTGGAGGTTAGACCAGTCTATTTGATGTTTGGCAAGGATGTAGATTGATGTTGGGGCCACACCAGTCCATTGGGGACCTTCTTCTACTATAGATGCATCCATACGATGTCATCCTAGGCATCAAATAGTTATTTTATGTGCACGCTGTTATTGACTGCTTCCGGATAAGAGTCACATTCTCATATGTGGATGGCCAACGCGTAGCTTTCGTTGGAAAGTAGAGTTTCCAGGAGGGAAACCGGAGTGTTGATCCTCTTCTTTCTTTGTTAGTCGAGCTGTTAGTGGAATTAGTAGATACAGAGATAGTGGAAGTTCGAAGAGTTTTTAGTAAGTTTCTGTATGTCTTCTCTGAAGAGGTTGTTACTCTACCCCCTCGATGTGATGTTGAGTTCAGGATAGACTTGCAACCTGGTGCCTATTCGATTTTGATGGATTCCTATCAAATGTCACCTTTTGAGTTGTGGGAGTTACGGATTTAGGTTGATGACCTGATGAAGAAGGGTTTTATCTAGCCAAGTGTGTTGTCGTGGGGTGCTCTAATCTTGTTCTCAAAGAATGAAAACAGTGGTATGAGACTGTGCATAGACTACTGAAGACTGAATCAGGTGACAATCAAGAACCGTTACTCCCTTCCAAGGATCAAAGATCTTTTCTACCAATTAAAGGGGACAAGTTGGTTCTCTAAGATCGACCTAGGGTCTAGATATCACTAGTTAAGGGTAAAGGAGGGTGACATCCTAAAGACTGCTTTCAGGTGAAGGTATGGGAACTTTGAGTTCGTGGTCATGCCCTTCGGTGTCACGAACGCACCAACCATGTTCAAGGGGATCATGAAATCTATTTTCCATTAGTACCTAGACCGGTTCTGTGTCGTTTTCATCAATGGAATCCTAATCTAATCAAGGTTAGAGGAGGAGAATGCCGGGCATTTCAGGACTATCTTGGAGGTCCTCCGACACCACCATATCTACAGAAAGTTTTCCAACTGTATGTTCTGGATGCAAGAGGTGCACTTCCTTAGACACATGGTATCTCAACAAGGTATAGAGGTGGACCCATCAAAGGTTGAAGCGTTTATTTCTTGGGTATCACCCAATAATGTGGTGTAGGTTCGTAATTTTATGGGTCTGGCAGGCTATTACAGGAGGTTCGTACTCAGCTTCTCTCAAGTTTCAGCTCCATTGACAGCTTTGACCATAAAATACTAGGCCTTTATATGGAATGAGCAGTGTCAGGTAGATTTCATCTATCTAAAGGGGAATATGGTCAGTGCCCCAGTGCTTAGATTTCCAGAGTAAGGGGTGATATTCGAGGTGTTTTGTGATGCTTCCTATCTGGGATTGGGATGTGTGATAATGCAGTAGTGAGGAGTAATATCTTATGGGTTTAGGTAGTTATGTCCTCAAAAATTTAATTATGACACTCATGATCTAGATCTTGCAGTGGTTATGTTCGTATTGAAGTTGTGGTGGTATTACCTCATCGGGAAGTGATTTGTGGTATTCACAAATCACAAGATCTTGAGGTATATCTTTTACCAATGGGACCTAAACTTGTGGTAGTAAAGGTGGATAGAGTTTCTACAGGATTAAGACTTTGAGATCTCTTACACTCCAAAGAAGGGGAACGTGGTGGCTGATCCCTTGAGCAGAAAGTCATAAAAGGAGGCAGTTTGAGAATCCACGAATGCTTGGAAGGTAATGGAAGAGTTGACCACTTTGCACCTAGATATCAGGGAGGATAGTGGAAGATGATATCTATTTCAAATGATGATGCAATATTTCTTGGTGTGGCAGGTAGAGGAGTCTCAGTGGGGAGACTTAGAGGCTTAAGTGATGTGTGATCTTGTTGTCTAGGGCGATGCTTCGGAAAAATGGTCAGAGGATATCCAGAATTGGATGTTGTTCCATGGGAAGCTTTTTTTTCCAGTGGAAATGTGCAAGAGATTTCTCTGCAAGTCCCATAACTCACACCTGGAAGTGCATCCAGGAGTATGTAAGATGTACTGAGGCCTGGGGGAACAATTTTTGTGGCTCGGGGTGAAGAGAGCAGTGGAAAAGTTTGTGGCAAGATTCCTAGTGTGTTAGCAGGTGAAGGATGAGCACCGTGTTTCCAAAGGTCTGTTGTATCCCTTGTATGATCCTGAGTGGAAGTGGGATGACATATTGATGTATTTTGTCATTGTTCTACCTAGGACTCAAGGAGGATGCGATGATATTTGGGTAGTAGTGGACTAGTTGACGAAGTCGGCTCACTTCTTGGTGATTAAGGAGTTGAGCACAATAGATTCATTGATAAAGAGGTATGTGAATGAGGTTGTGCGGCTACATGGGGTTCCAAGATCCATTGTATTGGATCAGGATACATGTTTTATGTCACGAGTCTGGAGGGAATTGTAGCATGATTTTGGCACCTAGTTACGCCTTAGCACCACTTTCCACCCTCTAACAGATGGCCAGATAGAAAGAACCATCCAAACGTTGGAGGATATACTGCGAGCATATGTTTTGGACTTTGGAGGATCATGGGTACGACACATTCCCCTAGTAGATTTTTCTTACAATAATAAATATCACTCTACCATTATCATGGTAGCGTTCTAATCCTTTTACGGAAGACTGTGTCATTCACCCGTGTGATGGACAGAGGTAGGGGAATCAACCCTTCTTTGACTAGGAGTAGTGCAGAGCACAAAGAAGAAGGTTCAACTTGTGCATGAGAGGATGAAGGAAGCTCACGAATGACATAAGTCGTATGTTGATCATAGGATAAGGACTTTAGAGTTCAAGGTTGGGGACCACATGTTCTTAAAGGTCTCCCCTCGGTGTGGAAAACAGAGGTTTGGAAGAGGGATCAAGCTTTCCCCTAGGTTCATCGGACCTTTTGAGGTGTTTGGACAAGTTGGAAAGGTGTAATATTAGCTAGCATTACCACTATGGTTGGAGAGTACCCACAACTTATTTCATATCTCTTAGATCCATTGGTATCTACACTATGACTCCCACGTCTTTGATTGGGGAGAGTTGGATATAGAGGACGACACAACATTTATGGAGCGACTGGTAGGAATCAAGGACCATGAGGATAAAGTGCTGTGTAGATGTACCATTCCTTTAGTTCATGTGTTATGGAGGCATTGTGGCCTCAAGGTGAGTACTTGGGAATGAGAGGTGCAGATACGTACCCAGTACTAGGAGATATTATGAGTTTATCTTGTTTTTTGTACCTTTCTTACAATGAAATGTTTGACCTTGTTTGATGGATGATAATTTGTTTCTCTATTCTTTAATTTATGTGAAAAGTCCTGACTATGGGAAGGGGAGAACCTGATCCCTAATCAAGATGCATTAAATAGGATGTGATTAAACCCATGTGGTTGAGGCAGTTCCATCCAAATCAGATAATATCTTGACATAGAGAAAGGATCTCCCTAATCCATGTGTCTAGATGATGTGACTTTCAGTGTTTGTGTGGTTACTTGAGGAAGTGGAGTGGTAATTCTTATACAATTATTAAGGAGATATATGATAAAGAGGTGTTCTGGGATGTTGAGGGTTTCACTCCAGCTTTAGAACAATACAATTTGGTTTACTCCTGAGAGGTATCTTAAGGGATGGTTGCTCATACCTATTTTCTTCTAGGTTAGTTTTGAAATTATTGAGGATGATAATAGTTTGATAGGTATCTGATGTAATAAATTGGATTTCCCTAGGTCCTTTGTGAAAATCTAGAGTCATAGGTGTTCTGGGAGTTTTTTATGGCTTAATTCAGGAGTTTGCAAAATTTTCAGTTTCCTATTGGAATGTTAGTGCAACGGCATGTCAGTGCGTTAGAATGTCAGTGTGTCAGCATGTTAGTGCGTCAGCATGTCAGTGTGTTGGCACGTCAGTGCATCAGTATGTCAGTGCATTAGCATGTTAGTGCGTCAGCATGTCAAGGGAGTTGACATTGGTGAGTTAGGGGCACCGACATTGGTGAGTCAGGGGCATCTGCATCGGTGAGTCAGGGGAGTCAACATTAGTGAGTTAGGGGCGTTGGTATCGGCGAGTCAGGGGCATTGACATCAGTGAGTCAGGGGTGTCGACATCGGTAGGTCAGGGTGTCAGTAGGTCATGGTGTCAGTAGGTTGTGGCGTCGGTAGGTCATTGCGTCGGTGGGTCAGTGTTGGTGGCTCAACATCGGTAGGTCACGATGGTAGCTCACCTGTCAGTGGCTCTACGTCGGTGACTCACCCATCAGTGACTCATTTGCAGTTTTTCCTAGTTTTTCCCATTTTTCTAGTTTCTCCCCTCTAACATCTTATTTGACGTAAACCGAGTTTAAATCCATTATTAGGAATTTTTAAGAGCTTTTTAAAGGATATTAAGTGTACCTTTAATGTTATAATGTTATGGAGACTTTGAGATACCCAACCCATGTAATCATGACCATGATCCCATGATTAATGACTTTTGGAAACTGTTATTCCTTTAAAATAGGATCTGGCTCTTCAAATCCAAGATCCTCTCTTCCTTGTGATTTTTCCATTTCCCCTTGGTAAACCTAGATCCTTAATCCCTAGACGAGTCGTGCACCTATTCTAGAGATCTCAGGATAAGCTTTCTTGGAGTTTCCTGATACTCGTGAGATCCTCTATTCTTAGCCCAAGGAGGAACTTCAATCCTTTTATCATTCAGTAGGGATTTATTTTACTTCTCTTTAATTGTGCATCATGAGGGGAGGGTATTCCAATGAACTCTTTTGAGTAATAGTTGATAACTTTCTTAGAAATAAGAAATAGATAAGGACTGAATTTGATCAAAAGATAACATGGGTAATAATGAAATAATGGACTGAGTGGATTGATGTTTATCGCCTATTTTATTTTTTATATTTGATTATATTATGGTTTCCATGTAGATATCCATCCAAATATAAATTTTTATTAAGACACTTTAAGGAATAGTGGTAAACCAAAGTTCACAAAGCACATAAACCACTATGTTCTTGAAAAAGTTGTCTGGGTTAACGCCTTAAAAGAGGAGATCAAAAGAATTTATGAAAGAAGTTTGCGAGTTGACACCAATGAGGAGAAAGAGGAGTGTTTAGAAAAACAAGACCAAATTATGGCTGGAGGTTTCAACCAATGTAAAATCAACTCGGAAGAATTCATACGACTATGGACAGAATGGATACCCACCTTCTGAAAATTCATGGTCGTTGGTGGTCTTTGCTTGTGCACTAATAATGTTCTATTCTATTTAGATTCTTGAATAAATGACTGAAACACAAAATCTTCTTAATCAAATATATTTGGTTAAATAAATGAATGCCCCAGGATCAAGATTTTTGTGTGATCACCCCGATTATAATTAAGTGGAATTAAAGAACCTATGTTGGTTAAATATGAATGCATACAAATCCTATTGATAGGTGTGGCTGAGGGCTATGTTCTATGTAGTTTTTTAACCTTATGTGAGTTGTGTGGTGATGATGTTTGGAGAACGGTTTTGGGTACAAGGTTGGACAGAGGAATGGGCTCCGTGGGAAGGGTGTGGTGTGAGTGTGTAGCGAGGTTGTGGGTTAATGGTAGTTGATGTGGTCTTTGTGTGTGGGGCAGTACACGGGGTGTGTTGGTATCCTAGTTTGATAGAATTATTGATTGTGGAATGGATTGAATTGTAGTTAGCTGATCTACCTTTGTTTTTTTGGTCGTGGAGCGATGTTGGGTAGTGGGACTACTATGTGGATATGGACTTGCTGTGCAGTGGGACTACATTGGGAAATTTTTTGGGCAGTGGGGTTGCGGGACTGGGTTGTGAGATAAGGGTCATGCAATATGATTTTGAAGAATGTTAGTGGGAAGTGTTTGAATGGGAGTGTGTAGTGGTAATTCAAAAATTTGGGTTTTTGTTGTGGTGTAGTGGGACTGCAGTTGGGTTTTACCTTGGTAGTGTTTGGTGCCCTTCACCTTTCTGAGCATGGTTGCAGATGTTGTGCTTGTTAGTTGCCCCGGGTAGTGCTAGAACAAATTAATGTGAACCCCTTAAATAAATAAATGGAATGTGGTTAAATGAAAAGGTATTAGGCTTGTGTTTTATTGTGACTGTTCATGTGGTTGTGCATATAGGGGTGGCAGGAAAGGTGGTTTGTGTGGGATGGTTGCTTGTTGGAAACCCATAGGTTGGGCAGAGTGTTTTTTACCTATATATATATTGCAGTTTCTTGTGATTTATATACACACACCACCCTTGTTGAGAACTATGTGCTGAACACTTCCATTTCATGGGGGAGGGTGTCTTTCCCAACATCCTAGTGGGAGGATGGATGGATGGTTACTGACTTTCTTCCGTGTACCCTCTTTTGGGTTCTTACTGCTCAAGCATATTCAGGTAGGCTGTAATGGATTGAGGCTTACTGTTGTCCAAGATTATTTGGGTGAGGGTTTTTTGCAGTGAGATGCCTAGGTGTTTGCGGGCTAGTATTGTTTTCCCAAGTGTCTTTGGGATGAGGCTTAGGTGTCTTTAGGAGAGAGGTATGGTTGTCGTGGCCCAGGTGTATGCGGGCAGGATTGTGTGTGGTTGAGGCCTAGGTGTGTACGGGAAGGTTGTGGTAGTGGGAATGTGTATGGGAAGAGTGGTAGCATCAAGACGTTAGATGTTAGGGATGAGTAGTTATCGAGTGGGAAAGTGGTGTGGGGTACCCAAATATTGATGTGCATATACTATTATGTTACTTAACTTTCATTACTTGGTGATTGTGCCTTGGTGAGGCTGGGATAGTTAGTATTCCTTGGTAGGTGATTTGAGGTTCTAATACTTTCTCATAGGGACGTTAGTATGTTCCCTCACTTCTTTACAACTGGATTTAGTTTTCCTACTAGGTATACTTGTATACTCACCCTACGTATATAAAAATGTTTTCAAGTTTCCAGGAGGACTTTCAGGACCATGCTAGACTTTACTAGCTTGAGCATCGGGATTAGTTACTATTACTGCTTAGATTCTTTTCTTTTGTTACTTTACTTGAGAGTTTTCATTATACCTTGTATCATCTTTAATTTTGAACATGCATGTGGGAATGGATTTTGGCTTCACTTTTACTTTTGGTATTTGGAGTTGTTTGGGATTTACCATCTTATCTCCCGATATTATTTTATAAAAGGGTAATTCCTTCCATTTCTATGTGAGATTATTTACCCTTGGTGATAGTCACCACTCCGGGACCTATTGAAGGTGGGACTCAGGGGTCATTATCTCTCCATCATCTTGAGGAACGGAAGGGTATAGAAATTTTTTGTTCCTTCCCTAATCTTGGAGAAGGTGGGTCATGACATTGGGCATGGATTTATGTTACTATTTTTCTTATTAATTTTATCTCATGCATTTATTCACCACCTATGGAAATATTTTTATTTGTTTTGGGTTGTGTGATTGATATTCCATACTACTATAGAATGGGTTTGTTCTTTATGTGTATGCCGATACTTTGATAATTTATTTATTCTTTATTTGTCAATTTATATTATTATAAATTCCATTATATACTATGATTATTACTTAATACTAAGGGAATATTCTCCCCATGATGCTCCTCTTGCCCCTCACCACTAGTTGACAACGTCTTACATACAGGGAGGCATGCCTGAGGTTGTGTGGAACTCTAACTCAGACTAAGTGATTCTGGTTATGGTGTTATAATTTAAGGGTTGATAAGTTAAGTTTGATCACAATTTTAAAGGTATATACAACCCTTTGAGATAGTATATGATTTAATGTTAAGATAATATTACAATTTTTTGGGGATTGGGATAAGAGAACTTCAGTGAAACTCCAAGGAATAAGTCCAAATATAGGATGAAATTATAAAGTCTCGGTAAAGTCTTGAGTATCTGGTTTTCCTAAAAATTTCATCCCTATAAAGATATTAAAAGTATACATAAGACCTTACATAGATGTACATATGGGTAATAACCCTGAAAATGAAAGATTGGGTATTAACTCTATCTTCACCTGGTGCACGACAAAGAGTCCTAACTATACACCTAGTTTAAAACTCCCAATGGATATGCTTTGGTTAATCAAATTATATTTACAAGTCATTATTAAGGGGATGAGGAAATGATCTTTCTGAGTAACCTTATTCAACTTCATAAAATCAATGCACACTCTCCAGCTATTTTGAATTATCTAATGGATTAATTCATCCTTTTCATTCCTCAGAGTGGTTAGGCCATTTTTTTGGAACTTCATGAATTGGGATAACCCATTTTGAATATAAAATGTGATAGATGATCCAATATTCCAAGATATTTTTTATATCCTTCCTCACGAACTCCATCAAGGTGGGATTTATCCTCCTTTTGTTCCATCTTATAGGTTTGGAATCTCCCTCAAGAAGAATTTTTTGTGAGCATATTTTTGGGTTTTTTCCTAGGATATCACCTAAAATCCACCCTATTGCTTGGAAATTATCTCTGAAAATCTCAATCAAAATTTTTTCTTGAGTTTCAGATAGATTATTAGCAATTATCACCCATAATTTATCTCCCTCTAAAGGTACACATATTTAAAATTATCAAGGAGTGGTTTTTATTGCAGATCTGGGGGCTGGTCAAGGGAAGAAATTAAATTAAGGTTTCCCACTTCCAAAGTTTGGACCTCCTACACATAATAAATCATATAATCTTACTCATCATTTAAAAAATAATCAAATAAATCATATTTTACATCATCTTTCCACATGAAATCATAATATCTAATGTTTTGGGCATTCAAATGTTTAGTGATATTTTCAATGTAAAAATTATCTCTAAAGTATAAGAATTAATTTCACATGCCCGATTCTTCAATTTTTTCAGTACAAACTTCATGGGAGAGTTACAAGATGATTGATCATCTTATGGGTACCTCATGGATTCAAAAATATTGAATTGGATAATACTATCTTCAAAATACATGGTGAGCGTACCTTCATGGTCATTTATGATGGTCTTGGCCATATTTAAAAATGGGATCCCCAAAATGATGGGTGTGTGTGATGGGATCCTATATTTTTCCATATTCATAATATAGAAGTTATATAGTAATAAGAGATTCTTTATTTTTATAAGGACATCCTCCAAATATCATGCTGGGAAAACTATGGATCTTTTTGCAAGATTGACCACCACTCATATGGTATTCAAGTATCACATCTACAAATAAGTGTATATTGAGTGAGTTAATCCATTAATTGAAGCACCTATATCACATAAATCATTAGAGAAATTTAAATATCCAATGGTTCATGGAATGGAAAACGTCCCTAGATCTTGATATGTGGTTGGAAATTGTGGTGTGATAAGGTATGATACACTTATTCCCAAGTTGATCTTCTAATTACCTTGAAGTATCCTATTCTTGGTGCAAAGATCTTTTAAGAATTTTTCATAACTTAGTATTTTTTTGAGGTCTTTAAGAAGAGGGATATTAATTTCCACTTTCTCGAAGGCGTCTATATCTTATTTTTGAAGTGCTTCTTCCTAAAATCTATTTGATTCAATCATACTTGATGGAAATGGTATGGGTAAGTATTTATTATCCCTTTTTTTCTTTTATAATGTTGTTTCTTGTATCTTCCTCCTTGACCTATCCTTCTCCTTCTACTATTTCTTTTATTCTTCTCATTTCATTTTTATAGAATTTTTAGAATTCTAAACTTAAATATCCCTCAGCATAGGTGGTCTTATTTCCTGTTCAAGGGTGGATAATGGTGGGAGTTCTTTTCCACTTCTTGTTGTCATTATTCTAACATTCTCCTTTAAGTTAAGGATTATTTGGGAAGTGAGTTTCCCTTTATTTTTGGTTAGGAAGTCCATGAGACTATCAAAAATTTTGAAAAAATCTTTTATGGTGTCTTTAAACCCCTCAAACTTAGATTGCTGCTATTGGTTTTGAATTGGAGGTTCTGCATTGGTGGATGGTTGTTCATAGGGTATTTGGAAAGTGGTTGTTTTTTGGTAGTTATTCTGGTTATAAGATTTATTTTTATGAAATGGTGGTGGATTTTGGAATTGTTGTTGGAATGGGAGTTTGTTTTAGAACTAATTTTGGTAAGAGGTTGTAGATTAATTATATTAATTTACAAATCCATATTGGAATTTATTAGGCCCTATCAATAATTTATTTTTTTGAAACTTCCTCATATGAAAGTATACTTCACAACTTTCCATTCCCTATACTTCAGTACATTGGTTAGTGAAATGATTAAGTGATGAGCATAAACTATATACCTTAGTTGGTTCTTGTTGTTCACTCACTTGTTTCAGGGCCATCTATCTCACCAAATTGGTTAGAACTTGAATATTATTTTCTAATAAGGGTTATGGATGAGAATTTCTTACCCTATGAATAAGTCTTGTTATGGTACCTCTTGTATTAAGTTTTTTTGAAATCTGAGAAATATTCTCAATCAAGAACTTGGCTTCTTCTGGTGACTTTTCAATGAATGTACCACCAGATGATGCATACAAAAGGTTTCTATAATTATAACGCAATCCTTGATAATAAAAATCAATAAAGTGATGCTTCTTAATTATATTATATGGGAATCTGACATATATCTTCTTAAATCTCTCCCAGTACTTGTAAAGGGTTTCTCTAGAAAACCATATGATAGAATAGATTTTCTTTATGATGGCTATGTGTAATGACCCAAAATTCTATCAATGAAATTTTACCTTATTATAATTATGTCATATAGTATAAATCACATAAAATAAATTATATAACACAACAAAAACTTTATAAATGAATAATTAATGAAATAAGTGTTATTTATAGAAATTAAGGAACCTAAACCAACAGAATAATAATATAACCTTTGGAATGGTAATACAACCTTATGAATTGTATACCAGCCAATAGAATAGTAACCTAACCCATGAAATTATTAATAAAATTTATCTATATTATAAATTAAAAATATTATATAATTATATCATAATATAAATAATTAAATGTTTTAAAAATGATAAATTAAGTGTTAGTGTTTTTATAAAACAAAAATGTTTATTTATAATTTTATAATTAATATAATAATTCAAAAGAAAATTTATTTTCATAAAATATATTCATAAATTAATATTTTGTTGTCTTATGATTATAATATAATTTTATGAGACCTTAATTGATTTTTCAATGTGTTATAAAATCAGTTATAATTTAAAAATTGGTATTTTTTGAGTAAATGATAATTTTAATTAAAAATTAAATTCATAATATTTAGAAAATTACTTTCATAAAAGGGAGTTTATTTTTAATTATACACATTGAAAAATGGTTAGGGTGAATTTTTTGAATTTTTCTAAAATAGTTTAATTTTTGGTGAATAGTGAAATATGGTAATTTACATTATAAGCTAAATACATGAATTATTGAGTCATGGTTGATGTATGGGTGAGATAATCACCATTGGTTCTAACTATAATGCACTAGTTACTATATTTATTCACAATAATCAATACTATTCATAGTCTTGATTCAAAATAATAAACAAATGAATAAAATAATAAAAAACACCCCTCTCCTCCTCTATAAATACCACCCCTCTCTACCTCTTCTCCTCGCACCTCAAAAGCCTAGAAGCTTGTACAAATTATACCCAATAATTTTCACAAGTCTCTCCCCCATGTTCAGGATCCTTTGGTCTCAATAAAATACCAAACTCAAGTTCCTCATGGAGGTTCTCAAGTAGAAGAAATTCAAGAGGTAAAATCCTCTTTCATTTTCATTTATTCTCTTTTCATTTTCATTTATTTTCCTCTACTCACCTCACATTATCCAAGGGACATGATAAATATAGTATATTTTATATAATTAAATTTTATTGTTTTAATTAAATAACTCATCTTCATTTCTCTTCCCCTCCTGTTTTGTTCTAAAAATGAAAACATCATCTGTGATGTGTTAATTTAGCTCATTCAAGGACGAAGAGATTTCAATTTCCATTACCTACTTCAAGGATGGTCATAATTTTATTTTAGTTAAAATAGATTATAATATATTAATCGAATATTATTTAATTTTATAAAATGAATATATATACATAATATTAATTAAAAAAACAAAACTAGTTTGTGATGATAAAAAAACACCAAACACTACTTGAAAAATACCCTATACCAACGGTTTGGAACCATTGTTATAGGCCTCCAAACTGTTGGTATAGCCTATACCAACGGTTTGGAAGACCGTGGCCAAGTAATCCGTGAGGATAGGTCTATACCAACAGTTTTGGGAAAACCGTTGGTATAGACCTATACCAACAGTTTTAAAAACTGTTGGTATAAGTAATATGAAAATCTATACCAACGGTTCCATAAAACTGTTGGTATATGTATTTCAAAAAAAAATTGGTGGGATTTGATCCCAAGGCCTCTAGTTTATAATTGAACAACCTAACCACTAACCTAACATGACATTTGTGAACATAATTTAATAAATATATATATGTATTATCATAATTATTTTAAATTTTGATTTATATAATGTTCTCGGTAAGAAGATTCGATAAAAAATCAAAGAACCTATACCAACTCTTTTGAGAACCGTTGGTATAGGTCCTTTGATTTTGGAACCTATACCAACGGTTTTGGAAAAACGTTGGTATAGGGGGGACCTATACCAATGGTTTGGAAAAACCGTTGGTATAGGATCTCTGTAATGGACTTATACCAACGGTTTGTCCAAAACTGTTGGTATAGGTTATAAGTCCCCCCTATACCAACGGTTTATCCAAAACCGTTGTTATAGGTCCATATAAGTGACATATACCAACGGTTTTGGCCAAACCATTGGTATAGGTCCAAATTAATGAACTATACCAACAGTTTGGCCAAAACCGTTGGTATGAGTCATATTTCCAATAGTGAAAATAATCTAAATGGTTATCATTAACATTTTATCTAATGAATCATACTCACGTATGGAAAAAATGATATATAAGATTATTTAATATTATATAATTTCATTAATAACATATAATTTCAATTATGGACAACTATTCTCAATTTACATGATTTTCCATACATGAATACAAGTGAACCAATCATGAAAATTAAGGAAATGAATGCCTCCAGAACGATGAAATTGTATCTTATAACTTATCAAAAATGTCATAAATCAACTTAATAAAATTATAATAAATAAAATATATTTTAAATAGGTTTTTAATTAAATTTTTAATGAATCTAATTTCATTATATAGGACATTAAGTACCAGAGCAGAACACTTTCAGACATAAGGTAAGGAATTCTTTCCAAACCTCCATTTTTTCTTTTAGGTTATGATTTATCTCTTTACCATAATGTAATTATTATTATTATTTATATAATTCTTATAAATTATATTTATATGTTCTAAAATCATTTATCTAGATTGTTTCATCCTTCTTTAATGGGGAAATACATGTTTTAAAAAGGATCCCTTCTCAAATATTCCTGATAAGCAAACCTGATTAAAGAGAACTTATCGATTTATCACCCATTTTTAAGTGCACTCCATAATATATTTTAATTCATAGTTATTTTTATAAAATAAATAATTTTGTCATGAAAAATATATTGGTACATTTATGGTTTTATGAAAACAAATATATCTTTTCTGATTTAAACTCTCTTTAATATTTTCCTTAAACCACACTAAAATGTTTCATTTTTAATGTTATTAAACACTCTTTTATGCATTTTAAATTTATTTTGACATCACTTATCATGATATATTCCTATTTTCCATTATCAATGTCCATGTATGATTTAAATCCATTATTTCATGGACACCATTATGATATTCCCTTTTTTATGCCTCATGAAATGGTCTTGGTGGTTATACTTGACTCATGCTCCTCCATGTGAAATGGTCTTGGTGGTTAGCCTTGAATCATGATCCTCCATGTACAATGGTCTTGGTGGTTAGCCTTGACTCATACTCCTCCATGTGAAATGGTCTTGGCAGTTAGCCTTGACTCATGCTTATGTCATGTCGTATGTTGTTACACATTTATATGATTCTATGATTACATGATCCCATGTTCTATATGTTATGATTTTATATGTTTATTAATGTTCCATGCCTTTTTATGTCATCATGTTATACCTTCTAAACCATGTGCTATGATTTATTCCTATGATTATTCCCTTACTGAGATTTTTAGCTCATCCCATTATTCATGTATTCCCCAGTTTATCCTATGAAGATGTAAGAGATTAATGGAAGTTATTATCTCTTTATGTAGATAAAATAAAATATGTTTTTATTTTGATTTCATGCTATTTAATTATGTACCAAATCTTCCAAAGACATTGAAATTTACTATCCTTGTTTTATATTTGAAGGCTTGTTATGCTTAAAATAATGTAATAATTTTTGTAAAAGGCTAGGGCCATTATAGTTTGCATCAGAGCATGGTGTAGTTATTTTTGGAGATTAGGACTAGAAAACTTTAGTAAGAAACATAGGGGTGATTATATCACCATGGATAAATAAGATTAAAAATTAGTGAATCAAAAGTTAGGATATACTTTAAACTTATAATTTATCCCTTTAGTGTTATTGTTTTCCCTTTTATGTGTTTAAAAGGTTAAAAATTATAATCCCAAAGTCTATTTTGGGTGAAGTAAACAATCAGAACCAGAATCAAATAGTGAAAGTTAGGATCATCATCTATAGTTCTATGCATTATTTCTTATCTTGAAATATTATTTGAACTATTCAAACACCATGTTAAAATATGGAGGTTGAGTTATATATGATAACAAAAAATGAGGAAATTGTTGCATCCAAAGTATATAACTCCTCCTCAGTTAATGTTTGTGGACTGAACCTCACAAAAATTATTATACTACTTTCTTTAGTGTAGTTTGATGATATATTGGGCATGGATTGACTATCTTTATACAAATCCAACATTAACTGTTAGTCATGGGAGATCACTCTTCACATCTTGAAGCATCCTCTAATTATGTATAAGTGTAAGAAGGAGGATGAATATCCTTAAGATTATCATCTCAATTTTGGATATTACTACCTTATTATCAATCATATCTAGCTAAAATGATTGATACAAAGGAGATAATCATGCTTGAAGACATTCCTATTATGAGGGACTACATTTATGTGTTCCCTAAATAATTTCTTGGTATTCCTCATAATTAATAGGTTGAGTTTTCAATTGAATTTATTCCTAGATATCTTCCTATATCAAATACACCTTATAGAATGACAACTTTTAGGTTGGAAGAACTGATGAAACAATTACAGGATAATCTGGACAAGGGTTTTATAGGCCTGAGTGCTTCACCATGGGGTGGGCCAATACTCTTTATCAAAAATAAGGATAGATCAATGAGACTCTTCATTGATTATTATGAGCTCAAAAAAATCATGATAAATAACAAGTATCCCCTTCCACAGAAAGTTTACTTGTTCGATAAACTATGCGGGGCCAAGTATTTGTCTTAGGTGGACCTTCATATAGGATATCACTAATTAAAGGCGAGGAAGTAAGATATTTACAAGACTACATTTAGAATGAGGTATAGTCACTATGAGTTCATAGTGATTTCCTTCAGACTCACTAATGCTCTAGAAATTTTCATGGATTTAATGAATAGCATATTTAGAGATTACCTCGACAAATTTTTGGTAGTCTTTATTGATGATATTCTGATATAAAATAATATAAATAAGGAACATGAGGAGAATGTGAAAACTATGATGAAGAATTTTCAAAAGGAGAAAATTTATGCAAAGTAAAAAAATGTGAGTTCTAGATGGAGGAAATATCATTCTTGGGGCATGTTATCACCAACAAATTAGTATCTTTAGAACATTATAAAAGAAAGGAAATTGATGAGTGGCCCATGAAAACATATATAATAGAGATACATAATTTCCTTGGTCTAGCTAGGTATTACCGATGATTTGTGAATAACTTATCACGGTTTTCAAAACCAATAAACAAACTGACTCAAAAGGGAGTGAAGTTTGTCCAAAATAGAGAATGGGAAGACTACTTTAAAGAGTTGAAAAATAGGATTATCACTACACTAGTGATCACCCTATCAATAAGTGGGAAACTATTTATGGTGTACAATGATGCTTAAAATAAGGAATTATAATGTTTACTGATACAAAATGATAAATTGATATCTTACATTTCAAGGTAGTTGAAAATTTATGAGCAAAATTATCCCACACATGATCTAGAGTTAGAGGCTGTGATCTTTGCATTGAAAATTTTGCAGCATTATCTTTATGGGGAGAAGTGTGAGATATATAATGATCATAAGATCCTAAAATATATATTAACACAGAATGATATTAATATTTTCTAGCAAAGTTGGTTAGAGATCATCAAGGATTATGGCTTTTCAATCCACTACCATCCTGGTAAAGAAAATAAGGTGGTGTATTCTTTAAGTAGAAAGGATCCCGCATCTTTATTAATGATGATAATTGAGAAGGATACAATCTTATTAGACCTAAAAAGGATGGACATGTCAATTGTTAAGGAAGGAAAATCATCAATCCGTTCTCAAATGATTTCTCAACCATAACTTATAGAGAAAATAAAGCATGCTCAAAGAAATGATGTCAAAATTTAGAAAAAGGTAGAAGATATCAGAAATGGGAAATCTTCAGAGTTCAAAATGGATGAGGAAGGATTCATGAGATTTGGGTCATGAATATGTATACCATCCAATCCAGAGATAAAGAAAGAGATTATGAATGATGCACATAGCTCAAACTTATCTATTCACCCAAGGCATACAAATATGTATCAAGATCTCTAAGAGAACTATTTTTGGGACATTATGAAGAAGGATATTGATGAATATACATAAAAGTGCTTGGTATGTCAGCAAGTGTAGGAATAAAGTAAAAAGTATAAGGTGATGATGCAAATATTATCCATACCAACATGGAAATGGGAAAAAGTCACCATGTACTTTATCACTGGACTTCCAAATACATCTAGATGAAACAATGGTATATGGGTTGTTGTGGATATTCTTACAAAGACAACTCACGTTATCACAATTTTAGAGTACTTCTCACTAGATCAACATGCATGGATATACATCTATGAAGTGGTAAAGATGCATGGAGTACTACTATCGATTGTATCCGATCAAGATCCGCAATTTACCACGATGTTCTGGAAAAGTATCCAACACGCTCTAAACATTGAGCTAAACTTTAGTATGGACTATCATCCTCAAATTGATGGAAAATCTAAGTGGAATATTCAAAAACTAGAAGACATGTTGAGAGCGAGTTATATGGATTTCAAGGGAGGATGGGACCAAAATCTACCTATGGTCGAGTTCTCTTATGATAATAGTTTCCACTCGAGCATCCAAATGGATCCATATGAAGCAATTTATAGGAAAAGATGTATAATATCGACATGATGAGATGAAGTTGGTGAAATTAAGCTTCTAGGACCTGAAATGGTCGAAGAAATGGTAGAAAAGGTGAAAACCATTCAGTAGCACATAAAGGTAGCCCAAAGTCAATAGAAGATCTATGCAGATAATCATAAATAGGAACTAGATTTTAAGGTTAGATGCATGATATTCCTCTGCATATTTCCATGGAAGAGGATCATGAGATTTGGGAAGAAAGGAAAGTCGAGTCCCGGGTACATCAGACCCTTAGAGATTCTTGATCGTGTCTGAGTTGTGGCCTATCTGCTAGCACTTCCTCCAACCATGTCTCAAGTAATTGATGTATTCCATATATCCATCTTGAGGAAGAACATACTGAATCCCTCACATGTACTCAATTCATAGGTGGTATATTTGGAAAATGATATCTCTTACAAGGAGAATATGGTGAAGTTATTGGATCATAGAGACAAAGTTCAATGCAATAAGACCAATAACTTGGTCAAATTACTATGGCAAAATCATAAGTACGAAGAGGAAACATGGAAACGATAGGAAGTAATGAAAGAGAAGTACACTCACCTATTCCCCCCCCCCCCTTAGTTTTTAAAATGAAATCTCGAGGGAAAAATTTAAAAAGGGGGGAAGAATCTAATGACCCAAAATTATATCAATGAAAGTTTCCATTCTTATAAGTATTTAATATAGTATAAATCACATAAAATCACTTAGTTAACACAATAAAAACTTTATAAATTAAGAATGAATGAAATAAGTGGTATTTATAAAAATTAAGAAACCTAAACCAATAGAATGATAACTTAACCTTTGGAATAGTAATATAAAACTTATGAATAGTAAACCAACTAATAGAATAGTAAAGTCACACATGAATTTGTAAATAAAATGTATCCATATTATAAATGAAAATATTAAATAATTATATCATAGTATAAGTAATTAAATGTTTTAAAAATGATAAATTAAGTGTTAGTATTTTTATAAAACATAAATGTTTTTTGTAATTTTATAATAAATATAATGATTTAAAAGAAAATTTATTTTCATAAAATAGATTCATAAATTAATATTTTGTTGTATTATTATTAAAATATAATTTTATGAGACCTTAATTATTTTTTCAATGTGTTCTAAAAGAAATTATAATTTTAAAATTGATATTTTTTGAGTAAATGATTATTTTTATTAAAAATTAAATTTCTCATATTTATAAAATTATTTTCATAAAATTGAGTACATTTTTTAATTCTACACATCAAAAAATTGTTAGGGTAACTTTTTGGGATTTTTCTAAAATAGTTGAATTTTGGTGAATAGTGAAATATGATAATTTATGGTATAAACTAAATACATGAATTATCGAGTCATGGTTGATGTATGGATGATTTAATCACCATTGGTTCAAAATAACATGCACTATTTAATTTATCTAGTCATAAGAATCAATACTATTCATAGTCTTGAGCCAAAATAATAAATAAATGAATAAAATAATATAAAAAAACACCCCTCTCCTTCACTACAAATACCACTCCACCACCTCTTCTAATCACACCTGAAAAGCCTTGAATCTTATCCAAATTCTATACAATAATCTTCCCAATTATCTCTTCCACGTCCATGATCCTTTGTTCTCAATAAAAGACCAAACTCAAGTGCCTCAAGGATGTTCTTAAGGAGAAGGAATTCAAGAGGTAAAATCCTCTTTCATTTTCATTTATTCTCCTTTCATTTTCATTTATTCTCCTCTAATCACCTCCCCTTATTCAAGTGAAATTATAACTATAGTATCTTTTATATACTTTAATGTTATTTTTTTAATGTAAAAACCCATCATAATTTCTCTTCCTCTCCCCTTTTGTTATAAAAATGAAAACATCGTTCGTGATGTGTTAATTTATCGCATTCAAGGATGACGAGATTTCAATTTCCATTAACACCTTCAAGGATGGCCATAAAAAAATTAATGGTTAAAATAGATTATAATATATATATTACATCTTATTTAATGTTATTAAATGAGTATATATACATAATATTAATTAATAAAACAACACTATTTTGTGTTGATCGAAAAAAATGCCAAAATAATCTAAACAGTTATCATTAATATTTTATATAATGAATCATCCTCACATCTGAAAAAAATGATATATAAGACTATTTAATATTCTATAAGTTCATTAATAAAATATAATTTAAATTCTGAAAAACTATTCTCATTTTACATGATTTTCCATACACGAATACAAGTGAACTAATCATGAAAATCAAGGAAACAAACGCTCCCATAATGATGAAATTGTATCTTATAACTTATCAAAAAGACCATAAATGAAATTAATAAAATTATAATAAATCAAATACATTTTAAATTGGTTCTGAATTAAATTATTAATTAATCTAATTTCATTATCCATGACATTAAGTACAAGTGCAGAACACTTTTAGACATAAGGTAAGAGATTCTTTCCAAACCTCCATTTTTTCCTTCGGGTTATGATTTATCTCTCCTTAACCTAATGTAATTATTCTTTATTTTTATATAATTCTTATAAATTATGTGTATATGTTCTAAAATCATGTATCCAGATCATTTTATCCTTATTTTATGTGGAAATACATGTTTTAAAAAGGCCCCTTTCTCAAATCTTCCCAATAAGTAAGCCCGATTAAAGGGAACTTCCCAATTTCTCACCCATTTTTAAGTGTACTCCATAATATGTTTTAAGAAACTATTATTTTTATAAAATCAATCATTTTATCATAAAAAACTATCTTGGTTCATTTCCACTTTTATGAAAACAAATATTCCTTTTCCTCTTTAAAATCTCTTTAATATTTTCCTTAAACCACACTAAAATGTTTCATTTTTAATGTCTCTTAAACACTATTTTTATGTGTTTTCACTTAATTTTTATATCACCTATCATTATATATTCCTATTTTTCCTTATTAATGTTCATGTATTATTTAAATCCATTCTTTCATGGAAACCATTATGATATCTCCTTTTGTTATGCCTTATGCCATGATTATGATACCCAATTCTTTCCACGGGTAACCATTATGCTTGATTATTCATGTGGAACACATATTCAAGAACATTTTATGATGGGTAAAACTAGAAATATATCTAATTAATTGGGTAATTTTTAGTCTCATGAGATTTCATTTTTGTTGGTCTTGGTGGTTAGCCTTGACTCATACTCTTCCATGTGCAATGGTCTTGGTGGTTAGCCTTGACTCATGCTCCTACATGTGCAATGGTTTTAGTTGTTAGCCTTGAATCATGCTCTGACATGTGCAATGATATTGGTAGTTATCCTTGGATTATGCTTATATCATTTTGTATGTTTTTTCCTCATTTATATGATTCCATGATTAAATGATCCCATGTTCTATATGTTATGATTTTATATGTTTATTCATGTTCCATGCCTTTTCATGTAACCATGTTATGTATTCCAACACCTGTGCTTTGTTTTATTCATATACTTATTACCTTGTTGGGATTTTTAGCTCATACCTTTGTTCATGTATTCCCCAGGTTATCCTATAAAGATGTAAGAGCTCAATGGAAGTTAGTATATATTTATATAGATTAAATAAAAGATGTTTTTATTTTGGTTTCATGCTGTTTAATTATATACCTAATCTTCTAAATACACTAGAATTTATGATCCCTAGTTTGTATTTGAAGTCCAATTATGCTTAAAATCATGTAATAATATGTAAAAAAGGCTAGGGCCATTATATTTGGAATCAGAGAATGGTCTATTTATTTTTGGAGATTAGGAATAGAAAACTTTAGTAAGAACCCTATGTATAATTCTATTATCATGGATAACCAAGATTAAGACTTAGAGAATCAAAGATTATTATATACTTTTCACTTATAAGTTACCCATTTAATGTAACCGGTTTCTATTTTATGTGTTTAAAAGTTTAAAAAATATGATCCCAAAGTCTATTTTTGATGAAGTAAACAATTAGAACTAGAATCAAATAGTGAAAGTTAGGATCATCATATATGGTTCTATATATTGTTTCATATATTTTAGGTTTATTAGAACTATTCAAACACCACCTAAAAATATAGAGGTTGAGTTATTTGTGAGAAAAAAAATGGGGAAATTATTGCATCTAAAGTATATAACTCCTCTCTAGTTAATGTTTGTGGACTGAACCTCCAAAAAAATATTGTCTTACATACTTTGTTAGAGTTTGATGTTATATTGGGCATGAATTGGCTATCTTTATACAAAAATAACATCAACTTCCAGAAAAGGGAGATCACTCTTCACATCCCAAAGCATCCTCCAATTCTGTACAAGTGTAAGGAGGCGGATGAATCTCTATCAGAGTTATCATCTCAAGTGTGGATATTACTACCTTATTAGAAATCATATTTATCTCAAATGATTGAGATAAAGGATATAATCATGCTCAAAGACATGCCCATTTTGAGGGACTACATTGATGCGTTTCATGAAGAATTCCCCGATCTTCCTCCTGATCGAGAGGTTGAGTTCTCAATTGAACTTATTTCTGGATCTCTACCTACATCAAAGACACATTATAGAATAGCCACTATTGATTTGGAAGCTATTATAGAGGAATATGGACAAAGGTTTTATACACTTGAGTGCTTCATCGTGGGGTACGCCAGTTCTCTTCATAAAAAAAGGATGGATTAATAGGACTCTATATTGATTATTGTGATCTCAACAAAATCATGATAAAGAAAAAGAATCTCCTTCCATGGATAGATGACTTGTTCAATCAATTATACAGGGCCAATTATTTCTCTATGGTGGAACTTCATAAGGGATATCACCAATTAAATGTGAGTAAGGAAGATATTTCTAAGATTGCATTTCAAATGAGTTATGGACACTATGAGTTTATAGTGATGCTATTAAGACTCGATAATTATCTAATTTTTTTTATGGATTTAATGAATAGAGTCTTTAGAGATTACCTCGACAAATTTTTGGTAGTATTTATTGACAATATTTTGATATAATCCAAGAGAAAGGAGGAACACAAGTATCATTTGAATACTGTGATGAAGACTTTATAAAGGGAGAAAATTTATGAAAAGTATAGTAAATATGGGTTTTGGATGGAGGAAGTATCATTATCGGGGCATGTTATCACCAAAAAAGGAATATATGTGGAACCTTATAAAATAAAGGAAATTGAGGAGTGGCCCAAACCAACATCTATAATGGAGATCTGTATTTTCCTTGGTCTAACTGGGCATTACTTACAATTTTTAAATAACTTATCATGATTGTAAAACCCAATAACCAAGATAACTCATAAGGAAGTGAAGTTTTTCTAGAATAGTGAATGTGAAGACTATTTCAAAGAGTTGAAAAATAGGCTTATCACTACACGAGTGCTCACCCTACTGATAAGTGGGGAACACTTTTTGCTGTACAAAAATGCTTTAAAGAATGGATTAGGGAGTGCACTAATGAAAAATAATAAAGTGATAGCTTACACATCAAAGAAGTTAAAAATTCATGAGAAAAATTATCCCACTTATGATATGGAGTTGGCAGCTGTGATCTTTGCATTGAAAATTTAGCGGCATTATCTCTATGGGGAGAAGTGTGAGATATATACTGATCATAAGACTTAAATATATAGTCAAAAAGAAGGAGATTAATACACACCAATGAAGATGGTTAGATATCATCAGGGATTACAAATTCTCAATCCACTACCATCTTAGTAAAGAAAATAGGGTGGGATATTCTCTAAGTAGAAAGGATCCCACACATTTATCAATGATGAGAATTGAGAAGGATCTGATATTCTTATACCTACAAAGTATGGACATGGGAATCTTTAAGGATGGAACATCATCAATCCTTTCTCAAATGATTTATCAACCACACCTTATATATACAATAAAGGATTCCCAAATAAATGATATAGAAATTTAGAAAAATGTGGAAGCTATAAGAAATGGGAAATCTTCAGAGTTCAAATGGATGAGGAAGGAGTTGGGAGATTTTGGTTACAACTATGTGTAGCATCCAATCTAGAGATAAATAAATCGAATCTGAATGATTCATATAGATCAACCTTCTCTAGTCACCTAAGGATCACAAAGATGTATCGAGATCTCTGAGAGCACTATTTTTGGGACAATACGAAGAAGCAGATAACTAAATATACATCAAAGTTCTTGGTAAGTTAGTAAGTGAAGGATGAAAGAAAAAATTATAAGGGGATGATGAAACCATTACCCATAAAAACATGGATATGGGAAAAAATCATGATGGAATTTTTCACTAGACTTCCAAATAAATCTAGAGGAAACAATTCTATATGGGTTGTTGTGGATTATCTTACAAAGGCAACTCACTTTATTGCAATTCAATATGACTTCTCACTGGATCAACATGCAAATATATACATCAGATAAGTGGTAAGGATGCATGGAGAGCCACTATAAATTGTATCTGATCGATATCCAAGATTTATCTCTAATTTTAGGAAAGGTATCCAACATACTATAAACATCGATTTGAACTTTAGTATGGCCTATCATCCTCAAATTGATGGTCAATCTGAGCGAACTATTCAGACACTAGAAGACATGTTTAGAGAATGTTCTATGGATTTCAAGGGAGGATGGGACTAACATATACCACTAGTAGAGTTATATTACAACAATAATTTTCACTCGATCATCCAAATGGGTCTATATGAATCTATTTATGGGAAAAGATTCAGAACACCAACATGATGGGATGAATTCACTGAACATAAGCTTCTAGGACCTAAAATGGTTGAATAAATGGAAGAAAAGGTGAAAACCATTCAGTAGCACGTCAAAGCAGTTCAAAGTCGATAAAAGAGCTATACAGACAATCATTGATGGGACCTGAAGCTTAAGGCTGAAGACATTGTATTCCTCCACATATCTCTATGGAAGAGGATCATGAGATTTAGGAAGAAAGAAAAGTTGAGTCCCAAGTACATCGACCCCTTCAAATTTTTTGATCATGTTAGAGCTATGGCCTATTGACTAGAACTTCCACCAACTATGTCTCAAGTACAAAATATATTACATGTATCCATCTTGAGGAAGTACATACTAGATCCCTCACATGTATTGAATTCAGAGGTGGAAAAATTGAGAAATGATCTCTCTTACAAGGAGAAGCTAGTGAAGATCTTGGATCATAGAGATAAAGTTTTACGTAATAAGACAACTCACTTGGTAAAAGTATTATGGTGGAACCATAAGTACAAAGAGGAAAAATGGTAATTGTAGGAATAAATGAAGGATAAGTACCCCCAAATTTCCCCCCCTTAGTTTTCAAAATGAAATTTTGAGGGAGAAATTTCATAAGGGGAAAGAATTTAATGACCCCGAATTCTATCAATGGAATTTTCACTTATTATAGTTATGTCATATAGTATAAATCACATAAAATCACATAGAGAACACAATAAAAACATTATAAATGAATAATGAATAAAATAAGTGTCATTTATAGAAATTAATGAACCTAAACCAATGTAATAGTAAATTGACCTATGGAATAGTAACATGACCCTTATGAATAGTAAACTAGCCAATAGAATAGTGAACTCACCCATGATAGTATAAATAAAATTTAAAAACCTTATAAATGAAAATGTGATATTATTATATCATAGTATAAGTAATTTAATGTTTTAAAAATGATAAATTAAGTGTTTGTATTTTTATAAAACATAAATATTTATTTATAATTTTATAATTAATATAATAATTGAAAATAAAATTTATTTTCATAAAATAGATTCATAAATTAATATTTCATTATATTATAATTATAATATAGCTTTATGAGACCTTAATTTATTTTTCAATTTGTTTTAAAATCAGTTATAATTTTAAAATCTATATTTTTTTGACAAAATGATGATTTTAATTAAAAATTAAATTTCTCATATTTAGAAAATCATTTTCATAAAATGGAGTTAATTTTTTAATTCTACAAATCTAAACATGGTTAGGATTAATTTTTTATATTTTTCTAAAATATTTGAATTTTTAGTGAATTGTGAAATACAATAATTTATTGTATAAGCTAATTACATGAATTATTGAGTCATGGTTGATGTATGGATGATGTAAGCACAAGTTTTTAGAAATAACATGTACTAGTTACTATATTTAGTCACAATAATTAACACTATTCATATTCTTGAGCCAAAATAATAAAAAAATGAATAAAATAATCAAAAAACACCCCGCTCCTCCATTATAAGTATCACCCCTCACCACCTCTTCTCCTCACCCCTAAAAATACCTGAATCTTGTCTAAATTCTTCCCAATAATATCCCCAAGTGTCTCCCCCAATTCCATGATCCTTTTGTCTCAATAAAAGACCAAAATCAAGTTCCCAAATGAGGTTCTCAAGGAGAAAGAATTCAAGATGTAAAATTCTCTTTTGTTTTCCTTTATTCTCTTTTCATTTTCATTTATTTTTCTCTACTAACCAACACTTATCAAAGTGAAATTATAAATATATTATATTTTATATATTATAATTTTATTTTTTAAATGAAACAACCCATCCTCATTTCTCTTACCCTTGTATTTTGTTCTAAAAATGAAAACACAATCCACAATGTGTTAATTTATCATCTTCAAGGAGGACGAGTTTCCAATTTCCATTACCACCGTCGAGGATGGTCATAAATTTTTTTTTTGGTTAAAAAATATTATAATATATGTATTAAATATTATTTAATGTTATTTAATCAGTATATATACATAATATTAATTATTAAAACAAAACTAGTTCGTGATGATTGAAATTATGCCAAAATAATCTAAACATTTATCATTAACCTTTTATCTAATGAATCATCCTAACATTTAAAAAAAATATAAGACCATTTAATATTATATAAGTTCATTAATAAAATATAATTTCAATTCTGAGCAAATATTCTAATTTTATATGATTTTCCATGCATGAATACAAGTGAACCAATCATGAAAATCAAGGAAATGAACACTCCCAAAATGATAAAATTGTATCTTATAACTTATCAAAAAGTCCAAAAATGAACTTAATAAAATCATACTAAATAAAATACATGTTAAATATTTTTGGAATTAAATTATTTATAAATCTAATTTCAATATCTAGGACATTAAGTACAAATGAAAAACACTTTTGGACATAAGTTAAGGGATTCTTTTAGAACCTCCATTTTTTCCTTCAGGTTATGATTTTTCTCTCTTTACTCCAATGTAATTATTATTTATTTTTATATACTTCTTATAAATTCTATTTATATGTTCCAAAATCATGTTTCTAGATCATTTCATCCTTATTTGATAGGGAAATACATGTTTTAAAAAGGCCCCCTTCTCAAATCTTCCCGATAAGCAAGCCTGATTTAAGGGAACTTCCTGATTTTTCACCCATTTTTAAGTGCACCCCATAATATATTTTAATACACCATTATTTTTATAAAAACACAAATTTTATAATGAAAAACTATTTTTATTTCGGGTTTTATGAAAACAAATATGTATTTTCCACTTTAAACGCTATTTAATATTTTCCTTAAACTACACTAAAATGTTTGTTTCTGATGATTTCACTAGGGAACACACATCCATCTATCAAAGAGGACTCAAAGCTATGAGCCTTGAATTCCTGCTTGCCAAAGGTGGGTAGCATCTATCACTTCTTCATTTATGTTTTCTTTTTGATCAAAATGGGATGATGAGAAGTCGACCTATCCTTTCAGGGATTTCTCCTCAAAATCCGTTGCCCAGTATGGGTCTCCCTTAAAGATTAAGATGTTGTTTGTGAAACTTTTCTTGGTGCCATATATTTTTGGATGCTGGTTAATTACACTACTTCTGTCAGAATTTTCCATGGGGTTAAGTTAGGGAAGAAGCCTTCAGTTAGGGGAGTAGTCACATTGGGCATGGTTGCCGTGTCTGGATGCTAAAACACTAGTACACATGGATTTCTTTCCGTTATGTTAGGGATTCTTGAGGGAGAGGAAGCCTGAGGCATTCCACATCGAGTGAGGGGTATATTATTCCAGATTCACATCTCCAAGGTTTTCCTCGGCTTCCCATGTTTGAAATGGGGTATACCGCAAGTTTAACATCTAGCGGAGATAGATCAGACTAATCAGAACAATGATGAGAGTGGATCAGACGGGTATATCTCTAGGAGGGAGCATCTAGAATATTTACTAGATGGGTGGATCAAGATGCCCAATGAGGACAAATCTGAGGTGGTGTGTCCCATAAAGGAAAGATATCACACCATGAAGGCTAATATGGGCACCTCAAAGGGAGGATCAAAGGATGATTGGGTCCCGGGAATGGGAACACCAAGTTTTACCATTGGCTGGGATTGAACCTCATAGAGGCTTCCCATGTACCCTATATAGAAGACAGGGATCAAACCCCATATAGTTCAAGAGGGTGAATCATGGGATCAGGGTGTACACAATGGACAAAAACTCAAATACATGCCGAGGATTATACGTGGTTAGTGGATCAGGTGCTACAAAGAGCAATGAGATGAATGGAGCTTACACGTGGTTAGCTGCTCAAATGGATGGCATGATTTCATTGGGATTTGATGGACTGGGTAAAGTCAAGATGGATATGGATGAAGTTTTCGAAGGATGGAATGAATATGGATGGAACTGAAAATTGGTGTGGAGGTGACCATATTGGGATTAAATCTCTAAGAGGTTTCCTACAAATCCCCATGGTAGGGAATCAAAGTCCATATAGTTTTGGGATGAGATATGAGTCACCTGAGGAGGTATCTCTTGAGAATGGACACATGGATGGGGAACTTAAGGGAATGGAACCAACATGTTAATGCGTGATCTTCCCGAAACACAAAGGTCTAAAGAGAGGGACCAGGATGGGACATGGGTGATGGTCTTGAACCATAAGGAGGATTACTATGTATCCCTATGGTAGGGAATCATAGTCCACCTAGTTCAGGATGGGACATGGAATCAGAGTGTACACAAGGGACAACAACCCGAATACATGATGAAGATTACACGTGGTTAGCATCCCATTGCAAGAGGGGCACTCTTGGTTGGAGGAGTATGGATTGAGTGTGGGGATTAAGCACTGAGATGGTCTGGGAACCAGTTTGACACCACTAAGGGTGGATCAAGGATGTGGGTCCCAACAAAGGGGACATCATGGTTTACCAGTGTTTGGGGTTATACCTCAGGGATGATTCCTACATACCCTATATAGAAGACAAAGATAAAAACTCACGTAGTTCAAAAAAAATATAGTTTAATATAATGCAGGATGAAATGGGCATATAGTTTAACGTCATGTGGTATGAGGGTGGATCGACGTGAAATGGTTGGGACCGATGGGTAATGGGCATGAACCTCAGGGAGGCTTCCTACATACCTTTCTTGAAAAGGTCAAGGATCAAAGTCCACATAGTTTGGTTAATAGGGGAATAGGGATTGCATACTAAGGTAGGCCATAGAGGATATCATGGTCGATGTTTACTCTAAGCCCACATGAGTCATGCTCAGTGTGAGAAACAAGAGGGAACAAAGACCTAACGACCGCATTGTGAAAGGTGCATCCACAAGCAATGGAGTGGGGCTTACACATGGTTAGTGGACCAAAGGGGAAATAAGGGGTCTTAATCTGAGAGGAAGGCCCTAGTAGGGGTCCATATATATGAGGAGGATATGGAAAATGCACATGGAGCACCCTGACAAGTTGGGTTGGGGATTACATAGAGACTGCCCAAGGTACGCATGGAGAAAAAGAGCAGATGGAGAGGGGAGTGAGAGGGTGATGGTGCCCATCCCCTTCATGGTACTCTCGAGGCTTGTCACTTATGCGTTGATCATGGTTTAACATCATGTGTCATGGACACAAGTGCTTAGCAGTTTAACATCATGTAGCTCAGACAGTGAGGATTCACTCCTCACCCCTAGGACATACATAACTGGTGCACCTTAACCCTTGGTGAAGGGAAGGCGTCGACAATTCCATCAATTAACAGGGTTGTGGAGTGATCCATTAAAGGGTCCACATCAGTGTGGCTATTCGAAGAAGCAATATCCATTAGTGTGCCTATGTGAAGAAGCATGAGGAAATGAAATGAAATATGAAGCACTACTCAAGTGACTTTTAAATAACTTTGTACAAGCCTGGAGGGACACATAGAATAGGGGTTCATGAAGCAAGAGGCCTCATAGAGAGGGGATTTTTAAAGCACAAGGGCTCATAAAGGATAGGGTCTCACAAAGCATAGGGGTTCACAGAGCCCAAGGGATCACAGAGCACAGGGCTTCGCAGAGCATAGGGTCTCACAGAGAATAAGTCTTCTAAAGGATAGGGTTTTGTAGAGAATAGGGACCGTAGAGTATAGTGCTTCACAAAAGAAAGAACTTCATGAAGCATAGTGACCCAACCTAAGCATGGAGTTCACATGTGCTTGGAGGGTGCTTTGAAAATCCTGGGTGCTTCTTAAAGTCTTGAGTACCTGAAGGGGTCTCATTCCTTTAAGATGGCCCATAGGCTTCATGAAGGGAATCCCTCTTTGAAGAGGGGGTGATTTTGAGCAAAGGGAAAGGGTTTTGTAATTCTCAAGTACCTCGGATGATTTATTATTCTGGTTGGATAATAGAGAAAATAGTGCTTCATGATCTAGGAATTTAGAGGGTGAAAGGTTGGGGTTTTGATTATTTGTAGTGGGGGGAATCCATGTATTTATAGGCAGTGGGGGGAAGCACGATGCTATGAGGGTGCACCACAAATCAACTTGTTCCCCACCACCAAAGGCATATTTTATCAAGTTTCTCAGAGATTTGAAGTTGACCACCATACCCTCCGCGATGAAAAGGCTTCCTTCATTCCCTCTGCGGCAGTCGCGGAGGCTTCCGTCAGGTTCATAGGACTCATGTAGGAAACCATCCTTCCCTCTAAAGCATAGAGACTTCCGTCAATTTCCTTAGACTCATAGAGGCGATCGTCTCTTTTACTCGGCGGTGTTCATAGAGACAACCCAAATATTTGCGTCGGTCATGGTGATGGTGGGATTTGTGAAGTTGCATCACGAATCAGCCACCTTTGCACCATTTTTTGTGTCCTTTTCTTATTTTTGTGTCCTTTTCTTATTTTTTGTGTTATTTTCCTATTTTTACAAGGCCTGGATTTTGGCACCAACAAATTCCCCCCTAAAAATGGGAGATGAGGAGAAAAACAAGGATCAAATTCTGAGGGAAGATCACCAAAAATTAGCATATCAGGAAGAGGGATCATGATGAGGGTGCACAAAGTGTGGGTTGATAATTCCACAGAGATTTCCACGACAAAAAACACTGCGATGCTCACTGTGACTATGCGCGTTGCGAAGTGTCGGAGGGTTGTTTCCTTTAAATAGAGGGTGAAGACCCCTCTTTTGTCCACACATTCTTCCAAGTTTTTGCGCTTGATCTCTTGAATCGTGATGATCTGTACGCCCCATGAACACACATTGAAAACTGGGTTCATTGACCAGTGCTTTGTGAATACTACTTAGTGAATTTATGGACTGTGATCTATTTTTTTACTTTGCACTGCACAACAAGTCCTTAGACTCTATGATTGTGCACTCTGAAAGTTGTGTTTGTGAGCTCTATGGTAGAAATCTGCGACTGAGCTCTACGATCGAGTTCTACGATCAAAATTTGCAACCAAGCTCTATGAACCATAATAGAAAAATACTAATGTCTTGTGACAAAATGACCAACCAAGAAGCTGCTCAGGAGGTCCTTGCGGATGCTGCCCGAAGGAATCTAGGCATTGAGGAATATGTGCAAAGCCATTTAGGTCATGAATACCTGGTGAAACTCTTATTAGAAAGCTAAAAGTATCATATTCTCTGCAAGAGGCTTCCTCTATAAGGCTTTGGTTTGAGGGATGATGTTCTCGTCCCTGAAGCAAGTAGGGATGAACTAGCTTACTAGTTTAGAAGTACTCCATGTCAGCGCCAATGGTTCTGGGTTGCCGATTGAACTGGCTGGAGGTCGTCACGGCCCTCAAAATTACATTTATTAACCTACACTAGCACAATGGTGCATGGTCGAACCACAGAGAAGGAAGATGAGAAAAATTATAAGGTTTTTGAATTTTAAACCCCCACTGTTGTCAGCAGTGGGAAAACATCTCCTTACTTTTTATATATTTTTATTTATCTTATCAAATAGTGATGAAACATGTCTGAAGATTTCCTATTTACTAACTAAAAGTACAAAAAAACAAGGAAAAATGGAAATAACAGTAGAAAAGCAGTGGAACAGGAGTTCTGAGGATTGATCACAGAATGAGCTCGAAAGATTTGAAATCTATGGTTTAAATGAATGACTCTTAAAATGATTAAAATTCACACCTCAAAAATGATTTGTTAATCCTTCCTCACCAGAAGAATTAACACTCTGTATTATAGCTCTCGAAGTTCGCCACTTCAACAACCACATACAACAATTTGATTTTAAGATGACAATAGAAAACTATCTCGCCGAAAGTTTCTATAGTTTGAATTTCCAGTTTTAAAATAATATACATCAATGATCTATCTCACCGAAGGAACATTGATGTTAAAATAAGATGCATTCAGGTGCAAATACAATTAAAGTTGAGAACCCGAGTCAATCTCGCCGAAGGAATCCAATTCTCATTGGAAGAAATTAAATGAAGAGAAAAAGAAAATATGCACCAATAGAATTTCCAATTTCCCGTACAAGAAATTAAGCGAAGATCATTTTCAGTTCAAAACCAGAAAATACATTTCAAATAAAAACAGAGTAGAGGAGAATAATCCTCCCTCTGTGAATGATGTTCATGATTTGCTGCCCTGCTCCTGCATCTCCAGTCTCCAATACTGCTCTTGGTGTCTCCCGAGAGTTTCCGCTCTTGAATTGTGTGATCATGGAATAACGAATGAGAGTCCTCCAAAATTTTGCTGTTTGCTCTGTTTTAAATCCCTCGTCATCTGATGCTTGTCACCGATCACTTCCAACGACTTTAATTATCCTTCACAAACGTACTGTACATGTGCGTTTAATCCGCGACAGGCACTTCACACGAGTTTTCCTCACGTAACTAACACTGGATGAGTTAGTTGCGTGCACATAGATGTGTTTCCGACTTTGGAATGAACCTGCACAAAATATTAACGAAATAAAGCAGTTAAAACTCAAAGACAAAAGTTAACTAAAGATAATTAATAAATATTCAAGTTAATAATTATTATTTACTTTTATATTATTTATACAAGTATTAACTATGATAAAACACAAGTTAAAAAGTTATTAATTTAATTAAGTTAATAAATATAAATACTAAGTAATTAATTTGGAGCATCTTTTATCCAATTTTTTTAAAACTAAGTTATTAAAAATTAAGAACATAAATAAATAATTAAGATAATATTTTAGATTTAATTATTACTAATAAAGAAATTAAATTGTTAGATTAATCTATTAATTAGTTAATTTTAATTAAGTAAATAAATTTATTACTTAGGTTTTAGAAATTTTAAAATATATTTTATATTTTATTTTCAATTATTATTAATTCTACTATAATCTGCATATTTTATTATTAATATTTATTATTAATTTACTTTTGTAATTTAATTTATAATTTATCTAATTATTAATGTTATGACTTTAATAAATTATAACGACTAATTAAAGTCACTTTAACTCTATCTTCTTTTTTGCTTTTGGTTTTGATTTTTTACTTTACTTTATTTATACTTTTATTATTATATTTTTTAACTTGTTTATTTGTTTGTTTTTATTATTATTTTTTTAATCTTATCTCTCCCCCCTCTCCCCAAATTGGCGCATAGCAGGGGGAGGGTTTCTCTTCCTCCTGCATAACCCGGCACAACACCCTCTTCTTGGAAAGCAGTGACAAGACACAGCGCGGCAGCGACTGGAGCTCTTTGCAGCGGCGCACCAACTACCCTGCGGACCTCCTCTTCGTACAGCACTGCGAACTTTCAGCTGCTTCGGGTCTACGGTGGCGCGGACTTGTTCCGATCCAGCTTGAAGTGCTCCTCCACACAGCGCGATTCCTCAGCGGCGTCGGTCTCCATGGAGAGCTCAGTCGGACCAACAGTGGAAACCAAGCCAAGAAGACTGTGAAACAGTAAAGAGGGGAGACCGTAAAAGACCCGGTGCATCCGTGAAAAGAGTAACCTGTAAATAAATTAAATTAAAACTTAAATAGAATATGAACAAAATAGTTAATAAAAACTAAAACTGAATTAAAACAAATGCAAATTTAAATAAACTTATAAAACCAAATAAACTTAAATTAAATTATTAATTACTTCAATTAGTAAAATTTTAATTGCTACAAAATTAAAAAATAAAAATTAAAAAGAAATTAAATTATTAAAAGTAAATATAAAATTTAACCATTTAAATTACAAAGTTAAGTTAATGATGTTTTAACAAACTAGATTAATTAAAATAGACTAATAATTATCATTTTATTGGATAATTGAATGAAGTTAAGACATAAGATCATAAATCTTGAATATATTTAGTTTATTTAAAAAATTTAATTAGTAATTAAAGAATTATCAAAAGACATCAGATAATTAATTGATTTTAATACGACCAAAATTAAATTAGGATTACATTAATTATGCGCAGAAGCAGACTTTATTAATTAATTAATGTTAAATTACTAGATATGCAGACAAAGACAACAAACTAAATAAAAAGTAATTATGCTATAAAATTAAAGTAAGAAATAAACTGATAGTTTTAAGGCTTAAAATACACTATTAAATATAAAAAGTGATTAATTATTAAAGTTAATAATAAAAATACAAAAGAACCATTATTTATTAAAAAGTACTAAAATAAGTAATTAAATTAATAAAAATTAATTAAAATAATGTGTCAAAACATGTGTTTTTAAGGCTACATCAAATTCCCCTACACTTAAACATTATTTGTCCTCAAACAATACCGTGTTTTATTATCATAGAGAAATAGATAAATGTTTTTAATTCAGATCAAAATGTAACATGTACAGTACTTTAAACAGAGGACTTGAAAAACATGTCAAAAGGCTTTAAGAAACAAAATTGCTCATATGAACCCTACCTTAAGCAAATACTCACTGGAAGTCTTGAAAACTATGAATCATCAAACAATGAAGATGTCATGCCTCATATGTGGTACTAATTAGCGACTAACTTCAATCCAGACTTACGTTCAATGTCCGAGGGTGACAAAAGGTAAAATTTACATGCAATTAAGAACATAAACAGAGGAACCTTGTACTTTGACTCATCTCCTAGGTTTCAAAGAATAAATAATTTTTTTGTGAATCACCTCAATGATACAACATAAGTGATTCCCATATAAACCAATTGATCACTTCTTCATCTGGTGTTCATCATTCCTCTCACCTAAATGAGCTCATTTTTGACCCTAAACACTTAATTTATTTTTCCCAAGCCATGTATTATTGTGCTAAGCACTGTGCAATGCACTTATTCAAGGTGAACAGAGGGATTTAAGTAAACAGAAACGCACCCAGCATCCAGGGTCTCAGAGGCTCACTGTGGAATCCCAGATGCCCAAAATACTCTAGTTTCAAAAGATTTATATAAAATTCATTTAAATTGGCTCATTAAGGTAATTAATTTTTATAATTAAAAGAAGAATGAGGCCCCTAGAATCAAAATCAAACTCCCAGTTCCAAAAGTTATGATCGTAATTCCATTAAAAGGAATCCCATATCACTTCTAGAGATAGTTCCTAAACCGAATTTCCATTAAATCACTAAGTAAGTTCACTCAGCAATCATCCAAACTCATCAATTTCAAATTCAAAGCGGTCCTTAATTACTAGCAAGGAACTTGTCCTAAGGCAAAACCCAATTGAAAAAAATATAAAGCCTCAAATTTTGCAAGAATTTTGAAATATTTTATCCATTTTATACAAAAAGATTGAATTTGTAGTGGGAATTGATAGGATTTCATTAAATCATAGTATAACACAGTCAAGAATTGACCCCCTCCCCAAAGTTGACTTCTAAATATGGAAAAGAACAATTAATCAATTGTGGTTCAAAACAGATTTTCAAATTAGTAGATATATGACATGTACAAAGGGTCTCAATGAAGTTCAAAAAAAATTTGTTTGCCACAATAAATAATCAGCAAGGTTCATTAGCAAGTATATGCATTAACATTTATGTCCAGTGAATATTTTTTAATAAAGTTCAAACAAGGCATGAAACTTATGGGTGGAGAATTAATTTGGTGTAAGAATTTTGACAGTATAATTCAAATGTATGTTCAATATAGCATTAAGATGCATGCTAACACCCCTTATCAAAACCATTTAATGAAAAGCACACTAACCAGCAAGCATGTACCCCCCACACTTAATTTTAAGTAGTGGAAAAGATTTTAACAATAATGCAATTCGGTTTTTTTAAGAAAGAGGCACATGCAGATTTTATGCACAACATAGTGACATGCAGCAGAATTTTTTATATATATGCAAGATATGCAGCAGAACTTCAGTAAATATGTATCAGAATTTTCAGTACACATGTAGCATATTTTTTCCAAAACAAGCAGAATTTTTTTAAGTGAGCATAATTTTATTAACAAAAACAGGAGCTGAAATAGATGCAAAAAGTTGAAGTACTTCCCTGAATAAGTTCTTGTCCAAAAATGATCAAGGTAATTCCACTCCTTAGATGACAGCATCAACATTCTTAAAAACACAGAGCATAAAAACCAGAAATGAATAACCAGCATAGACAGTTCAAATAGAAGGAATCACAACAGAACTTTATTCAAAGTAAAACAAGAACAGAAACAAAAGTAAACACAAAAGAAAGAACATGGGTTGACTCCCATGAAGAACTAAATTTAAAGTTTTTAGTTAGACTTTATTTAATTACAATTTTTTTATTGAAAACAAAAGAAAAACCATGGGTTGCCTCCCATGCAGCGCTAGATTTATAGTCCCCAACCAGACTCATCTAGCAACTAACCGTAGTCACTAGGTGGATGTGGTTTCCTTAACAAGAACCACCACATGTGTTTGGACCAAATATTTGTAACATAAAGATGAAATTTGTGGGCAACAAGACTCAGCACAACAAAAACTGAATTCACATCAGCTGCAAAAATCCCCAAGAAACACCCTTTAACAGTTGTGAGTATAGTGTTGTCCACTTCCAGATTTGTTTTAGAGTTATCAAAATTTGAGTTCACAATAAGGTAAAACATAATACTAGATTCTTAAAAGGGTGTGACATTGACCTCACAACTACCTCTATTAACCTCAACATTAACAGATTCAAATTCAAGGGTGATTGTGGGTGAATACTGAATAGTAGGTTCAAAAGAGGATTCAATAAAGTACTGAACAGAATCATTAGCAATGGAACTCAAGTCTAATTATCCCTCTAAACTACTATCAGTAACACAATAAGGCTCATCACCCTTCACAGGTGAGGATGGAAGTGATAGGCAGGGAAGAGAATTTATTTGAACATCAGCAGATTCAGGTTTAACCATGTTGTAAATCTCTTCCAAAAGTTCCTCATCAGTGAATGAACGTTCACAACCCGGCACAACACCCTCTTCTTGGAAAGCAGTGACAATCCGGTTGGCTTCAGTAAGCTGCATAGTATCTCCTTCACTCCAGCGCGGCCCTCATTAAGTGGAATAGACCTCCTTGCTTGGCTTCTCCTCGGTGTGGCAGTGACGGACCAACAATGACTGGAGCTCTTTGCAACAGCGCAACAACTACCCTGCGGACCTCCTCTTCACACAACACTGTGAAATTTAAGCTGCTTTGGGTCTATGGTGGCGCGAACTTGTTCTGATCCAGCTTGAAGTGTTCCTCCACACACCGCGATTCCTCTCCTCGCGCAGCTTCGATCCAAATCCAAAGAGGAGGTCTCAGTGAAAGGATGCAGGTGCACTTGAACTTAGTGGCGTAAGTCTCCATGGAGAGCTCAGTCGGACCAGAAGTGGAAACCAAGCCAAGAAGACTGTGAAACTGTAAAGAGGGGCAGCGACACAGTGAGACCGTAAAAGACACGGTGCGTCCGTGAAAGGAGTAACCTGCATATATAAGAGAAGTAAATAAATTAAATTAAAACTTAAATAGAATATGAAAAAAATAGTTAATAAAAACTAAAACTGAATTAAAAAAATTAAAATTTAAATAAACTTATAAAACCAAATAAACTTAAATTAAATTATTAATAACTTCAATTAGTAAAATTTTAATTGCTACAAAAATTAAAAACTAAAAATTAAAAAGCAATTAAATTATTAAAAGTAAATATAAAATTTAACCATTTAAATTACAAAGTTAAGTTAATGATGATTTAACAAACTAGATTAATTAAAATAGACTAATAATTATCATTTTATTGGACAATTGAATTAAGTTAAGACATAAGATCATAAATCTTGAATATATTTAGTTTATTTCAAAACTTTAATTAGTAATTAAAGAATTATCAAAAGACATATGATAATTAATTAATTTTAATACAACCAAAATTAAATTAGGATTACATTAATTATGCGCAGAAGTAGACTTAATTAATTAATTAATGTTAAATTAATAGATATGCAGACAAAGAAAACAAACTAAATAAAAATTAATTATGCTATAAAATTAAAGTAAGAAATAAATTGATTGTTTTAAGGCATAAAATACACTATTAAATATAAAAATTGATTAATTATTAAAGTTAATAATAAAAATACAAAAGAACCATTATTTATTAAAAAGTACTAAAATAAGTAATTAAATTAATAAAAATTAATTAAAATAATGTGAAAAAACATGTGTTTTAAGGCCACATCACCGATGATCATACATGGGAGGATCAAACGCATGTTAATGCCGATTGTTTGTACAATCATGTCAACAACATTGACGGGAAAGCACTGCAGCTAGTGGTATCTGCCCCACAGTACCATACCATCCTCAAGGTGGATTTAGGGAATCCGGAGAAGGGGTGGACCGACTACTGGGACCTACGCCAAAGTAGCAACTTCACAGAGGACTGGGCCTAGGCTTACTGGGTTTGTGCATCCTGCGAGGAATTAGAGGCAGTGCTGAAGCGAGTAGGGTTGTATGAAGCTACGTGGGCCTTCCAATTCCTAATTTACTAGCTGAAACACATGATACCAGAGTTTCTAAACATATGGTTGTCAAGGACTAACACTTTCCATATTCACCATGGGGAGGTCAATGTCAGTTTTTGGGACCTTCATAAGATCTCAAGGATTACAATTATGGGGGCGATGTATGTCATGTTCCTCCCTACAAACAACATATGGGAGGATCTAGAGTTGATGTCGTGACTAGAAAAGGCACCGATGAATCTGGTGCCAGGTGAGGACAAACAGTTGATGAGGGATGTCCATTTCAAGTTGTGGTTTGGGAGTTTCATAAACTTCCCACCAAAGCATGCTGCTGAAGGGGAGGAGGCTCCCAGGAAGCTACTAGTTAGGCCTCCCAACTATCCAAAGGGATCCCAGCGTAGTAAAGATAATTACTACTGGAGATTCCTGGAGGATAACTAATGAAAGCTATAGGGGTATAATGTCAACACTGAGCAACAACTGGTGGTTAGGCTGGCTGGTTTTATCTCTGTTCTTATCTATGGCTGGATGTTTCTGGTTAGGGACACAAACATGGGTGTGCAACCGAGAACATTCATTATGGAGTCTGTGATGGTGATGGGGGAAAGTGTCAACTAGGGGATCCTGGTGCTATCCAAGCTGTACAAGGTGATGCGGCACACCAGCAAAGGGAAGAATACACAATGGTTATGTGAAGTGCTTCATTTCTTGTATGGATAGAAAGCAACACACATGATCATCTATGAATATCTGAAACTTATTTCTCCTCTTGGATCAGACTTCTGACTATCCATCCTGAATATAGTGGGGAGATTTCTAACCAAGCTAACTCCACCACTCGTGCTGAATAGATTTTGGAAGGTGGATGAATTCAACTTCCATCCATTTCCGCTACCAACAAGTGTATTCACCGATGATGACCAGTGAACTGAGGAGAATCAGTCTTATCTCATGGCCTTTTGGGTCAAAGTTCTAGTAGCACAGGTAGACTTTGAGCCTATCTGCAATCTATAAACCCCACACCACTTTGCGAGGCTGTTCTAGTGAATGCAGAGGTTGATCCTGCAAGTCTACATGGGAGTGCGCCACAAGGATCATCTGTGCATAATGAGGAAAATGTGGCTCATATTCACGTGAGAGGATGAAAAAATGTATAATGAACTACCTCTAACCACTGCTTCCAATGGGTTGGTCAAGGAATACGCAAAGAGGTGGGAAGTAGCCTACCTGGGGGAGATACTGAAGCGACGAACCATTCGTGTCGATTATGGGATGCACCCTCAACCTCGAGGTTGGGGTTGGAAAATGGAAAGAACACACTGTGGTGGCCGAGCCGATGCACATTTTAGTAGCGGGGCTGTGGCTGGGCCAGTAATCCCAAGGCCTATGCCGAATGGAGGGAAGGAAACAACGATGGATTTGGCAGACCTAGCAGATCAGGGCCATAAAAGAAGAAGGAAAACCAGAGGGTTCCATAGGATACCCACTGAGGCTCCTGGGAAGTGGCTGCACCACATAGATATGCCTCTAGATGTTGTCTTTCTGAAGGCTCGAGACAACTAGGAAGTCAACAGATAATTTCTAAATCCTTTCTAGATGTGGGATCACATCAATCATCATGGGATGGATCTGTTAGAAATCGGCCATGTTGAGGCTAAATTTCTGGTGTCTCAGGTGGAAGGGGAACAATACATCACCAAGCTGGAGGACTTTGTGCATTCTCGGGGTACTCTACGTCCAATGAAGGCATGGGTGAAAGTACTACTCGATCAAACAGTCCCACCCAAACCATCTTCCACCGAGATGAGGGAGTATTTCCCTTTACTTGAGGAATTTGATGGGTCCTCACAGGGAGAAGAGGCTGATAGGGGGGCCCTTTGGAGGAAGGTGAGGTTGCGACCTCGGAGCTGGAAGAGCTTGTTAAAACTCTTGAGATAAATTATAAACCATTTAGCTGTGGTCCTCATTCAGGTCATCTATGATTTCTCAACTGAAATTTTCCCTATGTAGGAGAACCATATATGTAAAATCCATTCCCACATGATAGCAGACATATCTTCGGGGTCTATGCTTGGGACAATGGTGATTGCAGAATCTTATAGGGATGCAATGCACAGGGTGTTTCTCCAAGAGTCTTCAGAGTTATAGACCATATATGGGGGGCCACATCCAAGGATTCCAATAGCAACTAATCAATATAGAGACCCATTGTTTGACCTCTGTAAGTCCTCTCCTTCACAGAATTCATAACTTTTGTCTATTGAGCCCGACCCACTGGCATTGAGTAGTTCTATCTGAATAGTTCTTCAAATAGTGTGGGACATACTGGAGAGGATGGATTGGGATACTGATTCTCTTTTATTTATGGGAACGTTAGTTTTCATTGAACAAATCACGACAGCTATGACCATGGGTGTGGTTACCGATGATACCAAACTGGAAACCTTCAAGGTGGAATCCAATGATGAAGACCAGCTGCATGATATGAAACCTAGCCTTCCTGATAGGTCACCAAAGTAAGATACTACTGCTAAACTTCTTGATTCGTTCCCAACATATAAACCTGCTAAACCAGAGGACTGGGATGAGACTTCTTTTGATGAAGAGGATAACAAGGCCGTCCGCTACCAATTATAGAAATTGATCAAACACTTCATTAACAAAACCCCGTTATTAGAATGGATATTCTAGGTGGGAAGACTTTGACCTTGGTTATGAAAATTATGTACTGGAGGAGTAGATTCCTAGTTCCCTCACATGATCATCTGATATTACCTTTATGAGAGGGTCTGGGAGTACACATGTGGCCTCGGTGTAGACTGGCATCAGAGTAAGGTATTCAATGTCCAGAGGATTCTAGAGGTTTAATAGAATATCTAGTTCTTAGGAGTGTATCCAGATGGGTGATCCTCTTTCATTGATACCCAAACAAGGTTTATATCACAATTGCAGTCTCAGCTGGAAGAAGATGAAGAGAATATAGGGAAATCATCCCATGAAATGGCCAACATCCGAGCTTAGAGGGATTGTGAATTGTTCAGGGATAATGAATTGTTCCCTATGGACAATGAGTATGAGAGGGAGCTTGGTATATGATAGTAAATTTTGGAGGCCACACACCAAATATTGGTGGAGTTGGGACACTCTATTGAGGAGGTCAACCCATCCACTGGAGGGGCTAATACATGGGTTATGTAATTTTCATGAACTCACAAACGTACTTTCATGCTTGTTTGTTTATTTTAAGTTCTTCCATGGAAATATTGTTTTTTATTTTTTTTAATTAGCGCATCTTGATCTTAACTTGTGAAATAAGCAACGATCAATCCCTAAGCTCACGTGAGTCATTCCCAATGTGAGAAATAAGGGATGACTACATAATTATTCACTTTGTGTGTGAGGGTGCCAACCAATTGTTGGGAAATCAGGGCTTGGATGACCATTCAGTATATTTGGGAATAGGAGAGGGGTTTCAATTAGAGAATAGGGCTCTTGAAACAACCAAATTACATTTCCCATCATGCTCTAGTACATCAGTGGGATAACACCAGGGGCGTTAGAATCAATCCAAACAAAGGGGAATGAGAAGTATGCATCATTATACTTGAAATTAAGAACACAGTGAGAGGCAGCATGAGGATGGAGGATAACTGTTGACCATATTTGAAACATATTATCCATATCGTATTAGCTTTAAATGAGGAAAAAAAATGTGGGACATCCGATGATTGTATTCAAAAACACGGGGCCTACCTCAAAATGTCATCCAATATCTTCCATAAAGTTAGCCTTGAATGGTAGGCATGCTGAAAGGCTGAGTATCCATTCCGTTTGGGGGTCTTTTCAGATGTGAAAGAGGGTGATGATCCAAATAAAGGGAACGCAAAGATTGGGGTGGAGTGATGGGCTGTTCAAATGGAGTCCAACACTCTTAGAATTATGCCACCATGAAAAAAATGCATCGGGTGAGCGTATTGGTATGAATAGAGACCAGGACTACTTCCAGGAGGGAGCTCTCTATCAAGGGCCTATGATGGTCTACATTTTTACATCATGTAAATGGGGATGGTAAGCATGCAGTTTATTGCAATACAGTGAGGATGATGCATGTAATATTTTAACATTGTATGATCAGGTTGTTGCACATAGTTTAAAGTCATACTTCCTAGACCCTACTCAATAATTTAAATCCATGTTACATGGACTAGGAACCCCTAGTTTAAGGTCACATAGTTCGAACCATGATTATGGGAAAAGAACCATGAAAGTTAATGGTCCTAGGGCTGGGCCCGAGACAAAATTCTTGGGTGTCGCTACATATCCTAGAAGGATGAGAATCAAGCCAAACATAGTTCTTAAACATAGTGTGGTTAGAGACCCACACTGGTGGGGGGAATCCTCTCTAGTGAGGAAGCTGATGCATCCCATAATTGTCATGGGGAATCCTGAACTTGTTCTGGGTAGGGTTGTAGTTTAAAGTCATGCATTGAGGACATGGGTACCCCAAAAGAGGAATGTGCGGTGCAGTTCATAACCTGAAGTGAATGAGGACCAAATAAGTTTTCACAACACCTCATATTCCTTAATGGGAATTCATGGATGAGAAGGAGAAGACATGGAGTTTACCATTCAGTGACTGGACCTAGGGATCAGATGCCGTATTGTCTCTACATATCCTGTAATGGTAGTAATCAAGCCTTACATAGTTCTTTGTATTCCAAATAGTTTAATTTCATGTGGTGAGGATGATAGTGTCACATTTTAAGGTCATATTGTCGTACCAACAGGTCACACAGTCTCGTATATGGATATTACCCTACCAAAACCCCTAAGCCTATGCGAGCCATGCTCAGTGTAGGAAACAAGGAGCATTGTCAGACCTTCCCCATATAACTGGAGAGTGCAATGGTGGAAAGGAAATGTCAAGTGGGGAAAATCCTAGAATAATCAATATTCCTACTCGACGTGTGTGAATGTGCAGATTTACAACACTAGAGGTGTTGAGGATCTATAAAATGGAAAGGGAAATTAAACATGCGATTCACAACATCTGATGTTTGGGACATAATGGGAGTGGTGTGATGATTAAGGATAATTTTTAACTATGTTCGAAACATAGAATCCATTTCATATTAGCCTAGAATGGGAACAAAAAAATGAGGGTCGACCACTAACCATATTAGAGATGAAATATTTGTATCAAATTGTTTTTTGAAATCATTTGGGGTGTTGGACTAGGATGGTAGGATAGAACTAAGGCCTAGAATCTATACCATTAGGGGGTCCCTTTGGATGTAAAAGATAATGAAAACCCAAATGAAGGAATATGAAAAGCGTGAACATTACCCATGTAGTTTAAGCATCATACAGTATGAGTGAAAGGAGTGGTAATCTCAAAGGAATTACATGGAAAAATTATTATAATCCTGATATGAATGAGGACTGAAGAAGTCCTCACCACACCACATACTTTTGAGAGAACCCATGCTAGAAGGGGGAGGTGAGGAGAAAGTGGTTGTGACTGGACCACAGACAGGAATCTTGGGCGTCAATATGTATCCCATAAGAATGGGAATCAATCCACAAATAGTTCTTGGAGGTGGTATGGTAGGCAGTCAATCGTAAAAGGGAGCGATATCCTCTTTTAAAGAGTAATATCATAATTGTTATGCAGTTCAACGTCATTACAACATAGATGGGAAGAATCCTAGCTCAAGGTTGTAGAGATCAGACCATAAAAGTGCCCAATTTAATGTCATGTGTGTGGGAAATGCCTATGCAGTTTATCATCATGCGATATGGATGAATCATAAAGAGCTCTTAAGGGTGGTATAAGGTGTGGTTATTGCAAACCAGACATTAAGGAGGATAGAAAATTCCACCCCACACCACACAATTTTGAAATAATACACCTGGTTCAAAGTCATGATGGTTGGAATTTGAGACCGAAGATCCTAGTTTAAGGTCATAGAGTTCAGACCGTAAGGTGCATAGAGGTGCGGCGTAGGGCCACGAGGTAGACCCAACATGGGTAGGATAGAAGAAATCCATACCAGATTACACCTTTCTGAGAAGAAAGGACTCAGACCCAAAAAAGGGGACTGACAAGTTTCATAAATCTATAGATGGACCTGAAGGCATAGTGCCCATACATCGCTACATATCCCACAAGGGTGAGAATCAAGGCACACGTAGTTCTTAAACATGGAACGAAAAAGGCCAATGCCAGAGAGACAATGTATTCTCTAATGAAGAAATCATATGGCTGGGTAGCTATCAACACAAAAACTAGATGAAGAAGATGTATTTTAACATCACACGATAAGGACATAAGAGATCTTAGTTTATGGTCATAGAGCTCAGAACAAGAGAAACTTGATTGTTCCATGCAAGCACAAACCCTACCCATATTTTTAAGCCCACGTGATCTATACTCAGTGTGGGAAACAAGGGTGGAGAATATCTTTACAATACATGGAATAATCAGTAGGGGGAGATGGTGTGGAGTCGAAGATGACCCTACAATGCTGACTCATCCTCTTAACGCGCAAAGGTGCACGGAGGGATAACACCAAGGGTGTCAAAATTTCACATGAACATGATGGAGTAGAAAGGGATGTGAATCATGAGACCAATATTTAGGGAATAATGAGGGTTTCATAATGATGGAGGATAACTATTCACCATATTCTAAACAAAAAATCCATATCGTGTGACTTGAAATGGGAACAAAAAAAGAGGGTCGACCGCTGAACAAATTATCTACACATGACCTGTCTCATAATGTCATTCAAAATCCTCCAAGATGTTGGCCTAAAGTAGTAGGTGATCCATAAGTCTAAGCATCCATATTGTACGGGGGTCCTTTTGAATGTGAAAGATGATGGAAACCCAAATAAAGGGAGATGTGAAGCATGGAAATAGATGAAAGCATGTCCATGCAGAATTTGGCACTCTAAGTCCTAAATTATAGTGCATATGAGCATGTTGATGAGGTATAAAAAGGGTCAAGGGGGCCATTTAAGAGTAGAAAAATTGAGGAGGTGAGTAGAGTAAAAAGGGGAAAATGAATTGATGAACCTGGGGATAGACCCAAAGACAAAATTTCTGTGTATTCCTACGTTTCCCTTAAGGATGGGAATCATGCCATACGTAGTTCTGGAAACACCATGTAATTTAATGTCATGTGTTAAAGATGCAAGGGGTAGATATTTCTCAAGAGATAAATGTGTATGGCATGGATGAATAACCTGACATGAATGAGGATGAAAGAATTCTACATACCACACCATTCATGATCTCAGGAGAGAACCCAGAACAAGGGGTTGGGAGAAGGAATAGAAAAACCTAAGGATGGACCCAAGGACAACATGTTTGGGAATTTCTACATATCCCATAAATATGGGAATCAATCTATAAGTAGTTATAGAAATTCCATGCAGTTTAATGTCATGTGGTAAGGGTGAGGGGAAAATGAAAGGGAGACCCTCAAAGGGAAGTACATGGCATGGATATTATAAACCTGACGTGAATGAGGACCAAAGACGTCTTCCCCACACCGCGTGATTCCCACAGAGTTTGGTCCAAGGGGCCAAGCTTGAAGGCAAAATTTGAGGTACCTGGGGATGGGCCCGAAGACAAATTGTCTAAGCATTCTTAGATATCCCATAAGGAGTGGAATCAAGCCACACATAGTTCTGAAATGGATTGTTGTGAATGTATAGACCATGCACTGAAAGAAGAGGCTTTTGATGGATCTTGTTTTTTCTTTAGTGTGGGTGTGTTTTTTTGAGCAACATACCTAGGATGGAGAATTTGGGAATCACTGTAGGAATCAAGACATATGTAGGCCTTGAAAAATAGCATGGTGGATGATTGATGCCAAATGTGATTCCCTCTCAATCAAGGACACTAAAATGCAGTGCCGTTATTTTTTCGTGCAGTCAAGATGATAGTGTCACAGTTTAAGGTTATATGAAAAGACCATACCATGCACTTTAACATCATGCAATAAAGACGCAACAGTTTAAAGTCACATGAGACCAGGTAGAATAGTTTAACTTCATATGGTTTGGACACATGTGGAATAATGAGGTTCTGAAGGAAATGTGCATGGTGTGATAAATCATACCCAATGTGAATGGGGATAAGAAAAGTCCACACCACACCACGCACAATCCCATGGGGGAACCTAAGGCAAAGGGGATAGAAAAGATTGAGGGACCTAGGTCTGGACCCAAAGATGAAATGTTCGGGCATTTCTACGTATCTCATTGGGATGATAATTAAGCCATACATAGTTCTTAAAATGTTGTGCAGTTTAACATCATGTGGTAAGGATGCAAAGAAAAGGGGATTCTCTAGAAGGAGGGGAACATGGTGAGGCTGTTGCAAACTCGACGTGAATATGGAAAAAAGTCAACACCTCACCACATGAATCCCTTGAAAATAACTAAACCGAGATGGGGGGGATAAAGAGATGGATAGGTATGATTGGCTAGACCTGAAGACTAAATGTTCGGCCGTTCCTACATATCCCATATGGATAAGAATCAAGCCACACATAGTTCTTATGATTCCATTCATTTTAACATCATGCGGTAAGGACTCAGAGGGGATACCCTTTAAGGGGGACATGCGACACAGTAGTTTTTAGCCCGACGTGAATGAGGACATAAGTCTACCCCACGCCACATGCTCCTGGGATACTTAGGTTGAGAGGAAATAAGAAAGGTTTAATCTGTGATACATGAGGATGGACCTGAAGATGAAATGTTCGTGCATTCCTACATGTCCCATAAGGATGGGAATGAAGCCACACATAGTTCTAAAAATTTTGTGTAGTTTAACGTCATGCAGTAAAGATAGGGAATGGAGAGCTCTCGAGAGAGGTACATGACATGGTTATTGCAGACTCAATGTGAATGAGGACATAAGTACACACCAAACCACATACCCCAAAAGATAACTTAATCCAAGAGGCCAAGAGAAAGAGAAGGCTTCTAAAAAATGGGGTTGGAATCAAAGACGAAATGTACGGGTGTTCCTACATATCTTGAGAGGGAAGGAATCAAGGCACACATAGTTCTTGAAATATCATGTGGTTTAACATCATGTGGTAAGGATGAAGGATATATTAGTTTACACACATAGATATTAGACTGTAGATTCTTAGTTTAATGTCATGTGTGTGGGATAGAAGGGAAGAAAAAGGTGAATCACCACGCCCAATATTTGAGAGACCATGGGGATGGTGATAAAAATTGAGGATAGCTACTGACCATTTTCACAACACAATATCCATCTCATGTGGCCTGGAATAGGGACACAAAATTGAGCATCAACTGCTGACCATATTCGCAAAACGAGACTTGTTTCAAATTGTCGTTCGAGATCCTCCAAGAAGTTGTCCCAAAATGGTAGGTGAGCCAAGGTGGCGTGAGACCAGGCCACTAAGGGGGTCCTTTTAGATGCGAAAGGTGATAAATACCCAAATGATGGGATACATGAAGCGTGGTGGTACCCTTTTAGTTTAAAATCTTGTGGTAAGGATAAGGGAGATATTAATTTAAGGTTATAGAGCTCAGACCATGATGTATGTTTACTGTTTGTAGTTTATTGTCATGAAGGATGAAAGGGATCTTAGTTTAAGGTCATAGATCTTAGATAGTATACAGTTTAACATCTTGTGGGATGAAAAGGGTCTACTTAGGGTAAGTACTACTTGAGGAATTTGGCATTGGTGGGAAGGGTGACACACTCACCATCTATAGTGACCAGAGAGTATGGACCATTGGGGTAAACCATGTGAATGATATAAGGTCCCTCCCATTTGGGTGCCAACTTCGGTGGATTTCTGCCAGGTATCATTGGAATTATCAGAACCAATACTGTCACCTTGAAGGAAATAATGGAGACAAAATTTCTTATTGAAAGCTCTGGATATCTTGTTCTGATGCCTCTCTAGATTGTTCAAGGCATGAAGCCTATTCACATAGAGAGATTCTAATTCAGCCAGGAAAAATTCTTCTATCTTGTCTACCATTTTTTGATCATAGATGTCTATGAAAAGTGATGGTAACTTAATATTGATGGACAGGACTACCTCTATTCCATACACCAGGGAATATGTGGTCACTTGGGTGGAATTATGAGTAATTGTACGATAATCCTAGAGATCATTGTGAAGTTTGTCTGGCCAACTTCTCTTGTTCTGACCAACCATATTTTGCAGAATCTAATAGAGGGTTTTTTTGAATGCCTCAATCTGCCCTTTTTATTTTTCATGATAGTGAGAGGTATGATTAGAATGAATATTGCACTTGGCGTAAAATTTCTTCAGCTTGACTACCCATAAGTTGGTGCCGTTATCTATGAGGGAAACATGAGGGACTCCAAATAGGTGGATGATATTAGAGCTCATGAAGTCAATGATGGAATGGGCCTTGATCTCCTTAAGTGGGACTACCTCTTCCCACTTGGAAAATAAATCCTCAAAAGTCAGGATGAACCTACACTGGCGATCAGTTGCTGGTGGATATGGTCCCATGACATCGAGTCCCCAGACCTAAAAGGGCCAAGAGTATTTGGTAGTATGGATAGGCTCTAGCATCCGATGCAAAATATTAGCATGGATCTGGAATGCATGGAACAACTTGGAAAAATTGATGTAGTCATGGACCACAGAGGGCCAAAATTAGCACAATCTTTGAATTTTATGAGAGAGATTTGACCCTATCCGATGATCTCTATAGGAACCAGCATCAAATTCTTGCATAACATAAGAAATATCATCCCCTTGAATGTAACTACGGATAATCCCATAAAATCCACATCTATAGAGGATCTGATTGAGACTGGGACCACTCTAGAGAGTGAACTGCACTGTGCATTAACAGAATCAATCACGTTCATATCGGTATATCAGGATATTATCGTGCTGAAGATACTCAATAAAGGGAGTCATCTAGTTAGGGGTCTCTTCCAATACTGTGGAAGGGGGACCTAGAGGTCCTGATGTGGAGGCATCAGTGGTAAGGTGGGTTACCTGCTGGTTATCATAATCATCCAGGGTGATAGGAGCAATGACCCTTGGATTCACCACATGGATAATAAAATCATCCTAGTTAGTCTTTACAGGAGATGCGACAAGGCTGGCCAAGCCATTTGCTCGACCATTCTGCGATCGAGGGATATGAGTAACTTCTGACCGAGAAGGAAACTAGACCATCAAATGATGAGTGCGCTCTAGAGAAGGTATGAGATCTGACTTCCTTACAATGCAGTTTCCATTGATCTGATTGACAACTAGTTCAAAGTCCCCTTTCACATAAAGGTGTGGAACATCAATCTCAAGGTCCAATTTGAGACCAGTGATGAGGGATTGATACTTGGACTCATTGTTAGTGAAACCTTCTAACAATAAGTACAAATAGGGTAAGAAAGCTTATGCAGGCATAATAAAGATGATACTCAAGCCTACTCTATTGAGTCTTGGATCATTGAGTCTCCTACCAGTAGGGCTCCGTGAGGCACTGCCGACGTTTATTTTCCAACACAGAATGACTTGATCCACCAAGAGGATTTCTTCATTTAGGAAATCATGATCTAGAGACTTCTTTGTGGGGGAAAGATGGGTATTAAGGAAGTCTTCCAATGACTATCCCTTGATAGCCTTATGTGGGAAAAATTTGATGTGAAATTGTTGAAGGATCACTACCCACTGGGCTAGATGACCTGTCAAAATAGGGCAGTTTAGAATGTACTTCAACAGATCCACACAAGACACTAGTTGTATCTCATGGTGTTGTAGGTAATGTCACAATTTTTAGACTATAAATACCAGCACAAGACAACTCTTATCGATAGAGGAATATCTAGTCTCTGTATCGTGGATCATGCAGCTGAGATAGTATAAACTATTCTTTGTTCCCTCATTATTCTTCTGGGTGAGAAGGGCACTAAGGGACCATTCTAGAGTGGTCACATAGAGGACCACTGACTTTTTGAAAATAGGCGACATCATAACCGGAAGCTATAGCAAGTACTGATTGATTTCCTTAAAAGCAGTCTGGCACTCCTCATCCCACTAATAATCACCACCTTTATTCATGAGCTTGGAAAAGGGATTACAATTTCCAGCGAAATTTGCGATGAATCAGAATATATAGGCTAAGTGGCCTTAAAATCCTTGAAACTCCTAAATATTACTCAGAGGAGGCATCTAACTAATGTTCTTGATCTTTTATGGATCAATCTTGATACCTCTATACCTGACGACGAAGACGAGGAACTTTATAGAGGTAACCCCAAAGTCACACTTCAAGGGGTTCATCCTCCGATAGCGAGAATAGAGGAATATGAAAACTTTATCAAGATCCCTAAGATGGTCCTGACGTTGGAAATATTTAACAACCCGATTGTCTACGTAGCTTTCCACCAATGTCCCAAGGCTTATCTTGAATATGCAGTGCATGGCATGTTGATAGGTGGAACCTTAATTCTTTAGATCGAAAGGCATTACCTGGTATCAGAAAGTACCTTGTGGTTCCATAAAGGCAGTAAAATCTTCATCCTCTGGGTCCATTCATATTTGATTATATCTGGAATACCCATACATGAAGGAGAGATCCTAGAACCTAGCTGTGGAATCAATCAACAGTTCTGTCACATGAAGGGGAAAATCATCCTTCGTACACTAACAGTTGAGACCCCAAAAATTGATGCAGAGTCCGATCTATCTGTTTTTCTTCCTAATGGGCACAATTTTGGATAACCATATAGGGTAATGGACCTCCTTGATGAAGTTGGATTTTATGATATTATCAACCTCATCCTCGACCATGGAACTATGAGAGAGTTGCATCTTTCTGGGAGGATGTTTAAACCTATGATGGTTTATTAGGAGGCCCAGGCGGTGAACTGCGACTTGAGGATCCAATCCTGGAATCCTACTGTAGCTACAAGAAAATACATCTAGATGCTATTTCAAGAAATCCATATATTACTGTTTCTCTTCAACATGCATGGATGAGGTAATCAGCATTGGATTCAGATCTTTCTCGGTGTAAAGGTTTATCTATACCAACTCATTGACCATAGTGGATATGCCCTCTTCAAATGTGGGAGGGGTATCTTCCAAATCCTCTTCATCATCCATGATGAGAGGATCATCGGTAGGAGGCAACTCTTCTGAATTGGCTGATCCTAACGGGACACTGGTGCAGGATTGAGCAGTAATGGAATCCCCATCAGGAGACTCCTGCGCTGCTGAAGCCATGGTGATGAAAACCATTGATCTGATTCCATATGGACTTCGTCCCAATGGACCACGCTTGATAATATCAAATCAATAGTGGAACATCATCTTGAGACAGTTTATCCTAGCTTGGTGAAACAAGCAAGTATGATATATTACTATTTCCATGGGGTGGACATCTCGATGCCTTATAGGGGTAGGGGCTCTGGGATCACCCAAGTCTGATTTTTTTAGGAATACGAGGCGATCTTATGAAATTACTTAGACTTGGGAATGTGATTTACCCTCATCCTAGAGATAAAAAAGTATTTCCCCAAGTCTGAGTTTGTGGCCTCTAATCGGTGAATTGGTAAGACACAGGCCTCATACAACTCTATCCATGGGTTGGCCACAACGGCAGTGTGTTCATCCTCATTGACCTAAACCTTCTTATCATTTCTCCTGTAGCAGACTACATCCAAGTAGAGGGATTCATAAGAGGAAAAGTGGGGCACATCACATTGGAGTATGCCTACTCAACCATTAAGGGAGTACTTAAGGCATTGGTGATATGAGGAAGGAACTTCCACATATAGGTGGATCCATGGTCTACCCTTTAATGAATTATAAGCGGTGTCCTGTGAGATAACTATGAACTCAATGCTATATTCTAGGCCTTTTAACTGTGTCTTCAGGTGTATATTTCCAACCAGTGTCTGCTTCGTCTTGTCATAATCTTGAAACTTTAGGTCAGAGGGACTCAGATCTATTTCAAACATCCCCATCTTGTGGAGTTTCCAGGTCGGGATAAGATTGATCCCAGACCCCATGTCAATAAGATAGCGGCAGAATTCCACACCATTGAATTGACCACTGATGTATAGTGGGAATATGTGCCCCTATATAGAAGAACCTTCATCTTCTCCTTAGAATGAAATGATGGCCTGCAACTTTTCTAATTTGACTGCCTCAACATAGAAGGCTTATGTAGCTGCGACCTTCATTTCAAACCGGAGGGGGATTCTTAAAGCCTCTGCAAGGGATTCAATCATGTATTCAAACAATTGGAGAGCCTCGAGGATCAAGATCCAGGAAGGAATGTTGGAAAGATGCTTGAGAAAATTATATATCTATGCCATGTACACACTTCTGATGAAAGGAGGTTACTAAGGGGTAGGAGGCATGACATGTGCTGATGGTCCAACTGGAGGATTCTGACTGGTGTTGGGAATGTCCCACTACTCACTATTCAATCCACACAGAGTGACTACTGGCTGATGGTTAGATGAATGAGTTTCATCCACAAACATGGCTGATTATAGCACGATTGTGGTGGATCTTCCTGATCAAGCAGTACAAACAGTGGTGGAGGTGAATCTGATGAAACAAGATGAGAAGGCTGCGCGTATTGAGATCTTCACTGGGCCTATTTCCTAGCCTCAGGGGCATGCATGGCTTGTATGGAATCACTGGAAAATTTATTTTTATGATTGACATACCCACATATTCGTCGACGCTGGCATCAACAAAGGACATTGTGAGGGTCTTCCTAACACTCTTCATCATCAGGAACCATGTAAGTGTTTACCAGTTCGACGACATTGAACAAAGCATACTCCTAGTCATCACTTGAAGAATCCTTCATTTTTGGGTAGATTATGAAGTTAATCCCCATTTATATGGGTATGAAATCACTGATAGTATGAGATGGGTTTGACATAAGTGGAGGGATTTGTTTTTCCTAGCACCGTCGATGCTTACTCCCCTAAGAGGACGAAGGCCGAGATGTTGATGTAAAGTTAGTATCCAAAGGTAGAGTAGTGAATTCTGAAGGCTCAGGATAATTTAAACATGCATGGATAATTTCATGGGCATGGGAAACTACCTTGAGAGCCATCTGGTCATCATATTTTTGAGACCCACAGTTAGAAACCTGCTTCCATTCACCCTCATTGTTGCTGTCAGGATTTATAAACACACATTCCACCTAAGCTAGGGCCAGACCCAATTTGACTATGTTGTTATTGACCAGATCTTAGAGATAGTCTTTAAACACATAGAACTACTTGAGGGTGTTCCCAAGGAACCGTTGATAGGGGCAGTAATTGGGGAGATCAGTGATATCCGTCTCTTCAAGCCTCTTGCATTCTAGAAACCACAAGATTATCTGGTCTAAGATGCTTTGGAAATAATCAGGAAATTGAGCCTCATTAAATGAGTAGGTCTGGTTCCTCTAATCCAAGAAAGGAGTTCTGGGATCCTGGGCACAATGAGGATCTATCAGATCCTGATGAGGAGTTGGAACCTAATTATCTCACCTAGGTGCCAGTGGTGCGTTACGCGGGGGTGCCTACCGATTCTGAGGCAGGCACTGCTGAGTCGGAGGCTATGCCTAAGGTGGTGGGCCTCAGTGAGGCTATAGAGGTGGCTCTACCAATAAATATTATTGATACCTAGGGGCCTCTATTTGGGCAATAGAAATGGTCTCGACCTTGGAGTATCTTCTTGCGGGAGCTACAGGAGGCAACAGACACACCTGCTTGGCTTATGCAAGGCTTCTTCTAAACATTGATCTTTGTCAGAGAAATCTTGAAACCCACCTGGTAAGTTCTGAGTGATGAGAGAGGGTTCCGGTTCAGTCTTTACATTCCCTACACACATCATTAGTAGTTTTTCCTAAGTTAGTTACATATTGAGTGAATATGCGAGGCCCTTCCACCTGGTGACAAAGTCTGCAATGTGCTTGTCAGGCCTCTAGTTTCAGTTGAAGAGGTCCGCAATACTTGTCTTCCGGGTCATGGAACTGAACTAGTAAAGAAACTACCTACGGAAATCCTACCAACTAGCTATTGATCCAATGGGTAACTGGATGTACCAGAAAAACACAGACCCTTTTAACATTTTTAAGAAGCACCAGAGCTTAGAAACTTCATGTTATGCTGGAGTTCCCATAATTAGTCCACACCTTGAAATAATGTGGTCCATATACTATAGCAGATCACCCATCCCATTAACAGGGGAGAAGGTAGGATTTCTGAAACCTGGGGGTGCTAGAATATCAACCACCCATGCCGGATATGGCTTTCCATCAGGTGTGATTGCCACATGTTGATTTTCTAGAGCCTCAAGGTGGGAAATGAGAGCATACATCAGATCATCCTAGCATAGATTCCTATCTTGAAGAGGATTTATGACCACCAATGCATTGGTAGGCTCTTCAACATGGTATGTGGGTCTAGTTGCCTATGGAGAGACTGGAGGAATTACTCAAGGAGCTTGGAGAATAACCAGTGGGTCCACTAGAAGAAACTAAGGAGTGGCCAGTGGAGCCTGTGGAGCAACCAGTGGAACTTGAGCGGGGTCCTGAGGTAGGTTATCATGCAGTTCAGGTGGATTTGGTGATGCATATCATGGATGATTACCATAAACTCCAGCCTCTACCCTATCTATATGGGTAGGGTGGTCGAGGTCACTAGGAGTCAACTCACTAGGTGGAAGCTATACCTACCCCTATTTCCTAGTCAAGGATTACAATAATCTGGCTACCATTCCGCAACATGCTCGACGAGGAGATCATCAACAATCTTGTTCTATTCAGCAAGTAGCTGGCATAGTTCCACCTTTTAAGAATCATCCTCCATATTATGCACTGAGTTAAACAGGTTGGGGGGTTTGACGGTCCCAGTCCTAGTATTCTCTTTACCCTTACTGGGGAATCGACTGAGAGCAAATGACTTGAAAGGTGTTGGAAGGCCAAGAAATTTTTTATTGGCAAGTATGGACACCTGCAGGGTCTTTCAGGTGTTGTACTTCCCCAACGAGTTGTTTCTATTCACCAGAACTTGTACCAGTTCCCCGTTCTAGGTATATCTTAGTAATGACCATGTTCACTATGAAGATGCCTAGAGGCATGTCCTCGATATCACTGGGTGAACCAGGTTGGCGCAGGATAGGACTGAAATGTAGGGTAACATACTGCCCCAAACCATGGATTTGTACATATGGGGAAGAATCTTTGAAAACTTTACAGAGAACTACAAATCTCTGAATGCATCGTTTCTTGAGGTTCTAATGATAATCAGGAAACATAGGGTTCCTGGCAATAGGACGTGCGACCAACTCGACCTGGTGGCACTGCTGGCCAATGTCGTCAAAGTGTTCTCGGCTTTTTGGGTGAGCTAACCATTGACAATAGAGATGGAAATGCATCATCCCTAAGGTTTGGAGTGGGGAGCATAGGCTCCCTACGCATCCCCTAGGATGACAGTGTTAATGGGGCACAGAGGCCTCCAGGTCTTGACGGTCTATATCCCTTTTCGGGATAACCCCCTCCTGTTCGTATCAACAGACAAAAACTATTAATCACCCTCCTTTGAATAAATTCAGAGGGTGAGATGGGGTGTGGTCACCCGAAGTGTAAAGACCCAGAAATTTCAAGGAATTTTTTTTTCTTAATTTTATTTGGAATTTTACAAGAACGCAGTTTCTGACGGTGCCTGATTCTGAGACCCGGTGTGCCCGGAATCAATTTCCGAAGTATAGCTCGGGTATGTTCAGTAAACGAACGAGCGCGTTTTTCTAAATCTTGAACCGGTGCTCGGAATCAAATTCTGAGGGCACCGATGGAATCGCAGCGCCGATATTTTCTTAGAAATGCCTTTTCCGGAGTTGCATTTACTCGGGTGTGGTTTTTAATTTTTGGGGTTAAGTTAAGAAATAAAATAAAGTGGTGCGACAACTTTATTTTATTTCACTTAAAGCCACTTAAAGACACTTAGGCTAAGTTAAGTGGATAGGGTGGAACCCAAAATATCCTACCTACTTGGTAGGATATTTGTGAGGTGGGTCCCGCACGAGCCCCACCGTTTCTTTCCTCCTAAGTAACACACCCGCAACCCCCTCTTAATTGAAAGTCAACCGTGCGTTTTTCTGATTAAGAAACGCCCCAATTAATTAGGCAGTTAAGTCGTTACCATTAATTCATCGAATTAATGGTTCCTTACTTAACTTTGTTTTTTCTAATTGTTGGATTGAGAATAAAATAAGACCAATACTTGTTTCACTGGAGGGTGGCTTGTTGAGAGAATTGGGATAAGCTCTCAAGCTTGAAGATCTTCATCCTTCTTCGCGAAGAACGCGAAGAATGCGAAGATTGCGAAGAATGCGAAGAACACCGAACCCTCAGAGATCGACGACGCGACGCCGTGTTCCGTGACGCTGACGATTCTCTTTCCGTGAAGTTTCTTCCGCGATGATCCTTCCCCGCAACAATCTTCGATCATCAACCGATTGAGATCATCGACGCGACGCCGTGTACCACGATGACGTGATGCCCCTTCCGCGACGCGACGAATCTCTTCTTCCACGATGGTCAATTCCGCGAAGAACTCACGTTCGACGACTACGACGAGGTATGGGTTTTTTTTATTTAAATCTTTTTGATTTTATACCCGCGACATTTGATTAAACTTTTTTTTATTGTGAGACTTTTAAAACCGCTAACGCGGTGGGTGCGGACTAACGAACAAGTCCGAACCCACCGCCCCTTTCGTTCTTGGTGTGCGAAACGGCGGACGTCGACAAAGCAGGCCGCACGGGCGACGCGGGGTCCTCTCAGTGAAGGACGGACCCCAGGAGGACCTTTGACGAAGACGACGTGAATTTCCGACCACCAGAGCTCGTCTGGTGGTCCGCAGAGCGAACCGCCGGCGCGCCGTGCTGGCACGGCGGTGGAAGGCGGCAACGCCTGGCGCGCCGCCATTGAGAACCGCCGCGGCTTCAGCCGCGGCGGCAGCAGCGCGGTCCCGCGACTGCGTGGGACCGGAGGAGCACGGGAGGCGGCGGACCGACCGCGTCCGTTGGCAAGGGCGGCCCCACGTGGGGCCGTGGTTCTCTCACGCGGGGGGCAGCACGCCCCCGATCCGCTCAGCCGTAACCGGCCGAGCCGACCTGCCGGCAGGGCCGGGTCGCGCCTAGGCCGGGCCGGGCCACCCCGGCCGGGTCCCGCCCAGGCCGGGCCGGGCCACCCTGGCCGGGCCGGGCCGCGCCAGCCGGGTTGGGTCGACCCGGACCCGGTTCGGGCCGACCCGGGGGGGGGGGGGGGGGGGGGGGGGGGTTGGGACGGGTCGGTCCGGGCCCAGACCCCCCGTTTTCGGACCTCTTTCGGTCTTTTGACCATATCTTGGGCTACGGACCTCCGATCGACGCACCGTCAGCGGAGATGTGATCCTTGGATCGAGACGGTCATTTCGGTATATCGCACTCAAGGTTTTGGAGTACTTTGATTTTGGCCGGGTTGGTTCGTACACGAAACCAACCGGGCCCTCAGAGCGGAAACGCTCATAACTTGAGCTCCGGACGTCCGATTGACGTGACGTCGACTTTGTTGGATTCCTCTAAGTGAGATGGATCTTTTGGATTACTCCGCTTGAGGTTTGGATGCCGTCGGAGTGCGTTCGGGTTGGTTCGTTCATGAAACCAACCGGGCCCCTGGAACGAAAAAGCCAATAACTCACAGACCGGGCGAACGATTGACGCGCCGTCTATCTCGTTGTTTTCCTCTTAATGAGACGAATCTTTTGGCATACTTATCTGGAGTTTTGAATGCAGTTGGATAGTGGCTGGGTTGGATTACACCCGAAATCCAACCGGGCCCCTGGAACGGAAAAGCTGATAACTTTCAGACTGGACGTCCGTTTGACGAACCGTCAGCGAAGTTGGTGATCACGTAGAGAAACGGTCCCTATGAGTATACCCTATGAAATTTCGGGGTACAGTTGAGATACGGCCAGGTTGGTTCGCACACGAAACAAACCGGGCCCCGGGGACGAAAAGGCTAGTAACTCACAGACCGGGCGTCCGATTGATGCGCCGTCTGTTGCGTTGAGACCCCTGTGACGAGGCGGTCCTTTGAGATACTTCTTCGTGGAACTTTGTGATACTTTTAGTATCGACTAGTAGATCGTGGAGCGGACCCTCCCGGAGACGAGCGTGCGGAGTACGGAGACCGTGTAGCCGGCTGAGACCTGACGACTGCTTGACCGATTGACTCGGTGTGTTTCGGATAGCCCAGTGGGGAGCGCTTGGTTGTAGAGGCAGACCCACGGCGGAGGAGCGCTTGGTTGTAGTATCAGACCCGTGGTACTCAACAGAAGGAGTACCTCTGGAGGCTATGAGGGGGAGCGCTTGGTTGTAGCGGCAGACCCACTGCGGAGGAGCGCTTGGTTGTAGCGGCAGACCCGCGATACTCAACAGAAGGAGTACCTCTTGAGGCTATGAGGAGGAGCGCTTGGTTGTAGCGGAAGACCCATGGTGGGAAGCGCTTGGTTGTAGCAGTAGGCCCACAGTACTCGACAGGAGGAGTACCTCAGCAGTCTTAGGTTAGTGATCAGTACCTCGGAGTCGTGACAGGACCACTGTGCACTCCAGAGATGAGGCTATTCAGCAGTTACAGTTTCGTTAATGAAAATCCTGGTTTGAGCTGAGTCTATGACCTTTGTGTTTACCTCTTGATTGAGATGGGTCACTTGATAACTTAGGTATATGTATGAGTATATACCTGGGTAGTGGTTATCCGTTGATTTCATAATCTTGTGTTTACTCATGATTGAGATGGGTCACTTGATAACTTAGGTATATGTATGGGCATATACCTGGGTAGTGGTTATCCGTTGATTTCATAATCTTGTGTTTCCTCATGATTGAGATGGGTTACTTGATAACTTAGGTATATGTATGGGAATTTACCTAAGTAGAGGTTATCGGTTGAGATCTTCTTGGTGGTTATCCTTGTTGGTTTTAGTGAGACCTTGAGGGTCTCGGGGTCCCTACTGAGTATTGTTATACTCACCCCTGCACGGGCTATGCCCGCACCTCGTTGTGTTGGTTTTAGACGATGAGAATTTCTGACGAAGGCCGAGTGTTCGAGGACTGTACGGTACCCGGAGGTGGACTACATGACGACTCAGTATCAGGAGGTGGACTTCACGGCGAGACGACACTCGGAGGAGGTTGACGAGCGAGAGCATGGAGGATATACATTATTTGTACCTACCCTTCAGGTAGGATCTGGGGTGGAAAATCCAGGAGCTGCGCTATCTGTACCTACCCTTCAGGTAGGATCCGCGGTGGACGACACAGGAGCTGCATCCTTTCTACCAGCTATTTGTCTTTTCCTTTTGTACATTTTTTCAGTTGTAGCTGCACTTTCAGATGGGTTTGTATTCTGGACCATATAATTTTCAGCATTTTTTTTCCTTTGTACTTAGTGTTTTACTTCCGCTTGTACTCTGTGGTGTTTTGTTTACTTTTATAAAGGCAACGCCTTCCCAGTTATCGGGATTTACGCCTTTGGTGCTAGTCGCCAGCCCCTGGCCTATGGAAGGCGGGCTTGGGGTAGTCACGGCACGGGCCCTGAGGACAGGTCGTGACAAATTGGTATCAGAGGAGATCGGTTCTATTGCATAACTCATGAATCTGATCTTTTTCTATGTTAAGAAATAGTGTTGAGAGTATTGAGTTTGGTTATCAGTCCAAGGAGTCCAATGTTGGTGCAGCAGCCGATGTATCTGTACACCATGACCCTGAATTCTGATTTCCGACTTAATACATGAAAACATTGATTGCATGTGTGTTTCAAGTTTTCTTTGTGATTACTTTATGTCAGCTCACCAGGTATACTATTCTGACCATGGCTCACCTGTTTCTTTCAGGATACCTTTTCACAGACGACCAGCAAGATCCCAGAGGGATGTGCGTACTGATAGCCTGCCGATCGACGAGGCTACGGTACAGGGCCCTCTTGCAGTTGGGGAACCAGCGGAGGCACCAGTGGTACTACCATACGTTGGGCCACCGATGCCACCATCCCCAGTAGTAGGCGATGCATTCCACTTGAGCGCGCTGCACGAGTTCCAGCGCTAGAGGCCACCCAGGTTCTGGGGAGACGTGGACCCGCAGGCAGCTGAGGTTTGGCTGGAGGCTGTGGTGAGAGTCTTCAGGCTAGTGGGGACGCCATCAGACTTCATGGTGATCTTTGCTGCCAGCCTTCTTCAGGCAGCAGCAGGCAGGTGGTGGAGCCACTTGTTCCAGTTTTGCGATGATATGACCTTCACATGGGAAGACTTCGAGACCTTCTTCAGGGTGGAGTTTGTGCCAGTAGCTCTACACCCCGAGCGTGTACATGAGTTGCTGCCTTTGCCGCAGGATTTTCGATCAGTAGCCGAGTCATCTGTGGGAAGTAGACAGATGATGCAGAGGTCCAAGAGGACCAGAGCCAGCCATATGAGAAGCAGGAAGTGTTATGAATGCGGCAGGAAGGGTCACCTGGCATGTGATTGTCCGACCCCCCGCACAGTCGATCCGCAGGCTTTAGAGGAGCCACCGAGGCGGAAGCAGCGGAAGGTTCTTGAGCAACAACCGAGCAGTGGACAAGGTAGTAGAGCTCCGGGAGTAGGTGGACAGGAGCAGAACTAGTGGATACGTCCCTTGTACTTCTAGTTCCATGTTGCTGTTGTTTTCGTGTCTTTGTACCAAGAGCTGCAATAATAAAAAGACACTTATCTTTGTTTGCTTTCCTGTCCTTTTGTTTGGTTGATACTGAGTGGTCCCGGGTTAGACTGTTGACTTGACCCTCACTTTCGAGAATTCTAATGGAGGAGACCCAGGGACCTCACACTGATGCCGACAGTGTGACTCGACCCTTGGAGGCTAGAGTGACAGTTGGATCTCTTGGTAGTTACGTCGAGGACTTACGACGTCATCCATGGAATGAATGCATCATTCATGTCAGGATTGACTGTATTAGGCAATGGGAATGGATCATCCAGGGGATGAGACCAAGTTTATATTTTCGGCAAAGGAGAAATTTTAGCAGCTCTTTCAGATCGTAGGCAAGGAAGGTGCAAGTCATCCAGGAGCAGATGAAGACTACACCGTGCAGTAAGAAACGGAAAACCGGCGCCAGTCTGAGAGACTCGGGCGTGTTAAATGTTTCAATAAGAGGAATCTTAAAGGAGAGATGAGTCTGCGAAGCAGCAGATGTGGAGGCAGAGCTAGAAGAGCAGCATGAGGTGATGTACGTTTTAACATGCTACAACCACCCACCTTAGTTGTCCCCGCCAGGCTCAGGGAGCTGGAGGGTGGGGGAAGAGAGTAGCTGCATGTGGTAAGGAAGAGTGACCCAATGGCTCTAAGAATGATTCGAGGGGCAGTCTGTGTTCACTACTAGCTGCCTTAGTAACAGACGTTGATACGAATCATTCCTTCCTTCCATGAATCTTGTCCCAGACCTAGAGTTTCTGGTAAGCTATAGACTTGACCCTCACGTCTGGAGATACCTTAGGAGAAGACTCGATAATCACACTTACGCCGAAAGTGTGGTCAGACCCTCGAGGCGAGAGTTTCGGTTGGAATATCTTAGTGGAAGTGTCGAGGCCTTACGACGTTGATTTGAGTATGGACTAGGCAATCACAGTTCATACACAGATTGACAGTATTAGGCAAAAAGGTTGTGGTTTAACTACGACGTTGGGATGAGTTTTCCTTGGTCGGAGAAAAGGAAACCCCAGGCAGCACATGATAAACTCATGCACAGGAGGGTGTGACTGATCACTTTTGAGTCGGTCAACCTTACCCTTGTGGCAGCGGTCATTTTGAGTTTTAGTTCTAACAGGAATTGGAGACCTCTAGAGTTCGAGGATGATGATCACGTCCTTATACGGGTCTCACCTTGACGAGGTTTACATAGATGTGGTCGAGGCGACAAGTTATCTCCGAAGTTCAACAAACCTTTCTAGGTCCTCAGCTGGGTAGGAGAGGTAGTTACCGCTTGACCCATCCACCTCAGTTGCACCAGGTGCACAGCGACTTCCACGTATCTCAACTGAGGAGATACGTGCGTGATCCTTCATATATCATCGACCATGGGGAGCTGGACTTTGGCGATGGGGTGACTTTCACGGGGGTTCCAGTGGGAATCGAGGATCGACAGGAGTGGATTCTACGAGGATGGTCGATTCCTCGAGTGCGCTTTCACTGGCAGTACGAGAACCTCCAGGTGAGCACATGGGAGAGAAAGGCTCAGATGTGTGCTCAGTACCGCGTTTGTGTCCCTAGTTTGTGTTAAAGCTTTATGGGGACGTAAAACCCTGAGGTGAGAGTAATGTAAAGATCCGGAAATTTCAAGGAAATTTTTTTTCTTAATTTTCTTTGGAATTTTACAAGAACGCAGTTTATGACGGAGCCTGATTCCGAGGCCCAGTGTGCCCGGAATCAATTTCCGAAGTTTAGCTCAGGTACGTTCAGTAAACAAACGAGCGGGGTTCTCTAACTCTTGAACCGGTGCTCGGAATCAAATTTTGAGGGCACCGATGGAATCGAAGCACCGATATTTTCTTAGAAACGCCTTTTCTGGAGTTGCGTTTGCTCGGGTGTGGTTTTTAATTTTTGGGGTTAAGTTAAGAAATAAAATAAAGTGGTGTGACAACTTTATTTTATTTCACTTAAAGCCACTTAAATCCACTTAGGCTAAGTTAAGCGGATAGGGTGGAACCAAAAATATCATACCTACTTGGTAGGTTATTTGTGAGGTGGGGCCCGCACGAGCCCCACCATTTCTTTCCTCCTAAGTAACGCACCCGCAACCCCCTCTTAATTGAAAGTCAACCGTGCATTTTTCTGATTAAGAAACCCCCCAATTAATTACGCAGTTAAGTCGTTACCGTTAATTCATCGAATTAATGGTTCGTTACTTAACTTTGTTTTTTCTAATTGTTGGCTTGAGAATAAAATAAAACCAATACTTGTTTCACTGGAGGGTGGATTGTTGAGAGAATTGGGAGAAGCTCTCAAGCTTGAAGATCTTCATCCTTCTTCACGAAGAATGCAAAGAATGTGAAGAACGCGAAGAACGCGAAGAACGCCGAACCCTCGGAGATCGACGACGCGACGCCGTGTTCCGCAACGCCGACGATTCTCCTTCCGCGATGATCCTTCCCCGTGACAATCTTCGATCATCAACCGATTGAGATCGTTGACGCGACGCCGTGTACTGCGACGACGTGACGCACCTTCCGCGACGTGACGATCCTCTTCTTCCGCGATGGTCAATTCCGCGAAGAACTCACGTTCGACGACTACGACGAGGTAGGGGTTTGTTTTATTTAAATCTTTGTGATTTTATACTCGCGGCGTTTGATTAAACTTTTTTTGTTGTGAGACTTTTAAAACCGCTAACGCGGTGGGTGCGGACTAACGAACAAGTCCGAACCCACCGCCCCTTTCATTCTTGGTGTGCGAAACGGCGGACGTCGACAAAGCAGGCTGCACGGGCAACGCAGGGTCCTCGCAGTGAAGGACGGACCCCGGGAGGACCTTTGACGAAGACGGCGTGAATTTCCGACCACCGGAGCTCGTCCGGTGGTCCGCAGAGCGAACCACTGGTGCCGGCGGCGGCGCCCGGCGCGCCGCCGTGGAGAACCGCCGCGACTGAAGCCGCGGCGGCAGCAGCGTGGTCCCGCGCCCGCGCGGGACCAGAGGAGCACGGGACGCGGCAGCCCGGCCGCGTCCGCTGGCAAGGGCGGCCCCACGTGGGGCCGCTGCTCTCTCCCGCGGGGGCAGCACACCCCCCGCTCCGCTCGGCCGTAACCGGCCGAGCCGACCCGCCGTCCAGGCCGGGTCGCGCCCAGGCCGCGCCGCGCCGGCCGGGCCAACCCGGGGGGGGGGGGGGGGGGGTTGGGCCGGGCCCAGACCCCCCGTTTTCGGACCTCTTTCGGTCTTTTTCCCATATCTTGGGATACGGACCTCCGATCGACGCACCGTTAGTGGCGATGTGATCCTTGGACCGAGACGGTCGTTTTGGTATATCACACTTAAGGTTTCAGAGTACTTTGGGTTTGGCTGGGTTGGTTCGTACACGAAACCAACCGGGCCCTCGGAGCGGAAACGCTCATAACTTGAGCTTCAGACGTCCGATTGACGTGCTGTCGACTTTGTTGGATTCCTCTAAGTGAGACAGATCTTTTGGCTTACTACGCTTGAGGTTTGGATTCCGTCGGAGTGCGGTCGGGTTGGTTCGCTCACGAAACCAACCGGGCCCTTGGAACAAAAAAGCCAATAATTCACAGACCGGGCGCCCGATTGACGCGCCGTCTGTCTCATTGTTTTCCTCCTAATGATACTGAACTTTTGGCATACTTAGATTGAGTTTTGAATGCAGTTGGATAGTGGCCGGGTTGGATTACACCCGAAATCCAACCGGGCCCCTAGAACGGAAAAGCTGATAACTTTCAGACTAAACGTCCGTCTGACGAACCGTCAGCGGCGTTGGTGATCATGTGGAGAAACGGTTCCTATGAGTATACCCTATGAGATTTCGGGGGTACATTTGAGATACGGCCGGGTTGGTTCACACACGAAATCTACCGGGCCCCGGGGACGAAAAGGCTAATAACTCACAGACCAGGTGTCCGATTGATGTGCCGTCTATTGCGTTGAGACCCCTGTGATGAGGTGGTCCTTTGAGATACTTTTTCATGGAACTTTGTGATACTTGTAGTATCGACTATTAGCTCGTGGATCGGACCCTCCCGGAGATGAGCGTGCGGAGTACGGAGACCGTGTGGCCGGCTGAGACCTGATGACTGCTTGACCGATCGACTCGGTGTGTTTCGGATAGCCCAGTGGGGAGCGCTTGGTTGCAGCGGCAGACCCACGGCGGAGGAGCGCTTGGTTGTAGCAGCAGACCCACGGTACTCAACAGAAGGAGTACCTCTGGAGGCTATGAGGGGGAGCGCTTGGTTGTAGCGGCAGACCCACGGTGGAGGAGCGCTTGGTTGTAGCGGCAGACCCGCGATACTCAACAGAAGGAGTACCTCTTGAGGATATGAGGGGGAGTGCTTGGTTGTAGCGGCAGACCCATGGTGGGAAGCACTTGGTTGTAGCAGCAGACCCACAATACTCAAAAGGAGGAGTACCTCATCAGTCTTAGGTTAGTGAGCAGTACCTCAGAGTCGTGACAGGACCACTGTGCACTCCAGAGACGAGACTCTTCAGCAGTTACAGTTTTGTTAATGAAAATCCTGCTTTGAGCTGAGTCTATGACCTTTGTGTTTACCTATTGATTGAGATGGGTCACTTGATAACTTAGGTATATGTATGGGCATATACCTGGGTAGTGGTTATCCGTTGATTTCATAATCTTGTGTTTCCTCATGATTGATATGGGTCACTTGATAACTTAGGTATATGTATGGGCATATACCTGGGTAGTGGTTATCCATTGATTTCATAATCTTGTGTTTCCTCATGATTGATATGGGTTACTTGATAACTTAGGTATATGTATGGGCATATACCTAAGTAGAGGTTATCGGTTGAGATCTTCTTGGTGGTTATCCTTGTTGGTTTTAGTGAGACCTTGAGGGTCTCGGGGTCCCTACTGAGTATTGTTATACTCACTCCTGCACGGGCTATGCCCGCACCTCATTGTGTTGGTTGCAGACGATGGGCAGTGCTGACGAAGTTCGAGTGTTTGAGGACTGGACGGTACCCAGAGGTGGACTACACGACGACTCAGTATCCAGAGGTGGACTTCACGGCGAGACGACACTCGGAGGAGGTTGACGGGTGAGAGCATGGAGGAGCTGTGCTATCTGTACCTACCCTTCAGGTAGGATATGGGGTGGACGATCCAGGAGCTGCGCTATCTGTACCTACCCTTCAGGTAGGATCCGCAGTGGACAACACAGGAGATGCGTCCTTTCTACCAGCTGTTTGTCTTTTTCTGTTGTACTTTCTTTCAGTTGTAGCTACTCTTTAAAATGGGTTTGTATTCTGGCCCATATACTTTTCATCATTTTTTCCTTTGTACTTAGTGTTTTACTTCCGCTTGTACTCTGTGGTGTTTTGTTTACTTTTATAAAGGCAACGCCTTCCCAGTTATTGGGATTTACGCCTTTGGTGCTAGTCTCCATCCCCTGGCCTATGGAAGGAGGGCTTGAGGTAGTCATGACACGGGCCCCGAGGATGGGTCGTGACACGAAGAATATGGTTATAGAAGTTTTCGTAGAAGAGATGAAGTCATGCAGGACTATCGTGTTGTCATTAACCCTGCCATTATATCTGTGGGGGGGAGGTTATTAGTTTCCTGTAGCTGTAGCTTGGGTCCTACAAAGCATAAAAATTCGGCTATCAGTATAGATAGTAGGAAAGCGATGCTCAGTTCCCCAATTCCATTCTGTCTTCCATGGATGGATAGAAAGATCCATGCTGACAATGTTGTAGACTGGGATTCCCAATGATTAACTACCCCAAATCCTGGTGAGTTTTGCAACAGGCCCACTATTTTCTTGGTGGGACCTGGCACTGGATAGCTGGATCCGGTGACACACTTATTTTCTAATGTCTTGAACACTAATAATCCCCATATTTGGGAGAATAGTTTCACATTGGGTTTACCATTTCTATTTATGATGCTTTTTCTGGGGTGCGTGCATCCGTCTGTAGGATGAGGATGTGTAGCTATGAGCACCACATTCCCGATTTCCAAAGGTGGGTAACATCCATCACTTCTTTAGTGACGTTTTATCCTTGATCAAAATGAGATGATTGGATATCATCCTCTCATTATAGGGATTTCTCCTCAAAATTCATTGCCTAGTACAGGTCTCCCTTAAATATTAATACATTATTCATGAAACTCTTCCCAGTGCTATATATTTGTGGACACCAGTTAATTATACTACTTCTGTCAGAAAATTCCATGGGGTCAAGTTAGGATAGCAACCTTTGGCCAGGGGAGTAGTCACGTTGGGAATTAGTAGAGTGTCTGGATGCTGAAACACTGGTACACCTAGATTTCTTCCCCTTATGATAGGGCTTCTCGAGGGTGTGAAAGCCCAAGGCATACCATGTCGATGTGGAGTATCTTATGCCATAGGGACGTCTTCAAGGTTTTCCTAAGATTCCCATGTTTGAAACGTGGTATTCTCCGAGTTTAATGTCTAGAATATATGGATCGAACTAATAAAAACACTGATAAGATTGGATTAGATGGGTATATCCCTAGGAGGGAGCACATGAAAGGTTTACTAGATGGGTGGATCAATACACCTAATGAGTACGGATCCGAGGTGGTGTGTCCCATAGAGGGAATAAATCACACCATGAAGGCTGATATGGACATGTCAAAGGGCGGATCAAAGGATGATTGGGTCTCAGAAAAGGGGACACCATGATTTAAAATTGGTTGGGATTGAATCTCATGGAGGATTTCTACATACCCTGTATAGAAGACAAGGATCAAAACCCACATAGTTCTAGAGGGTGAATCATGGTATTGGGGTGTACACAATGACAAAAAACCTGGGGACATGTCGAGGCTTACACATGGTTAGTGGCCTAGGTTATATAAAGAGAAATGAGATTAATGGGGCTTACACATAGTTAACTACCCGAATGGATGGAATGATTTCACCAAGATGTGGATGCCTGAGCAAAGTTAGAATGGATATGAAAGAAGTTTCAAAGGATGGAATGAATAGGGATGGAACTAAAAATAGGTGTGGAGGTGACCGTATTGGGATTGAACCTCAAATAGGTTTCCAAAATATCCCCATGGATAAGTCTACATAGTTCTGGGATGGGTGATGAGTCACCTGAGGAAGTGGATCATGAGAAGGGATGCATGGATGGGGACCCAAAGGGAATGTAACCAATGATTTAAGGTGTGATCTTCCCAAACACAAAGGGATCAAGGGAGAGACCAGGATGGGACATGGGTGATGGTCTTGAACCTCAGGGAGGCTTCCTACATTTCCTTGTGGCAGGGAATCAAAGTCCACATAGTTTAGGATGGGGCATGGAATCAGAGTTTACACAAAGGAAAACAACCTAAATACATGCTAGGGATTACGCGTGGTTAGAAAGCCTTCGCAAGAGGGGCACTCTTGGTTGGAGGAGTATGGATTGAGTGTGGGGATTAAGCACTGAGATGACCTGAGAACCTGTCTGACAACATTAAGAGAAGATCAAGGATTTGGGTCCCAACAAAGTGGACACCAAGGTTTACCAGTGGTTGAGGTTAGACCTTAGGGAGTCTTCCTACATACCCTTTATAGAAGAAAGGGATCAAAACCCATGTAGTTCAAAATAATATATTTTAACGTCATGCAGGATGAAAGGGGCATAAATTTTAATGTCATGCGGGACGAGGGTGAACTAACATGAAATGATCGGGACTGATGGGTAATGGGCTTGAACCTTGAAGAGGCTTTCTACGTAAATTTATTGAAAAGGGAAAGGATCAAAGTACACGTGGTTTGGTTAATAGGGGCATGGAGATTACACACTAAGGAAGCCCATAAAGGATTTCATGGTCGATGCCTTCTCTAAGTCCACATGAGTCATGCTTGGTGTGATAAACAAGAGGCAATAAAGAATTGATGATCACGTCACGAAAGGTGCATCCGTGAGGAATGGAGCGGAGATTACGCATGGTTAGTGGCCCAAGGAGGAAACATAGGGGGCGCTTTTTGAGAGGGAGGCTCGAGTAGGGGTCCAAATGTATGAGGAGGATATGGACACCGTACATGGAGCACCCTAACAAGTTGGGTTGGGGATTACACAGAGACCGCCAAAGGTACACATGGCGACAAAGCACATAGGGAGAGGGGAGCGAGAGGGCGTTGGTTACCATCCCCTTCATGGTCCTCTCGAGGCTTTTCACTTATATGATGATCATAGTTTAACTTCATGTTTCGTAGATACAGGTGCTTGGCAGTTTAACATCCTCTAGCAAGGATAGTGAGGATTCACTCCTCACCCCGAGGACTTATATAATTAGCACACCTTAACCCTTGATGAAGGGAAGGCTCTATCAATGCCATCGATTAACAGGGTTGTGGAGTGATCCATTGAAGGGTCCATGTTAGCATGGAAATGAGAAGAAGAAATATACATTAGTGTGTCTATGCGAAGAAAGATGAATAAAATCAATGTAAAATAGAGCACTGCTCGAGGGACTTTGAAATCACTTTGTACAAGCCTGGAGGGTTCCACTAAAGAGGGGTTCACGAAGCAAGAGGCCTTACAGAGAGGGTATTTTCAAAGCCTAGGGAATCACAAAGGATTGGGGATCATAGAGCATAGGGATTCATAGAGATATTGGGATTGTAGAGCGCAAGGCTTCACAGAGCATAGGGGATCATAGAGAATAGGGCTCATAGAGGACAAGGCTTCGTAAAGGAGAGAGCTTCGTGAAGCAGAGTGACCTAACCTAAGCATGGAGTTCACATATTCTTGGAGGGTGATTCCCGAAGCCTGGGTGCTTTGTGAAGTCCCGATTACTTGAAGGGGTCTACTTCCTTTTGCTACAAATCATTTTTTTATTTTATCAAAGACGGTTTAAGGAAAACCAGTAACTATACAGATCCTCAAAATGCAAACTTAAACATTCAATTTCAAATTGAAACTTCAAATTTCTGCTCCACCTCCATCATCACCTTGAGCCATGAGCCCCGACATGCGACCTGAATCACATGCCGACCTCGAAAACAGAAACCACTCGATTGCTGCGTCACCTCGGATCTGTGAGTCGTCGCGAATCCCAACCCCACCTCCGACCAGGTCGTCGGAGAGACAAGATGAAACTGCCACTGTCTTCACGGATCTTCAGCATCCAACGACATCGCCAGAATGAAATCAACAGATCACAATCATCACACCCAATCGAGTTTCAAACCCTTCGCCGATATGGAAATGCATCAACGGCGCAAGCCAGAAAATCAGGAGAAATCACCGAAAACCATCACCACAGTCGCAAACCATCCACACACTCAAAAACATCATCCTCGAAACATTGAGGAACATATTCAACCCATGATCACGAAGACGCATGAATAGAAAATAACTGCGGTTTGAAACCCCGCAAAGGAACAAGAAAAGAAGAAGAAAAAAAAACCCCAAAATCACATCGAAAAGGAAACCAACAGATTCCGCCGCCATCGAAAAGATCAGCCGCAACAGGCACAAAGAAACCCCAACTCACTCACTAGAGAAGAGGCATAACACCAAACCACTGATGCTTGAGAACAACCTTCAAACAATGAGGAACTCACCATAGGACGACAACAGGCTGCCGAACCGAAACAAGAGCGCTCCAAAGAGTATGCCGACGACGATCCGGTCTTACACCCCCAAATTCGAATCAACAGCCAAAGAAGCCCATAGTGCATCTCAACGAGAGAAGACCGCGAAGCCACCTAACATCACTACAACAAAGATCCTACACCAAAACCTGTTGAGCTCGAAGAGGAACTCTGCGCCCTCCGCAGCGATGAAGCTCACGGTGGTAAGAGGAGAACCCTAGGAGGAGAGCCCCTTACGGGTGCATCCCTTACCCTAACTGAGATGGATGAAATCTACTTCCTTTTCAATTTCCCATTGGCTTTATGAAGGACATCCCTATTCGAATAGGGGTAATTTTGAGAAAAGGGAAAAGGGTTTCATAATGTTCAAGTACCTCAGATGATTCATTTTTTCGGTTGGTTTGCAGAGCAAAGAATGCTTCACGATTTGGGAATTTGGAAGGTAAAAGGTAGGGGTATCGATCATTTAGAGTGGGGGGAAGCTGCATATTTATAGGAAATGGGGGTTTACACAACACTATGAGGGCGCACCGTGAAGAAAATTTCACTCCGCCACCAGATGTATATTTCTTCAAGTTTCTCAGAGTCGCGAAGTCAATTGTCATCCCCTACGTGGCGTAGAGGCTTCATTCGTTCCCTCTAAGACAGTCAAAGAGGTTTCCATCAAGTTCATAGGAACCACAGAGGCGACTTTCCTTCTATCCACAACATAGATACTTCCATCAATTTCTTCAAAATCATAGAGGCGACCATCTATTTTTCTCTTCAGCATTCACAAAGACAACCCAGATCTTTGTGTCAGCTATGGTACTGGTGGGATTTGTGAAGTTTCATCGTGAAGTAGCCAATTTTTCACCATTTTTAGTATCCTTTGCTTATTTTTTTGTAATTTGGTTATTTTTGTGTCCTTTTCTTATTTTTCCAAGTCCTAGATTTTGGCACCACCAATGTTCCATTTCTAATGTCTCTTAAACACTCTTTTTAAATGTTTTCACTTCAGTTTGACATCACTTATCATGATCTATTTCTCTTTTCCATTATGAATTTCCATATATGATTTAAATCCATTATTTCATGGACACAGTTATAATATCCACTTTTTTTATGAATTATGACATGATCATGATACCCAATTATATCCATGGGTAACCCCTATGATTGATTATTCATATAGAACACATATGCATGAACATGTTATGATGGTTGGGACCATATATCACTCTAATGAATTGGGTAATGTTTAGTCTAATGAGACTTCATGTGCAATGGTTTTGGTGATTAACCTTGAATCATGATTCTCTATGTTCAATGGTCTTGGTGGTTGGCCTTGACTCATGCTCCTCCATGTACAATGGTTTTGGTGGTTATCCTTGACTTGTACTACTCTATGTGAAATGGTCTTGGAAGTTATCCTTTACTCATGTTTATGTCATGTTTTATGTTGTTTCAAAATTTATATGATTATATTATAACATGATCCCATGTTCTATATGTTATGAGTCTATATGTTTATTCATGTTCCATGACTTTTTATCTCATCATGTTATGCCTTCTAACCCATGTGATATGCTTTATTCATATTCTTATTCACTTATGGGTCTTTTTAGCTCACCCCTTTGTTCATGTATTCCCCAAGTTATCCTATGAATATGTAAGAGTTCAATGGAAGTTAGGATATATTTAAGGAGATTAAATAAAAGATGTTTTTTATTTTGGTTTCATGCTATTTAATTATGAACCAAATCTTACAAATAAACTATAATTTACAACCCTAGTTTTGTATTTGAAGGTTAGTTATGATTAAAATCATGTAATAATTTGTTTTAAAGGATAATACTATTATACTGTGCTTCTTGAGGTGGGGAATAATCTTCTCATGAAGTATATCACTAAGTCATTCCAAGTATGCACATATCCTAGTTTTAGGTCATATAACCATTATTTGATAGATTATTCCCATGAAAATGGGAATGCCTTACACTTTAACTACTTTGTAGCTACTCTTAAAGGTCTAAAAGTAGAGAATACATATGTGAACTCTTTAATATGTTTTTTTGGGTTTTCTCCTACAAATCCATGAAATTTTGGAAGTAATGGGATCATGTTAGGTTTCATCTCAAAATCATTTTGTAACTCTGGCATGGAAGGTTGATTATTTTGATTAAGGAATTGTGGTATACAGAGGTCTCTAAGGTTTCTCTTATGATTTCCAACCATGATGACAGGCTCATATTGAACACATTAGGTTTCACTTGAGTTTAAAAGATAAATTTATAGAAAGTGAGATGGAAAATTATGTTTTCTATGTCTCTTAAACTAGGTTTTTTCAATCTCAGGATCTAGGGTAAGAGGGTCAAGTTAGTGGTTCTAGTCATGCAATTTGGAAATTAAAATATTGGAACTAACTCCCTAGAAACGACACTAAAATTTGACACATGCCTATTATCGGGTGTGGGAAAATAATTATTTACTCAGTTAAAATGAGTAAAGAACCTAGGTTGTCTCTAGAGAGGAGCACACAACAATCACTTTTGTCACTTTTATTAGATAAAGAAGTAGAGTTTGTTTTTTAAATTGTTTTATTTTTAAAAATAAATGAAGCAATTAAATAAATATTGAACACAAATTGATAAAGAAAGTTATGGGGTTAAGGTAGGATCACATTTTTTAGTGTCATCATGGTCATGAAAATAATTCACATTCACTTCTAATCGAACAAAAAATGAAAGACTCCTCAATTGAGTTTCTAATCACCCTTGGTTGAAGTAAGTAATGGAAACTACCCCCGTGTGCATAAAGATATATAAATCATTCTAAAACTACTAATGAAAGTCCTTATTATGAATTTTTTCTCCTTAAAAATCAATAAAAAATTCACTTATTCCTCAAACCTTCAAATGATCATAGACACTCACCACCTAACACAATATTCTCATTCGAGAAAAACTACACTATATAGAGGGAGTTTAAATAACTTCAACCAAATATGTAAAAAATGAATGAAACCAAAACCCTAAATATAATCACATTAATATATTTGGTCACCACTAAAAATATAAATCATTCAATATAATATATTGCTTTAAATTAAAGCACAAGACTTCGACATTACAAAAGTAAAATGCCCTTCCCTGATCACTCAATTTTTTTACCCCTCCATGTGAAGGGTAATAGAGTTTAATGAAGAAGAAGATAGAATTATGAAACTAATAAAAGAGAAAATAAAAATTACACAAAACTTCAAGTTTACAATTCCCTAGCACATCCCCTATTTTTCCTTCTTCAACCCCTTTGAATGGAAGTGGATACACATATTTATAGGGTTGAGGGGTGGAAAATTTTCCCTATAGTTTCTATATATTGAATGTTTGATCTTATTTCACATAGTAAATGGTCGATTACTAGGAAGGTTTCTTCATTAAATATGATCCTATTAGTTTCCCATTCACCATAAAAATATCATATTCTTTGGAAAAGTGTTAAAGAAGTTATTCCATAATTATTCAAGAATAGTTTTTTGGTTGAAGAGACTCTTAAACTTCCTCTAATTTATCTTATTAAATGGTTTCATTAATGAGAAAAATTCTCAATGAAATTTAATCTAGAAATTACCCTTCAAGTCTTATTTCAAATATAGCATGAATCACCTCATTTGGAGGTATTTATCCTAATTTATTCCTCATTTACTGAGGTGGGGTCCATTCTTCTGACCAGAAGGATTTTAATGTTATTTATTTTTATGGGCCTATGGAATTTCAAATTAGCTTAGGGTATAAAAGAAGAAGTTCCAGACCAAAAAAAAATTAAGCCTATGAAAATAATAATCACTCTAATTAGATTAATAATGTAGAAGTTATGCTAAAAATACATAAGTGACATAAAAATTTTAAAATTCTAAAATTAATCAATTTTTACGTTTTATCCCAAAATTCACCAAAAATACTAAAATAATGAAAATCAGATCAAATTGTTAAATTATAATAGAGTAAATAATTGAAATACATATGTAAAATAATCAAAATATTATCTTTATTATCCCCACCCCCACTTGAGTTCAATAATAACCATGACTTTAAATTCTAGACCAGATTAGAAAGGGATAAATTGATTGTAATGTGGTTTTATAAAAAGGCATTTCCTGGATACTAAATGATTAATAATTTTTACTTGTAAATTTAGGAAAAAAGAAGAGTTGAATGTAAAAATGGATTTCAAAGTGGTGCCTCAATCATACTTAACACAATACATGAAATCTAACAGTTTTAAAAAAGATAAAAATAGAAAGTTATGGATCACAGAAATTGTCTAAAGACTCTAAAGAAAAGAGAAATAGAAAGAATATTTCAAAAATATTTATAAACCTATTAGGTTCAGAAAGATTTTAAATTTGGAAAGTACTAGTAAACACGAGTTTCACAATCAATAAAACTTCATCAAATGAAAATATTAGAAATTAGAAAAAAATACATTCTGTAATAATTTAAATCCTAAAATGTTCAAATGATGAAATGTGATAAAAATACCATGATTGTTTAAATTTTACAAAGTATTTTTTCCAGATCAAGAATCATAAAAAACACTAAAGATAAAAAGGAAAACATGAAAAAATTACAATAAACAATAAAAATAAAAAAATAACACATAATAAATTTCTAAAAATAGATTAATATACCTCCCCTATACTTATTCTATTTAATACCCTCTTTATAGTTTAAATAAAATCAAGAAATATTTTTATATAAAATTTTAATTGGGTTGAAGATAAAATAAGGAAAAATAAAGACACAACTTGATTTATTTTTAATTGGAAACCTTGAGTTATGGTTCTAGCTAATACCACTTTAAAACTATAAGAAATAAAGAAACCAAAAAAAATATAAGAAAAATAAAGTAAAAAAGAAAGATAAATGGGAAATAAAATGGATAACACTTGATTTGGCCTCTAAGAGGGCTCTAGATTTTTACTACCCTATTCAAGTAGTTGTAATGGATAATCCCCAATAATAAGGTGGATGTGGAATCTTTGATATAAACCATCTCATGTTCCCTTTCCCAGTTTCCATGAGTAAACACCATAATGGAAACCCCCAAATAATATAAGAAAAGTTATAATCACTAAGAGAAAATAAATAGATAATTTAAGGTCCATTGGGGAAGGGAAAATAAGATAGGGGTACTCCCTATTGACTTTATGGCGTCCTCCTTCATATGGTATTCAAGTTGATGTAGAGGAGGCAGTCACATAACATCATGATCATCTCTATGTCCTTCTTATTCGATCACCTACACTTGGGTATCCACTTACTTATCAATGTATAGGGAATTATCTATGCGTGACATGTTAGAAATTTCAAAAAAAGGGAATTTAGAAAACAATTCATCTTGAATAAGATTAAAACATAATGAATAAATATAAAAATGTTCCCTTTAAAGTAAGTCATATTGGAAATTGATCTCTTTTGGAAGTTTTATTTGCAACTCAATATCAATAGGTGAATATTAATTATCTTCTTCAAAATAAATATATAGGTAGAGATGTACTGATTTTTCATCATCATAGATAGGAGGATCAGTTACCTTTTTAACATTTACAAAACATGACCAATACTCATAAAAATTATGTTTATCTCCCACATGTATGTCAGATGGAATATATTTTCCAAAAACCTATTCTATAAATGGTATAGGGATTTTAAATTTATCTTCATTGAATTTCATATAGTCTTCCCCAGGTTCTATAACTTGAAAAATGAGTGGGGAAACTTCTTCCACCATTGGTTCCAACTCTTGCTCTGGTTACTACTCTTGAAATGCATGAACATATTTAGTTATCCATATAATTTTTCCATCCATGGCCTATAATTTGTCACTAATCCTTTTCAACTAGGATTCAAGATAATCATGGATATCTTATTACACTTAAGAGTGGTTAGCCAATGTAAAATAATTTTAATTGAAATACATCATAAAAAATAGTTTTTTAAAAAATTTTTAAATGAAAGAAAAGAAAATAATTTTCAAAATGTGAATAAAAATAGTGAGTGAAGATCACTTGGATCCTTAAAAATAAAACCAATTTGATGAAATTTGTCATGCGTAATCTTAAAAAAATATAAGATTTTAACTAATTACAACACATAGGATAACCTAGGTCATTCTCCTGAGAAGTTTTTGTGGTGAAAACACTCACTAATTATAATTCACTTTTTATTATATTTTTATTATATTTTTATGAAATAAAATTAAAATAAATGTGGGTTTTATAATTAAATGATAAAAATAAAACGAACATGATGATTCAAAAACTATAATTGTATAAAAAATGAAGTTAGAAAGAAATGAGATATTCTCAAGAGAATCACCTGAAGTGAACCTTAATTGTATTATTATTTGTTTCAAATTTACTTAATGAACACACTCCATAATATGAATCAACATAAAATTATGACCATGTTGTGAATATTTGGTTTAATTAATGATTTTTAAAATAACATACATCCACCTCTTCTATTGAGTAATAATACTACAGAAGAGAAATCTAAACCTCGGGTGGAAAGTGGAGACATAAAGGCACATTTCCCCCCAAGATCCCCATTGACCTAACTCTAAGAAAATAAGAAAAAATAATCATGAATTTTTAAATACTTGGGATTAACATTGTATTTATCCCTTAGGAAATTCCTTAGGTTAGATACTCATAATCATGATCGAAATAGTTAACTATAAGAAGAGAATGAGGATAGAAAATGAGAGAGGGATAGAATAAAAGAGAAATTAAGAAAACATAAATTAAAATATGACATGAAATTAAATAATGATTCCCCATAATAAATAATATATGATTCAAATTTAATATCAACACTTAGTAGTAAAATGATCTCAACACCAGCTACGGAATTCCTAGAACTTTCACTTTTTAAAGACCCCCTTCCAGAATTCACCTTGTGATCTCTAAAATATTTCTTCAGGTGACACTTCTTTCTGTAATTCCAAAATATGTGCATGGTTCCAACCAATTTATCTTAACTTCTCTCTGTTGATATGTCTTACAATTTATTATAACATTTATATTGAATGGAATTCGCTACATATTCCACATTGAGTTAAATTTTGATAAGTTCTGAAACTCCCTTTTGCCTGGGCTTCTCATTCAAAATGATTTCTCTAATAGCCTCAAACACTAAGAAAATATTTTTAAAATAGCTACCGATAATATTCACTATTGCATCCCAAGATTTTTTTAGTGATGATAATATCAATAAATCCCACACGTAATCTATGAAATTCACTTTAACTAATTCAAGTTGGATCTAAATCATATTGAAGTCATTCACATGACCAGCCGCTGGTCTTCCTTTTAAAATCATCATTCAAATAACCTACACTCAATGAACACTTTTTTAATTGTTTTTATATTATCATAAATGTATAATAGAGGTTTCATCATCTCTACCATGGCCTTTACTTCTCATATTTCATAAGAAAAAATTCATGTCCATGAAATATGAAACAATCCAACAACCATTCTACCAATATTTTTACATTATTTTTTATCCATTTCATATGGGTTGAATCATTTCAAAAAAAACTCAAGATCATTTTGAAATAGATAATTCTCCTTTTACATCCTCTTAAATATGAAGTCAATCTCATCAAATATTTTTACCAAGATCATTCCATCTTCTGATTCCATACCTTCCAAAATATTTTAATCCCACTAAATTGAAAAAACATAAAGAAAAGATAAATAACACGGAAATTATACTATTGAATATGAAATCAAGACTTAATGATCCACATGATTTGATACCACTTGTTGGGGTTTTGGAACCACTAATCATAGGAATTAAACTACCTAAAGCTTCATATATGGAATAATGCTCCAGTATTTTCACACTATTATAAGGAACCTTAATCACTAATTCACTAGAACTTAGGAAGTAAAGATACACCCTAAATCATTATATAAATATAATAATCTTTTAATACACTCAAAAAATACAAACTCTTAGAAACAAAACATCCAAATAAAAATTAAAATCAAGGAATTTCAATAAGAAATTTATATAGTTCAGACATTAATCCCTATATCCATGAGAGAACAATGCTTTTTTAATTTAATTTAATAGAAGGTAAAATAATTAAATTACAATAAAAATTAGCACAACATAGGATATTATATCACACTTTTCACCCACTCATCAGTTCCAAGTTAGCTAAAGTCATCATATTTCTAGAAAGTAGTCCATCTTTATAGATGATTTAATCTAGTCAACTAGTTAAATCAATTTTCAGCCTTTATGAAGGAACCACTATTGGGGTCATTCAACTTTGATTTTATATAGAAAAATCCACCCCAACCATTGAATCTCATTGAATTTTCAAGTTAATCTTATGAAACAATTTTGGTGAATTATACATAGACTTCAAAAAGCATCTGATATTTTGACTCGATCTAAGAGAAAAACCTATGTAACTTCAATAGAATGATTCTAATGTGAGGAATAACATAAGAACTTCATTATTTGGACCACAAAAACTTTCACACGTAGTTCTATAATGCAATATCTAGGCCACTACCACTATTATACTTCCACTACTATAAACTTTCATCATGTTTCAAGAACTGAAGTTCTGGATTTCCTCATTAAATATTCCTAGAACCATAAACATGAAATAATATTCACATTTTCTAATTGAAACGTGCCAAAAAATTAGTTTCCAAAAATACCAAGGGATGGTCCAATCCGTAACACATTATATATATAAAAAAGTCAATGCGAGTTAAAGGATACATGAACCCTATAAATAGTCTAATGTGGAAGCCTTGTAGGATTTGGTTCAATAATTAAAAAAAAATTATGAAATAAAATATATATTAAAAAAAATTAAAATATCAAATTTCACACATATTTAGGAAAAATAATTAATTATTTCATAATTTACATGTTATATTTAATTCCTCATGTATGGTGTTCAAAATATTGGTACTTATTTAAAATTCTATTAGGAAAATATTTTGTTATCTTAACAAATGAATTTAATTCAATATTTATCTTATTAACTATAAATATACTAGATTAAATTATCCTTATAATAAAATAAAATATGATATCTATGAGTTTCAACATTCCATGGATTAATTTATTCTTATAAAAATGAAAGATAATTTTGAATATTAATATTCACTTAAGCTAATATCACGACCTATGATGTTTTTGATATGTATCACATGAAATGACATATTTGAGATATGAGGATATTTCATGTGTGTTGTTTAATTTTTCTATGAAAGATATCATTTTATTTAGTATATAAATTAAATAATTAATTTATTAATATTAAATATTTATTTGAATTATTAAAGTTTTTAAAAACCATTCAAGTGATGAATAATTTTTTTTATAACATATAAAATTAATTATTTGATAATCTGTGTATTTATAAAATTATCAATGCCTATATATCTCCTTCATTAATAAATCATATTTATAAAAGGGTATTTATGACTTTATTTATATTTATATGGAATAAATTAGTTTGAGTTACTTCTCTATGAAACTATATTATTATTTATTTTCTCTTTACCATGGGAAGATAATATTATATTAGGGGATGATAAAAGATCCTTCCAAATTGTTTAGAGAGTTCACATATTATGGTTACCTATTGAGGAAATAACCCATTGGTTATTTATATGTACTATAAATCATACAAGATCAAGATATACTAGACACATGTTATGTATTTATTTATGTTTTTATGCATTTATTTCATCCTATTCCAAAATCAACAAAGCATGAGTTTTATGTTTTCTATTCCTTTAGATTGGTTTGATTTAATTTAAACCCATTAGTGGTATTAGAGAAATATCCTTTGAATGATTAAATAATATTTAAATTTACAAAATATACAATTTATAAAGACTATATGAAATGTGGGAAGTGATATGATGATTGTGTTGACTTTGATATATTTATTATTATTATGACCTAAATTTGATTTTTGATCATAATATTGTGGACATAAATATTAGATATCACAAAATACAATATGATTGGATCCTGATTTTCAAAAATAGATTATTTTATCATTGAAATGATATGATGATGTTGGAACCAAGGTGATCCACACTAGAGATTTATGATGTGTTGTGTTTGTTTTCAATCATTTTTGGGTTGATCAAGGTGTTTGAAAGACAAGAGAGGTTGTTTGCAGAAAATTGGAAGCCTAAAATGTGTTTTTAATGGAAATGTTTCCCAGTGTTTTCAAAATTTTTATGTGTGAAAAAACAAGTTTTTTGATATTTTTCATGAAATATTTTATGCAAAGGAATATCAACCACATAGTGTCTATGAAAATTACATAACGCCCATGAGAACCACATAATGCATATGCGAGCCAAACAAGGATTATAAAAAGTCATATAAATCTTTCATTGAAAAATTAATGGTAAACGCATTATTCCCATATAGTTGGATTGTGAATTGAAAAGGATCTATAAAACGTTATAAAGGACTGATGTCATTTTTGGTGTAATTGTGGTAATTTGGAGTGATTACCAAAGGAGGCATCACATAGGGAAAGTTATATGAAATCATATAATGTATCATTTGTGGTAAGTTTTTTTGGAGGACTACATTGGATCAATTTTATATCATTTAAACTATTTCACAAAGAGGATTAAGTGGAATTTCAATGTTTAGTGAGTTTTGAGGATATTTTTTCCTATAAATACCCCAATTTTCACGTCATTAGATATAAAGAAAGAGAAGATTAAGAAGATTCATAGTTTTTTTTGAAAATAAAAGAAGTCAATTCTACTATGTATAAAGGTGAGTTCATATTATAGTATTATTTTACGTATTAGATCAACTCATGAAGAAATAAGTTATGTGAAGAACAACATGAAGTGGAGAACATAAGAGGTTTTGTGAAGCAGTTCATGAAGTTTTGTACCACATAGTTCCAAGTAACTCATGTAGCGTAAAGGGTGTTCCAAAATACAAGTTCATGAGGTTCAGTACCATGTAATGAACGTTTTTTTGTATCACAGAAGGTGTCTCGTGAAGCATAGTTTGTAGTGAATATTTTATCACATTACAGTTATTTATATTTGGTTTTTGGATCATGAATTTTATGAAGATATATCCATAGATAGTTCTAAAGATCAAGGAGAAAATAAGAGCATCATATTTGAGCACTCATGATGAAGCATATTTAATAAATATTTGATCATGAGGGAGTGATGTTTAAGTTTCTAAACTGAGGAAGACTTCAACCAATGTAGTGAGTAAGAAGGAGTTGATGAAACTAATCCAATAGGGGTAGTGTGATATTACTTGAACTCTTGTAAAGGCTTTGTACCTAGCATAGAGTGACCATGGAAGAACATTTTTAATCCATAAAAAATAGTGAATATTAGTGGATTATTTTATGAATAATAAATCATCCATGTATGATTCTTGGACCAACCTTTGGTAGTGAACCAAGTAAAATTGCACTTTTTTGTTTTATTTATACTTTTATGTGTTTGGTGAATGGGTTCTCTTTCAGGATACATGAATAAGTTTCTACCAATGTGAGGAAACAATCCTTTAAATAAAAAGAAAAATTTGACTCCATGGCTCACCCCTCACCTCTCAGGGAGTCCAATGGTATAACAAATGATATCACCGACTTTATTATAAAGAAATAATTTCTTTTGATATATCTAATAAATTGATATATTGTTATATCTATCTAAAATTGGAATAAAAACAATATTATAGATCATTTATGATATTATAATGCACTACTTTATTTCATGTATAGTTTTATATAATAATTTTTTTTTATAAGATAACATTGTTTCATTTTCCATCTTTATAGGCTTAGTCTATACTACTAACCCTTATATAGTATATCATTGTCTGTTATATGATGTTAAAAAAACTTGTTTTACCATAAATATGTGAAAATTTTATTTTTTATATTTATTATTTCACATTTTTGTTTAAAATTTTAATGAAATTTAATATTCTTCTTGATTACTAATATATAGATAATGATACATGGGGTAAGAATTACCACTAGACTTAAAAAAGTCTCTAGTCTAGAAATGTGGGGGTTTTCTACCTGTTTCACCACACTTGTTTTTGAGTAAAATTTTGGTTTATATGATTTTAATCCATTATGTTAAAATATTTTCATGTACCATATTCATGTGATATATTGGATATGGATTTAATACTATAATTAAATTTATACCATGGATGCATGACATGAATTGTTAATTTTGTATGGGTTATTCATTAACATGACTAAAATCAGTTAATTTTGTTAATGATAAGAGTTTCATATGTTAAATCATTAAAACCATTCATATATATATATATATGGATAATTTATGTGATACATGTGATAAAATAATATATCCTTAAAAATTTCTCAAAAATAATTTGTGTTATATTCTATCCAAATTAAATACTCATAAACACATTGATCATTCAATATGGGTAATCATAGATGTTATATTCTCATGGATTATCTGATGCAAGGCATGAAAATATGGCTAACCCTAAATTAAGGTGAAATGAAATTATATTGAAATATAGATCTTTAAACACTAATAAATATGATATAAGGTTATATAATTTTAGTGAGAGTATATCAATAAAATTCAATGTTAGATACCATTTTAAAATGTGATACTCACTTGGTAAATATCCTTTGTTATAGACTTGAATAGAATTAATAAAAAAATTCATGATATTGAGAGTTATTAAAGGTCAGTTATATAACCTTGTATATTAGTATTATAACTTAATAAGTATTTTTGATTATAAAGAGATGTATCACATGTAGAAAAACTGAATGATATATAATTAAATTTTTCTAGTCTTTACTAATGGGTATCGGATATCAGTAATGAATGAAACATATATGTTTATCTCAAATGAATTAGAAATAGAATATAATTGGATAAGGAGTAAGTATATCAATATATAAATAATAAATTATGGGTATCTATATTGGAGTCAATAACTTATAATTTATGTTTTATTAATGAATTAATTATATAATTATAAAAGGTTTAATATATTTTTCCAATGAATTAATTCTAGAAATAGAAAAGTTTTACTATGTTCTGACCATAAAAATATGTCTATTTTACAACCCACTACTCTAAATATTCAACACTAATATGATGTATTTGAAAGGAGGAATTGTACATTATTACACATGGTTTGATTGATGATGAGTTATTTTTAAATTCCTATAACATTTTAGTGTTACACTCTATATAACACTAATTTATTTATTAAAATCATTCTATTAAATGGAATCATAAAGGCATCATGTGAGATATGAACTGAGAAATATTATAATATGTATTTTTGGAAACAATTTATCTAAAAATATTATATTAATAGAATTTTTTTAAATAATATTGGTCATAAATATGATGAATTCCTATTATTATATTTATAAATAAATTATATATTTTTTACTTTTATAATCCATGAAATCACAAAGTGTTTATGGATCATTATATATTATTTTTTGATAATATTAATAAATTAGTTAGAGTCAAATTTAAATTAATGGAGTTTAATACCAATAATTTTTTTCCTAATATAGAAACACAAAAAGTGGTATAAACTAATCCAATTAAATAATTAAAATAACCATGTTTTTCTGGTATGAGTCATCAGGTGCCTCATAAATATGGATATCATATTAAAAATGATGACGAAATTGAGTTATATATGATGAACTTACATATTACCAACAAGATATTGAGTGTTTTGATTCAAATAAATGATTATAGACCATGAAAAAATGGAATCCATGCACACAAATAATGTTTAAAATTTGATAGATCCACCTAAAGGGGTAATAACCATATGATTTATGTTTTTTATGGAAAACAAACATGGATAAAATGATGTTTACTTATAAAACATTCTTAGTAAGGAAGTGTTAATTTTTTATAGTTTTTACTTTGAAGAAAAATCTTAACGAGTAGCTATGATAAATTACATTGGGATTTATCCATGGAAAATTATTAGGAATATAAGAACCATGAAATAGAAGTCAAAGAAACTTTTTTCAATGTAAATCTATTCAAGCATGTCTGTATGATAAAACTCAAATTTTTAGAGGATCTAAATGATGATGCTAAGATATATAAATCATAATAATCAATTTATAGAGTGAAAAAAGATTCTTAGACCATGAATATTTCTTTATATTATATAATTAAAGTGTTTTTTCATAAAAATGAACATGAATCTTGTGTATGTAAGTGGGATAGTGGGAGATTTTTTGTTTTTATTGTTATATGTGAATAATACACTACTATATGAAAATGATACCCTTAATTTAAAGTTTTAAATGATTTGGTTTAGAGAATTATTCTTTATGAAATTCAAGGGTGGATAAACCTATATACTCAATATGAACATATTTAGAGATTTTTTTAGAAAAGTGAGTGAAAAGGATCTTGAATAATAGAATAAAATCCTTACACGAGTCTGAAAGGGGGAATTTTACACTTGTCTTGACGAAAAATGGAAATCATTTCACTCGGGAGAGATATAGGGTAATGACATACCATATCATTCACTCCTCTATTGGAAAGACTATTTGTAAGGTAATTCACCTCATGAAAGGTGTGTGTGTGATGATATAATTCATAGAGGAGAGAACATCTAGATAGTTCACCCACCCCAATATTATCTTCCATGAAAGATGCACCACTCTCATCCGGACAGCTTGTATGATGGTAGTGGAGTCACACTCGAACCATATTTTGTTCCAATTCCATTGACATGAAAATAAGATAGCTCTAATTAAACCAGTCATTTCATCTTCAAAAGAATTTGTAACAACCTAAACTTTCATTAATAAAAATTCCTCTTGATCTAATTAAATGTATTATTATGGTTATATAAAATGTGAACTTCTTTGGTTTTATGTTTTTGGATTTTAAATTGTTATTAATAATTGTGACCATTGCTAATGTCACGAACCAGGCTGGGTCGCCACCCGACCCGGCGCCCGACCCGGTCCGCGGCAAGGCCCGAAGGGCGTTTCCGATCCCCACGGGCTGGCACAAGTGCCCGGGTATCATGTTTAACAAGTGGGAATGGTTTTACCCAAAACACAAGGCAGAAAACCCAACTAACAAGATAGATAAACTGAAATTAGAAATAGACAACAAAACGTGCCTTTAAACTATGAACAAGTTTAAAGTCTACAACTTGAAGCAATAACTAAAAAGAAAAGACGACAGCGGAAACTAAAACTCATACCCAACCTCCCGGCAGAAGTGAGATCACATCAACATCATTCTGCATGAGAAGACCAACTGCAACCTGAACCACCATCACTGAGCACGTTGCACAACCTGGGATACACAGGAAACAAGAATCAACATACACCCAAGGGTGTATGTAGGGTGTGAGCTAAAAGCCCAGTAGGATGCCACCAAGAAAAAGTTCCATGACACAACATCAAAAGACAATTTAAAGTGCTTACCCAAAATTATACTTTCAAAATTCCTTTAAAGAAAAGATTTTCAAACCAAACGCCAAAGGAAAACACTGGAAACACTAAAAAGACCCCATTTCACAGACACAATTTTAAAGAGGAAGAGGAAAGTTCATTAGGGGCATACACACACACATGCACTCTCTCACACACACACACACTCACACACCCATACACACACACACACACACACACACTAACACCCAAATGGTCCTCCATATGCCGACGGAAGGCACCATGCCATAGATGGTAGAGCACTATAGGTAAAACCCCTAAGGATCATCTAGCTCGAGTGGGACCCTAGAAACCTCGTGTCTCGGTGAAACGTGGCTTAGAAGGCCACGAACCTCAGAAAATGTGGCTTAGAAGGCCACGACCCTCAGAACACGTGGCTTAGAAGGCCACGACCCTCAGATATCATATGTTTAGTTAGTGTTGCAATCGTCAATCCAGCTAAGTGAAACAGGGACGATACCCATCCAGTTCACTAGCACACTAGTTCTAGTCCGCCCACCTAGATACCCAGGGTTTCCCTTGTGCTCAGATAAGTTCCACATTCAAATAATGTATATCGCTTCCACATATCTCAAACCAAACAAAACATTACACATACACGTCACCATTTGCATACCCAAACACCATAAAAAAACATGCACACCAAAACCATTTTATCTCATAGTCCAGATCACTTGCGTGACTTGATAAACTATTTAAACAATTAGAAGAACATTTCAAAATAGCACAATAGGAGTTTTCACATGAGACATGTCCAATTTCACATGTAAGAATACCTTTTAAACTTAACGCACACATAATTCTGTCAAAAACAACTCTCGCGCTCCACATATAATTTAATAAGTGCAATTAACAATTTATTAAACACTTAAAATTAGAAAGAAAAGGTTTGCACCAGAACGACAAACTCAATTTCATATACGAACGTCACTTTAAAACCAAAGTGCAGCTTATACAAACTAAAACATGTTTTCCCATTGTTCAAACAATTTTTCAATTTAGTTCCAAAAGTACGCCACACAACAAACACACCCAAAGTGACTCATTTTGGTTGAAAATCTACATTTAATGACACAGACACCTCAAAGAACTTGAAAACAAAATTTGGACAACCTAAACAATTAACTATAACGCGTCTGAACATTTCAACAACACAACGCACATGAAAACGTTGGCATTTACTTAACAACAACTCAAATTCATCAATTTGCATATCGAAGCACGTCAAAAAAAATAAATAAAAATAAAATAAAATTCGCATCATGCAATTTATCACTAGAACACATTATAATTTAATTAATGAGCAATTAAATTATCTAAAGATGGTATGGCATGGAACCACCTACCTGCATGCAGCGACTTCTGAAAATTCGGTGCGAGACTCCAATTGTTCATCAATCGCACCAAAACAAAACCAAAATGAACCTTAACAAAAACAAGATAACGATAATTACATCAAAATCGATCTGAAAACAGCACAAATTAAGCCTCAAACAACATGAATTGAAACCAAATAAAATTGGAATCGAAATCTAAAATTAACAACCTAGGAGATAAAATAAAACTCACCCAAAGGGGTGTCGTGCCGGCAGGGGGTATGGGCGGCGCTGGACTAATGCCTGGAGAGGCGGTGCATAGTAAATTGATGATACAATGTTCCTTCTCATCGTTTTCTTGCAGAAAAGGAAGATCAAACAACTTATCACTAGAAGGGGGAGGTCGGCTAGCCAAGGAGGCGACCGTGACGAGGAAGCTGGACGGGAAGCCGGCGGCGGCCGGGAGAAGGCCGACGCGGGCGTGCGGCGTGCGACGGGGTGCGGCGGGGAGCTAGCGTCGGGCAAGCAGGTCGGGAGAGGGAGGTTAGCGCGGAGATCGGGGCTGCAGAAAGGAAGAGGTCCCAGCAGTTTGTGGAAAACAGAAGAAAGAAAAAGGAAGGGGGTGCGGCTGATGCCAATCAGCTGGTCGGGCGGCGTAGCATAGGGGAAAATGGAGGGGAGCTACGACTGGCGATGGGGAGTTGCAGCGCGGGCTGGTGTCATCGGACGGAGGTCGGCCAAGGGGAGCCAGGACCGGCGGTGAGGTAGGATGGTCGGGACGACGGTCATCCAGCGACACAGAAACATGGCGGCGTCAGCTTGGAAGAGGGCGCGCCGGCAGGGGTGTGTGGCATCGGACGGAGCAGGAGCAACAAGGTGGTGGTCACCGGACGAAGTAGAGGCTGGCAGATGAATGTGGTTGCGGTGCGATGGGAGGAAGAGTAGTGGAGGGTTTGCGAAGGAGGCGGGCGACGACCTCAGCGCGCAGGAGGAACCAGCAGGCGCGACGTGAGGAGGCCAAAACCCTAAAAAAAAGAGGGGAAAAAGAAAAACAAAAATGAAAAGGAAAAAAAAACAACAAATAAAATAATAAAAAAAATGAATAATAATAATAATAATAATAATAAACTAGAATATGAATAATGATGTTAATATTAATAAAAATAATAAAACCAAATTGATAGTAATAAAATCAAATAAAAAAGCTATATCAATTAAAATAATAATAAAACTAATTAAAAAAAGAGTAATAATAATGAATAAAATAACTTAATTTCCATCATTAATATAAATAATAAATAATAATATCCTCAAATAATAATATTACTGTTATCAGTAAAACAATTAATTAAATTTTTTTTCCGATTCTTATTATTTTATTCAATTTTTATTCTAGGACTCAATTAATTTTATTTCTTCACTATTAATTCATTTCATTTAATTAATTGAACAGCAGCAGGTCACACGGTGGACCAGGCGAGGCCGTACGGTTTCAAAATCGTGCCTCGCCCGAGACCGCACGGTCTCAATTTTCATCGCATTCTCAATTTATTACTCGTGGCAAAATTTTCATCTACCTTGAACATCGGTCAAGTCGTGCGGTGAACCGGGCAAGGCCGCGCGGTGACCCAAGCGAGGTTGCGCAGCTCTGACCACAGTGCGCTGGACGCAGTCAAGGCCAAACCGCACGTTTTTAAAATAAGAACCCCCCCCCCCCAAAAAAAGGTGGGCTTCAACCCGGACTACCCAATGCCCAGAAAAAAATAATAGAATAAATAATGGAAAAGAAATGGGTGTGACAATTCTCCCCACCATAAAGCTTTCCGCCCCCGGAAAGCCGCAACTAAGGCTGAGACCCAAAGTAGGAAACGACACCCCACTAAGGATCAAATAGGATCCCCACAAACATCAACAAAAGAGAGAGAGAAACATCGTGCTCAGAGAAAGTGACTCAAAGTCAACATCAAGAAATGCATAAAAAGACTTTCCGATATGTGTCGCCCGCCCCAAAAAGCTAGAACGCCTCCAGCCAATTGTTTTAGAAAACGAACTCTTGAACCCACAAGATCCAACTTCACACGCCAAAACACCTCAAGCACTCTGAAACCGAAACCACACCACTTGGCTAATATGAACAAAAGAGGTCAAACCACGTCCTCGGAACACTCCTATCACTTATCAACAAACTATCTTTGAAAACAGAAGCTATAGATCAACATGGGGAAGCTCGAGGGGCTCCCCACCATTAAGAAGTCACTGATGCTCGAAATGAGAGTGGACAACCGACAGGGGGAGGTACGAGCGGACTCCCCGCCATTAAAGAAATGTCCAGCACTGATTTATCCTAGATACATTCGTGCGAGACCCAATGTGGGTCTCCCCACCATTATGAACCTGCCAACGCCAAAGGCGAGACTAGAAAACCAGCATGGGGAGGTCCATGAGGACTCCCCACCATTAGAACTAACAAAATGCATAGAACTTTGAAAAACTTCTCAATGGTGACCAAACACCCCACCACAAGGGGCGGGGAGGGAGGGGCCTAACCACCCGGGCGTCAGAACCATGACCTAAGACCTGACCAACACATCCACATCCCGGGATGAGAATTATAAAATTTTGGGACCGATTTTTCCCCAACAGACTCTCAAGGACCACTAAAGGTGATTGCATCCAATGGGATGCAACCCCAAAGACTTTAAGTCAACGAGACGAACAAGCCTCCACATGATCATGAAAACCTTATGCAACCAAATGGTTCGTTTGGAGCAGAACAATCGTAGAAATCAATTTGTGCTGCATTCACTTTCAACACCAATGACAGAAATAAAGTCGGGGTCTCATACCCCCTCGGGGTTCCTGACCACGCGCCAGCTTCACTCCGAGGCCTATGGCTGGAGCCCTGATGTTTGAAGCATCTTCTGCCTCGTAGTCAGGCATGGAAAACTCCCGAACGGAGCTTCTCCTTTTTGGTGTCACACGAAATCCTATTGCACCTGAGGATACACCATCAGACACAACACACCATGATATCCAACTGATCATACACAAAACATTAACCAACATAAGAGCTGCAATGGTGCATGCGCATCACCCTTTGTCACACTGGATGAGAACACGACACCGCAAATCGTCACCGAACATGACCATTACTGTTGAGAGGAACATTATACAGAGAAGGACTTCAAACTAGGTCTTAAACAACACATGATTCCTGCAATTGACCGTAGCATCCCCATGTGACTGGGTCTGCCACACTAGTGGCCTAACGTAAACCCCTTTCTTAAACAAGACAAACCAAAGATCAGAGGTCATTTAGAGCGATAGGCTACACCGACGACTTAGGGTTGCTTCCAAACCACTGTTGATTATCAAAGAGGTCTCACGCTGCAAGACGTCACCGAACATGACCCTTGCGGCTAATGTAAACACTACCAACCATTCAAAACATCGATAAGCACTGACATCTCTCAATCGCCTTCACCCTTCCCCACTGGAATTTCTTTCACCGTTTCTAGGGGAAACCTTCAAGCGTAACGATGTCAAATTTCATACTCGATGACTCAGGAAACTCAAAGAAACCAAAACTCTGTTCAACTCCCCTCGCATCTGTCATCCCAGTGCGAGAGGATCCGCTTAGTTGTAAAAAGTAGAGGTGGGTTTAATTCCAAAATTCAAAAAGAGAATCCTTCGATCAACTGGAGTGTCGGCCAGCGGGGAATTCCCCGTAGTCGTACTTCAATCACATGCCAATGCTTTATGGGGGCATACACTAGTCAAGAAAGAAAACTATGGACCCAACCAAACTGGTCCAACAGTCAAGACATACCACAAGCAAACACCAAACATGCAGGGGAAACCACTGCAAGTGCTCCCCGATGTACTCTTCAAAGGAATTTACTAACCACACGCTTACATACCAACTTACAAATAAGAACTCAAACTCGGGACATAACCCATTCAGAAATAATACTCAGTTCAAAACGCCACACAAACACCGTTTACTAAAACACCAAACATTTTCTTTAGCAAGACATTTAAAAAATAAGCAAAGCCAGTGGGTTGCACAAACACCAATGGTGTCTCATGGGCCTCGCACATGCATGTTCTCATGCCGCACTGGCACCCACCTCATATCCATCAGAGCACTCATCCGCTCGTGCCATTAACCATTTTTTCCATATACACTCATGCATGTGGTTTCCCACGAGAACACCAAGGGTCAAAAACAAACTATTCCATTTTTTTTTTCAAAACCAAAACATCCAACCCACACTTTCCAAACCTTTCGCGTCATTTTATTTTTAAAGCCTTTCATTTGAAAACATTTTCCAAGACCAAAACATATTTACCTAAAAAACCAATTCTCACGAATCCAAAACAAAGAGACGAGAAATGACGCAAGAGAAAACTTGTGTCAGAGGGTGACTGGAACGTATGGTTGGCGGCCATACGCCAGTCATGCCACTGTAACAGAGGGCATTCTAGGACAGCGTCCCCGGCTCCACATGGCTTGCCAGACCCTGCGAGCTCATTAGGACCACTGACCTTACCCCTTTTTCATTTCCCATGGACAAGATTAACCGCAATGACCAAAAACACAGACAAACCTCAACACACTTTGGTAACTTGAGTCCCGCCACGAGGTGTGCTGGCCAGGCACCATACCCGTAGCTAGGACGTCGAGTCCCGACAACCGTAACTCAAGTCCACTGGGACTCTATCCCAAAAGAAAACGACCCAAGAGAGCAAACCTTGCCCTCTGATACCATTTTGTCACGAACCAGGCTGGGTCGCCACCCGACCCGGCGCCCGACCCGGTCCGCGGCAAGGCCCGAAGGGCGTTCCCGATCCCCACGGGCTGGCACAAGTGCCCGGGTATCATGTTTAACAAGTGGGAACGGTTTTACCCGAAACACAAGACAGAAAACCCAACTAACAAGATAGATAAACTGAAATTAGAAATAGACAACAAAACGTGCCTTTAAACTATGAACAAGTTTAAAGTCTACAACTTGAAGCAATAACTAAAAAGAAAAGACGACAGCGGAAACTAAAACTCATACCCAACCTCCCGGCAGAAGTGAGATCACATCAACATCATTCTGCATGAGAAGACCAACTGCAACCTGAACCACCACCACTGAGCATGTTGCACAACCTGGGATACACAGGAAATAAGAATCTACATACACCCAAGGGTGTGTGTAGGGTGTGAGCTAAAAGCCCAGTAGGATGCCACCAAGAAAAAGTTCCATGCCACAACATCAAAAGACAATTTAAAGTGCTTACCCAAAATTATAATTTCAAAATTCCTTTAAAGAAAAGATTTGCAAACCAAACGCCAAAGGAAAACACTGGAAACACTAAAAAGACCCCATTTAACAGACACAATTTTAAAGAGGAAGAGGAAAGTTCATTAGGGGCATACACACACACGCACTCTCACACACACACACACACTCACACACCCATACACACACACACACACACACACACACACTAACACCCAAATGGTCCTCTATATGCCGACGGAAGGCACCATGCCATAGATGGTAGAGCATTATAGGTAAAACCCCTAAGGATCATCTAGCTCGAGTGGGACCCTAGAAACCTCGTGTCTCGGTGAAACGTGGCTTAGAAGGCCACGACCCTTAGAAAACGTGGCTTAGAAGGCCATGACCCTCAGAACACGTGGCTTAGAAGTCCACGACCCTCAGATATCATATGTTTAGTTAGTGTTGCAATCATCAATCCAGCTAAGTGAAACAGGGACGATACCCATCCGGTTCACTAGCACACTAGTTCTAGTCCGCCCACCTAGATACCCAGGGTTTCCCTTGTGCTCAGATAAGTTCCACATTCAAATAATGTATATCGCTTCCACATATCTCTAACCAAACAAAACATTACACATACACGTCACCATTTGCATACCCAAACACCATAAAAAAACACGCACACCAAAACCATTTTATCACATAGTCCAGATCACTTGTGTGACTTGATAAACTACTTAAACAATTAGAAGAACATTTCAAAATAGCACAATAGGAGTTTTCACATGAGACATGTCCAATTTCACATGTAAGAATACCTTTTAAACTTAACGCACACATAATTCTGTCAAAAACAACTCTCACGCTCCACATATAATTTAATAAGTGCAATTAACAATTTATTAAACACTTAAAATTAGAAAGAAAAGGTTTGCACCAGAACGACAAACTCAATTTCATATACGAACGTCACTTTAAAACCAAAGTGCAGCTTATACAAACTAAAACATGTTTTCCCATTGTTCAAACAATTTTTCAATTTAGTTCCAAAAGTACGCCACACAACAAACACACCCAAAGTGACTCATTTTGGTTGAAAATCTACATTTAATGACACAGACACCTCAAAGAACTTGAAAACAAAATTTGCACAACCTAAACAATTAACTATAACGCGTCTGAACATTTCAACAACACAACGCACATGAAAACTTTGGCATTTACTTAACAACAACTCAAATTCATCAATTTGAATATCGAAGCACGTCAAAAAATAAAATAAAAATAAAATAAAATTCACATCATGCAATTTATCACTAGAACACATTATAATTTAATTAATGAGCAATTAAATTATCTAAAGATGGTATGGCATGGAACCACCTACCTGCATGCAGCGACTTCTGAAAATTCGGTGTGAGACTCCAATTGTTCATCAATCGCACCAAAACAAAACCAAAATGAACCTTAACAAAAACAAGATAACGATAATTACATCAAAATCGATCTGAAAACAGCACAAATTAAGCCTCAAACAACATGAATTGAAACCAAATAAAATTGGAATCGAAATCTAAAATTAACAACCTAGGAGATAAAATAAAACTCACCCAAAGGGGTGTCGTGCCGGCAGGGGGTATGGGCGGCGCTGGACTAATGCCTGGGGAGGCGGTGCGTAGTAAATTGATGATACAATGTTCCTTCTCATCGTTTTCTTGCAGAAAAGGATGATCAAACAACTTATCACTAGAAGGGGGAGGTCGGCTAGCCAAGGAGGCGGCCGTGACGAGGAAGCTGGACGGGAAGCCGGCGACGGCCGGGAGAAGGCCAACGCGGGCATGCGGCGGGGAGCTAGCGTCGGGTGAGCAGGTCGGGAGAGGGAGGTTAGCGCGGCGATCGGGGCTGCAGAAAGGAAGAGGTCCCGGGGGTTTGTGGAAAACAGAAGAAAGAAAATGGAAGGGGGTGCGGCCGATGCCAATCAGCTGGTCGGGCGGCGTAACATAGGGGAAAATGGAGGGGAGCTACGACTGGCGATGGGGAGTTGCGGCGCGGGCTGGTGTCATCGGATGGAGGTCAGCCAAGGGGAGCCAGGACCGGCGGTGAGGTAGGATGGTCGGGATGACAGTCATCCAGCGACACAGAAACATGGCGGCGTCGGCTTGGAAGAGGGCGCGCCGACAGGGGTGTGTGGCATCGGACGGAGCAGGAGCAACAAGGTGGTGGTCACCGGACGAAGTAGAGGCTGGCAGATGAATGTGGTTGCGGCGCGATGGGAGGAAGAGTAGTGGAGGGTTTGCGAAGGAGGCGGGCGGCGACCTCAGCGCGCAGGAGGAACCAGCAGGCGCGACGTGAGGAGGCCAAAACCCTAAAAAAAAGAGGGGAAAAAGAAAAACAAAAATGAAAAGGAAAAAACAACAACAAATAAAATAATAAAAAAAATGAATAATAATAATAATAATAATAATAATAATAAACTAGAATATGAATAATGATGTTAATATTAATAAAAATAATAAAACCAAATTGATAGTAATAAAATCAAATAAAAAAGCTATATCAATTAAAATAATAATAAAACTAATTAAAACAAGAGTAATAATAATGAATAAAATAACTTAATTTCCATCATTAATATAAATAATAAATAATAATATCCTCAAATAATAATATTACTGTTATCAGTAAAACAATTAATTAATTTTTTTTTCCGATTCTTATTATTTTATTCAATTTTTATTCTAGGACTCAATTAATTTTATTTCTTCACTATTAATTCATTTCATTTAATTAATTGAACAGCAGCAGGTCACTCGGTGGACCAGGCGAGGCCGTACGGTTTCAAAATCGTGCCTCGCCCGAGACCGCACGGTCTCAATTTTCATCGAATTCTCAATTTATTACTCGTGGAAAAATTTTCATCTACCTTGAACATCGGTCAAGTCGTGCGGTGAACTGGGCAAGGCCGCGCGGTGACCCAAGCGAGGTTGAGCAGCTCTGACCACGGTGCGCTGGACGCAGTCAAGGCCAAACCGCACGTTTTTAAAATAAGAACCCCCCCCCCCCCCCCAAAAAAAGGTGGGCTTCAACCCGGACTACCCAATGCCTAGAAAAAAATAATAGAATAAATAATGGAAAAGAAACGGGTGTGACAGCTAATATAGCCATTAAACAGTGATCACATGAATAGTATAAATATAGGGCTTTAACAAATCCAATTTACTCAGATAAAGGAAGCGATGAACTCATCCAGTAGACTTTCCACATATGAAGCCCATTTGTAAAAGCTTGGAAAGGACGTGGTGCAATTGGTATTATCTTTTGACCAAGCCCATGCTGAGATTGAACACGTTAAGATTGAGTGGAATCACCTACGAGAGAAGTGGAAGTTGATAGAGAATACCACCCGAGCAATGTTATCCGAGCCACCCCAAGAGTCTGTCACCATCACACACCTTACTCTTCGGTCTTATGCGGGTGTTATAAGGGGTTATGTAATGATACCCTAGCACTATTAATGTGTAAATTATTTTTGTATAAATAATGTTCATTCATTTTATTACTGTTACTTTGTAAATAGTTTTTAAAGCACAAATAGTATTTTTTAGTTAATATTCAACTAAGAAATATATTTTGATTAATTAATTGATTTTTGAATTAAATAATATTTTAATAAAATATTATTATTATTAAATTAATTTTTATTAAATATAAATTATTGTATAATTTTATGAATATAATTGTAATTTTTATTAAGGGTTAAAAGCTATTTTTGTCAAAACCCATGAATTTTCGATAAATGTAGGTTTTTATTTTAAAAGTAAAAATTCATATATTTATAAAATTATTTATATAAAATGAATATTATTTTTGGAATCAGGACATTGAAATTATCTAATGATGATTTTTTCATAATTTTCTGAGACAGTCAAATTTTTGGGTAAAAATTAAATACCGTTAAATATATAATGTGTTTTATAACATAATAATGACCCAATAGTGATGTAATAAAATACTATAAACATTATTTTCGGCCAATATATGTTTTATAATTAAAATAATGTGATTTTAGATTTGTTTGATTTATTTTACAAGAATTTAGTTGAACCTCCAAGACTTATAAAACATTTTGTCTTTTTAAATTTTTTTCCTTGAGAGTGTGACTCACCTCCACATAAGAAAACCTATTATTTTAAGAAGTTAGGTCATTGTACTCATAAAATATTGTTTTCCACTCCACTTTGGAAGAAACCATGGGCAAAAACCATGGTCTGGTTTGTCGTTTTGATTTGTTTAATGTGAGGTGTCCCAAACGCAAATAATAAAGAATTACCTCTCCTCTCCTATATAAACCCACCTAAGATCCCACTTCCTCTTCACTAAAAGCCTTTGGATTTTTACTAACCCCTTACATCCTCTCTCTATAATCCTCCAAAGGTTCCCCAATATCCCAAGAAGCCTCTCTGAAGCCTCTCCCAAGCCTTTGGGATCACACTACCAAGTAAGGGATTTCTTCCTTTCTCATTTTCTTGTTAAATATTCTTTAAGTTGTTATGCCCTTTTATTTCCAATTAAAAATGTTAAGGTATTATTTTAAACCTCCACCATACTGACCTATTTATGTTTGGATGATGGTAGACCACTTTATCTCTCATTAATTCCCCCCATGTACACCTGTTACCTTGCTGAAATTCTACAAGGGATTTCTCTCTCCTCTTTTACATCCAAGTAATTCTTTTGTATTAAGCATTTAAATTTCATTATGTATGTTGGTACATGTATCTATATGACCCACTTACAGTCCACTTAATGTAAATATTACAATACACCTCTTTCTCTCTCATCAACCATTTTTTATGAGTTCTTATTTCATGTCGTTATGCTGCCGAAATTGCACTATGATTTTCCAAGCCAATGTCATTGTGTAGTGAATAAAATGCCCATTTCTCTATCACGGGTATTAAACTTTATTCAAATTTAATTATTGATTATAAATATTCATGTATGTATTCCATATTCCTTTATCGTGGAATAAATGATGATGATTGATTCTATGTTGTATGATCCATGTGGCACACTTATGCATGAAATGAATTGTTTAAGAAAGGTGCGCCCTGATAGCGCTCAAATGCATTGGGTAAAGTATAGTATCATGATACGTCATGTGCAATGAGTTTTGAATCATTCTAATTCAAGTAAAACAAGGGTTTACTCGTGATTCATGTGCAATGAGGATTTACTCATGCTTCATGTGCAATGAACCTTGGCTCATGCTAAATTCCATGTTAAGTGTTGTTGCCACATTTCCATGTTATGATTATCATGCTTTATCATGCCTTTATGTTGATGTTTATCTTTTTATCCATTGATATGCATATTTTCTAACATGTATTTTATTCCTCATGTTATTCTATGTTTATTCCCTTACGGGGCTTTATAGCTCACCCTTTTCTTATGCATGTCCTCAGGTTATCTCATGCAATGCTAAGTACGAGGGAATGTAGTGGTCATGTAAAGGAAGTTTTCAATAAAGATGTTGTATTTAACATTTTAAGTTGTTATGTAATGATCCTATTCCCAAAAGACACTAAACCTCTCGATCTTCCATATTGTATCAAGTGAAGAGTTTATGTAATAAATCATGTTTAAGTGTGTAATAAAAAGAGCAGGGTTGTTATAGTTGACATCAAAGGATAGGTTTAGTTAGTTTTTGGATTAGGATTAGAAAACCCTAGTGAAGACTTAGAGACAAGACTAAGTATAATAAAAACATCCCTATGTTTTGGTGGGTATTGATTAAGTGGTTTATCAAGAAAATACATAACTGCCTGAATATGAGCAGGTAGAGGTGACTCTGGCACAGATGTACATAGGGGTGAAAATCCTGACAATGAGTTTCGGGCTTGACCTGGGGTATCCTAGTACACGAAAATGGGCCTTGATGCACTATTGGTTACGAAAATCCTAGGAGATATGCATTGGTAAATTCACAAGCTTAGTATGAACCATTATTAAGGGAATTAAAAAAAATACCCTAAGAATATATGTTGGATAACATAGATTGAAGCCTATAGATTCATACGTTAAGGAAATAAAATCTATTTATAAGTCATCTATTTTGTACTTGGTTTACCCTTTATGTGTTACCCCTAACTTTCCTTTCATTAAGGAATAATAAATCTTTAGACTTCAAGTAGTTTAATATCACAATTTTATCATGTCTATAAAGGTAACTCAAAATTTGATATGTTTCGTCAGTAGGATGGAGGATAGTTTTGAGATGGAAGGGGAAGAACCTCATAAAAAACTCTTGTACCTTCCTGAGGACTTGATAGCTATAATTATTGAAAAGTCAAGATCACATAGTATCAAAATCTTTTCCAATGTCTAACTTTCTAGCAAGACGCTCTACGAAATATCAAACACCTCCTCCATACCACAGAATCATCAAGGATCATGGAACACTTGTGATCAAATATTAAGCTCCTAACTCTCTCACCTTTCTCGACTAGGGAGGTAATATCAGGGTATTTTCAAATACTTCACCCTGTACAAAGAGTATGATTCACTATTTGATTTCAGGATAGCTGCCGAAGTGGGAGACCTTCGAGAAGCCTATATGTATATAGTCTTGGATTCCAGTCTTTTTGGAATCTTAGGCTATATATTAGAAGAACCATATTTTGAAAATTTTAAAGGTGAATATTTTAGACTATTTTACAAAAACCCGGTACATGGTGATGTTTTGAAACTGTATGTTAGAAATAATTATTTTCAAAAAGTGCATCATATTTTCTATCAGTACAATCCAAGTTTCATGGATTGTGTCTAGACTAAGGAACTGGAAGAATTTGAAAGTGTATTGAGGTATTATTGAAATAGGTGGACCCTCTCTCTCTATGATCGACATGATAATGATGGTTGGGGAATGCTTAATGGTGGTGTGTAAGAAACTCTGAAGTCATGTTTAAATTTTAGAGTTCTTCTTGTATGTAATCAAATTTCGAGGACACAATTTCTTTAAGGGGGGAAGATTGTAACGACCCAAAATTTCATTAATAAAAATTTCTCTTGATCTAATTAAATATCTTATTATGGTTATATAAAATGTGAACTTATTTGGTTTTTATGTTTCTGGATTTTAAATTACCGTTAATAATTGTGACCGTTGCTAATATAGCTATTGAACAATGATCACATGATTAGTATAAATATAGGTCTTTAACAAATCCAATTTACCCAGTAAAAGGAAGTGATGGCCTCATCCAGTAGACTTTCCCCGTAAAAATCCCATTTGTCAGAGCTCGAAAAGGAGGTGGCGTCATTGGGATTCACTCTTGATCAAGCCCATTCCGATCTTGCACACATTAATCTTGAGAGGAATTGCCTACGAGAGAAGTGGAAGTTGATAGAGATTACCACCTGAGAAATGTTATCCGAGCCACCCCAAGAGTCTGTCATAATCGCACACCTTACTCTTCAGTCTTATGTGGGTGTTATAAGGGGTTATGTAATGAGACCCTAGCACTATGACTATGTAAATTATTTCTATATAAATAATGTGCATTCATTTTATTATAGTTACTTTGTAAATAGTTTTAAAGCATAAATAGTATTTTTTTAGTTAATATTCAACTAAGAAATTTATTTTGACGAATTAATGGATTTTTGAATTAAATAATATCTTAATAAAATATTATTATTATTATTAAATTAATTTTTATTAAATATAAATTATTGTGTAATTTTATGAATTCAATTGTAATTTTTATTAAGGTTTGAAAGCTGTTTTTGTCAAAACCCATGAATTTTTGATAAATGTAAGTTTTTATTTTAAAAGTAAAAAGTCACATATTAAGAAAAATATTTATATAAAATGGATATTATTTTTGGAATCAGGATGTCGAAATTATCCAATGGTGAATTTTTCATAATTTTCTGAGACAGTCGAATTTTTGGATACAAATTAAATACCGTTTAAATATATAATGTGTTTTATGACATCATAATAACCCAATAGTGATGTAATAAAATACTATAAGCAGTATGTTCTTCCAATATATGTTTTAGAATTAAAATAATGTGATTTTATATTTGTTTTATTTATTTTATAAAGCTTTAGTTGACCCTCCAAGACTTATAAAACATTTTGTCTTTTTGAATTGTTTTCCTTGAGAGTGTGACTCACCTCCACATAAGTAACCCTATTATTTTAAGAAGTTTGGCAATTGGACTCATAAAATATTTTTTTCAACTCCCCTTTAGAAAAAATCATGGGCAAGAACCATGTTCTGGTTTGTGGTTTTGATTAGTATAATGTGAGGTGTCCCAAACATAAATAATAAAGAATTCCCTCTCCTTTCCTGTATAAACCCATCCACGCTCCCACTTTATCTTCAATAAAATCCTTTGGAGTTCGACCAAACCCTGCCCTCCTCTATATATAATCCTATCAAGGTTCCTCAAGATCCCAAGAATCATCTCTTAAGCCTCTCCCAAGACTTTGGGATCACACTTCCAAATAAGGGATTTATTCCTTTCTCATTTTCTTGTCCAATTTTCTTTAAGTTGTTATGCCCTTTTGTTTTCAATTATAAAAGTTGGGGTATTATTTAAAACCTCCTCCATACTTATCTATTTATGTTTGGATGATGGGATACCCCTTTATCTCTCATTAATTCCCCCATGTACACCCGTTACAATGCCATAATTCCGTGAGGGATTTCTATTTACTCTTTTACATCCAAGTAATTCTTTTGTATTATGCATCTAAATTTCATTACATTTATTGGTAATTGTATCTATATGTACCCCTTACTATCCATTTAATATAAATATGATGATACAACCCTTTCTCTCTCATCAACCATTTTTTATGAGTTCTTATTTCACACTGTTATGCTGCCGAAATTGCACTATGATTTTCCAAGCCAATGTCATTGTGTAGTGAATACCATGCCCATTTCTCTATCAAGAGTTTTCACCTTTTTGAACATCTACTTATTTATTATAAATCTTCATGTATGTATTCCACATCCCTTTATCGTGGAATAAATGACGATGGTTGATTCTATGTTGTATGATCTATGTGGCACACTTATGCATGAAATGAAATGTTTAAGAAGGGTGTACCCTAATAGCGCTCCAACGCATTGGGTAAAGTATAGTTTCATGATACATCATGTTCAATGAGTGTTTAATCATGCTAATTAAAGTGCAATGAGGATTTACTCGTGCTTCATGTGCAATGAGGATTTACTCTTGCTCTATGTGCAATGCGCCTTAGCTCATGCTAAATTTCATGTTAAGTGTTGTTGCCACATTTCCATGTTATGATTATCACGATTTATCATGCCTTTATGTTCATGTTTCTCTTGTGATCCATTGATATGACTATTTTATAACATGTATTGTATTACTCATGTTATTCCATGTTTATTCCCTTATTGGGATTCATATCTCACCCTTTTCTTATGCATGTCCTTAGGTTATCCCATGCAATGCTAAGTACGAGGAAATATAGTGGTCGTGTAAAGGAAGTTTTCAATAAAGATGTTTTATTTCATGTTTTAAGTTGTTATGTAATGATCCTAATCCCCAAAGACACTAGACCTCTCGATATTCCATGTTTTATCAAGTGAAGAGTTTATGTAATAAATCATATTTAAGTGTGTAATAAAAAGAGCAGGGTTGTTATAGTTGGTATCAAAGGATAGGTTTAGTTATTTTTGGGATTAGGATTAGAAAAACCTAGTGAAGCCTTATAGACAATACTAAGTATAATAAAAACATCCCTATGTTTTTGTGGGTATTGAGTAAGTGGTTTATCAAGAAAATACATCCCTATCTGGATACAAGTAGGTAGAGGCGGCTCTGGAACAGATGTACCTAGGGGTGAACAGCCCGACAAGGAGTTTCGGGCTTGTCCCGGGGTATCTTGGTACACGAAAATGGGCCTTGTTGCACTCTTGGTTATGACACTCTCAGGGGATATGCATTGGTAAATTCACATGCTTAGTATGAACCATTATTAAGGGAATTAAAAAAATCGCATAAGAATATATGTTGGATAACATAGATTGAAGCCTATAGATTCATAAGTTAAGGAAATAAAAGCAATTTATAAGTCATTTTTTTTGTACTTGGTTTACCCTTTATGGGTTGCCCCTAACTTTCCTTTCATTAAGGAATAATATATAATTAGACTTCAATTAGTTTAATATCACAATTTTATCATGTCTATAAGGGTAACTCAAAATTTGATATGTTTCGTCAGCAGGATGAAGGATAGTTTCGAGATGGAAGGAGAAGAACCTCATACAACAATCTTGTCCCTTCCTGAGGACTTTATAGCTATAATTATTGCGAAGTCAATCTCACATAGTATCGAAACCTTTTCCAATGTCCAAAGTTTTTGCAAGATGCTCTACGAAATATCAAAAACCTCCTACATACCGCAGAATCATCAAGGATCATGGAACACTTGTGATCAAATATTAAGCTCCCAACTCTCTCACCTTTATAAACAAGGGAGGTACTATCAGGTTATTTTCAAATACTTCACCTTGTCTAGAGAGTATGATGCACTATTTGATTATATGATAGCTTCCGAAGTGGGAGACCTCCAAGCAGCCTATATGTATATAGTCATGGCTTCTTCTATTTTTGGAAACTTAGCCTATATATTAGAAGAACCATATTTTGAAAACTTTAAAGCTGACTCTGTCAGAATATTTTACAAAAACCTAGTACATGGTGGTGTTTTGAAACTATATGTTACAAAAAATTATTTTCAAAAAGTGCATCATATTTTCCATTAGTACAATCCAGGTTTCATGGACTGTGTCTGGACTAAGGAAGTGGAAGACTTTGAAAGTGAATTGAGGCATTGTTACACTAGGTGGACCCTCTCTCTCCATGATCGAAGTGATAATTATGGTTGGGTAATTCTTAATGGTGGTGTGTAAGAAACCTTGAAGTCATGTTTAAATTTAAGAGTTCTTTTTGTATGTAATCAAATTGCGAGGAAACAATTTTTTTAAGGGGGGAAGATTGTAACGACCCAAACTTTCATTAATAAAAATTCCTCTTGATCTAATTAAACATCTTATTATGGTTATATAAAATGTGAACTTATTTGGTTTTAAGTTTTTGGATTTTAAATTAACGTTAATAATTGTGACCATTGCTAATATATCCATTGAACATTGATCACATGATTAGTATAAATATAGGGTTTTAAAAAATCTAATTTACTCAGACAAAGGAAGAGATGGACTAATCCAGTAGACTTTCCCTGTATGAAACCCATTTGTTAGAGCTCAGAAAGGAGGTGGCATCATTGGGATTCTCTCTTGACCAAGCCCATGTCAATCTTGAACACGTTAAGCTTGAGCGGAATCGCCTACGAGAGAAGTGGAAGTTGATAGATATTACCACCTGAGCAATGTTATCCAAGCCACCCCAAGAGTCTATCACCATTGCACACCTTACTATTAGGTATTATACAGGTGTTATAAGGGTTTATGTAATGATACCCTAGAACTATGACTATGTAAATTATTTTTGTATTAATAATGTGCATTCATTTTATTATTGTTACTTTGTAAATAGTTTTTAAAGTACAAATAGTATTTTTTAGTTAATATTCAACTAAGAAATCTATTTTTTGATGGATTAATGGATTTTTGAATTAAATAATATTTTAATAAAATATTATTATTATTAAATTAAATTTTATTAAATATAAATTATCATATAATTTTATGAATACAAATGTAATTTCTATTTAGGTTTGAAAGCTGTTTTTGTCAAAACCCATGAATTTTCGATAAATGTCAGTTTTTATTTTAAAAGTAAAAAATCACATATTTATAAAATTATTTATATAAAATGAATATTATTTTTTTAATCAGGACGTCGAAATTATCCAACAGTGAATTTTTCATAATTTTCTAAGAGTCAAATTTTTGGGTAAAAATTAAATACCGTTTGAATACATATTGTGTTTTATGACATCATAATGACCCAATAGTGATGTAATAAAATACTATAAACATTATTTTCGGCCAATATATGTTTTAGAATTAAAATAATGTGATTTTAGAGTTGTTTCATTTATTTTACAAAGCTTTAGTGGACCCTATAAGACTTATAAAACATTTTGTCTATTTAAATTATTTTTCTTGAGAGTGTGACTCACCTCCACATAAGCAACCCTATTATTTTAAGAAGTTCGGCCATTCGCCTCATAAAATATTTTTTTCCACTTCCATTTGTAAAAAACCATGGGCAAAAACCATGAGCTTGTTTTTGGTTTTGATTAGTTTAATATGAGGTGTCCCAAACCTAAATAATAAATAATTCCCTCTCCTTTCCTATATAAACACAACCAATATCCAACTTCCTCTTCACTAAAAGACTCTAGAGTTCTACCAATCCCTTCCATAATCTCTCTATAATACTCTCAAGGTGCCAAAAGATCCCAAGAAGCCTCTCTCAAGCCTCTTCCAAGCCTTTGGTATCACACTTCCAAGTAAGGGATTTCTTCCTTTCTCATTTTCTTATCTAATTTTCTTTAAGTTGTTATGCCCTTTTGTTTTCAATTAAAAATGTTGAGTATTACTTAAAACTTCCACCATACTTCAATATTTATGTTTGGATAATGGGATACCACTTTCTCTTTCATTATTTTCCCCTATGTACACCTGTTACCATGCCAAAATTCCTTGAGGGATTTCTCTCTCCTCTTTTACATCCAAGTAATTACTTTGTATTATGGATCTAAATTTAAATAAATTAGTTGGGAAATGTATCTATATGACCCCTTACTATCCATTTAATGTAAATATGATGATACACCCCTTTCCCTCTCATCAAACATTTTTTATGAGTTCTCACACCGTTATGCTGCCGAAATTGCACTACGATTTTCCAAGCCAATGTCATTGTGTAGTGAATACCACACCCATTTCTCTATCAAGGGTATTCAACTTTATGAACATTTACTTATTTATTATAAAGCTTAATTGTAGAGACCCGTATCTTGACGTACATTGACATTACATTACTTTTGCGGAATACTTAGTACATAACAAAAACACACACACAAGGATCGTAATAGTTTAGTGTCTTTGGAAACTCGGAACGTAATCTTCTAATCCTGGTGAAAGATCTTCAAAATCTCCCACAAAGATCTTCCTTTTTTTTATACCTAAAACCTTTCTTTATATCCTGGGGAAAAGAAAACATAAAAGGGTGAGCTCAAATGCTCAGTAAGGGTAAACAAAAGAAATATCAATCACATAATTTTCATAAGAACATAACATTTTTGGAAATCTTAACCTGCAAAAGAGAGCATAATTTCATAACATGGGATAAATCATAGTAGTGAAAATGAAACCCTTACTTAAAACATTACTCATTGTGGCATACACACATAATCATAGAGAATCATTTCTTGTTAGTCAAGACTCATTGCCAAGACTATCTTAGTGGACAAAGTCCCTTTCTGAATCGAGTAATCCTCGTTTCAGTCCTGTTTCACTGAACCGGTATAACCTACCATTCCAGCCATGTCTATCTCATGAGATATGAAATCTTTACCCAATGCATTGGAGGGAGATATAGGTCCCACCCATCTCTTAATGAATCCTTTCTTATGTGTGCCACAAAATCATAAATCATACATCATTGCATAACCCATGTAATAAAAATGGGATTCTTAAACAACATGACATCATAAAACCATTCATATAAGATAAAGTAATTCATAAACATAATTCCATCACAACATAGTCAAATCAATGTAAAAATATGGATAGAAACAGAACCCTTTATTAACTTAGATGGAAAATAATTTTGATAAAACACTTGAATTGGATTCTTGAGGAAAATATCCTTTCTTCTTCAAAATCAATTTCTTTTTTACAAAACATCATGCAATTTTAAAAGAAAGAGATTTTATTGAAAATAGTCATGAATTCTTTTAGAGGAAGCTTCATGAAAATAAGGCTTTATAAAACAGTAGAAATCCGTTTGTGCCGTATAAGTTAAAAAAAACATTTTTTTTTACTTTTGAAAAAGTCAAAATGTACCTCGTACAAAAAACGACAAAAGATTCCTTTCATATCTTTTACTAAAAACTCACCAAAGGGTAAAATTGGATTTAAAACATTGTAGATGGATAGAAATAATATTACATATTGAGGAAACATGGATGTGGATGATAAAATACACCCCAGTAAATTTCAAAGTATAAACAATCTCGAATAAAAATGAGATTGTGATATTTCCCTTACCTTAGGTCCGACTTGCTTTGTAAGTGTCTGAACCTCCTGTATAATGATTTAAATCATGTTATTGACTTATTACAGAATCATATTCATTGTTATGATATCATATATGGTTCACTTATGACATTATATTACCCGTTCTTTTGTAAATTCCATGTTAAAGAAGCGTTTTGGGTAAAATCGTTTCATTTATTGTAGGTGTTTTGACTTGTTGTTCTTGACATCATTATTACTTATATCATGATTTACTCACTTCCAGAATATAAAATATGATTTATATATCATATATATTCAGTATATATATATATAATAGGTAGATAAATAAAATGAAAAACACCGTTCATGGAGACGGTAGTCCGTACGTACGCATGAACGCTGTTTTCCTTTCCTTATTGTCTTGAATGGAAGTAAGTAGATGACATACATATATATATATACATAAATCCAGTAGCTTTATAATGTCATATATTTCATTATTATTTCTTATATATACTTTATAATCATTCTTAAATAGTTAACATGGAGAATGAATCTCATCGCGTCGTGGAGACGGTAGTCCGTACGTACGCACGAGCGATGATATCATTTCTATAAATATTGAATTGAATTGGAGTGGATTATACAATATATCAGAATCAATATGATGTTGTAATAACTGTGTATAGTTATTCTTTACACCATTATAACCATCCATGTAAGGTGGTGGTGGAAAATAGATTACACCACGGCGTGGAGACGGTATTCCGTACGTACGCACGCGCGGTGATTTCTTTTTCCGTAGGATGGATAGATGGTGAAATAGGATTGTTTCATACTTATAATAACATATCAGTATATGAGTGATACTGATGTTATTACTTCATAATGAAACAACCTAAGAAGAAGAAGTGGAAGAAGAAATAAAGATGAAAGAATTGGTAACGGTAATTACCTCTTCTTTGAAGTGCCTCTTTGAGACCTCCTCTTAGGGCACTAGAATTGGTCTTTGAGGAAGACCAGAACCTCTAGGATGTTTCTAGGGAAGTGGAGAAGAGATTTTGGCAGGGGTTGGCCGAGCTTGAGTGCTCAAATTGGTGTGAGGAGGAGGGGGAGGAGGTGTCCTTTTATAGGGGAGGAGAGGGGCACCTTAGGAATATCTCAAAATATTATTTTATATTAAAGTCAAAATCGGTTTATAATGGTTCCAAAGGGTCTTATTTCGAAGCTAAAGTGGGGATGGGTCGAAATCCTATCAACCAATAGAATTTAGACAAGTTTAGGATATTATTTTAACCTTATCAATTTGATTTAACTCTAAGTTAAATAATTTAACTTTTACCATGTCTTTTTGTTTTCTTTCACTATATGGTTAATACACTTACTATAACATGCCAAACGAACCCCAAATTGTTTATTATTAATATATATATCCTTATCTAAGTCATTTGGCCGAACCTTAGATTTTTAGGAATACAATAACAATTAATAATATAATATTTTATTTAAAAACTATTTTGTGTCAATTTTGACACTATTTGATATATGATTTTTGTGAAAGTCATAACAGAATTAAATGTTCGAACCAAGTTGATTAAACCAACATTAATATATCATAGTAACCTAGAAAATTATTGGAATTCATAAAAAGTCTGAAATTACATTTATTTTGGTGTTTATAACATCAATTATGTCAATATTTCATTAATAAGATAATTACTGCATCATCATTGTGTCATAAATAAGTTAAATTATTTAAAGTCTAAAAATTACAAATAAAATACCATCATGTAGGAAATCTTTTTAGCTTTCTAATGAATATTTACAATCGAATTTATCTTATGTATAACCCCATATTAAAAATGATTTACTTATTAAACTTTGATTTTAACTATTTTAACCTTTCTTTAAATAAATTAATAATAAATGTCCTAATCTAATCCAAGTGGGCCTAAATGGTCATATTTTATTCCTAAGTTTGTTTTTGGTCGAATTACACTTGTCCAATAGAATTAGGACATGTGTTAGGGTAATAGTAATATCATATTTACCCTTAGTTACCCTATTTACTATTAACCGCGGTAAAAAAAGTAAAAAGTTACTATTCACCAAAAAATTATTTTCATCTCATTGAACCACATTTTAGTCCTTGATATTAACCGTGTCTCTCGGATTTTCGAAATTCCATTCACAGAAGCGGCAAAATTAAGTTTTATGAAAAATTCAGTTTTTTTAACTACCACTTAGTAGTTTCACTATTCATCAAAAATTGATGTTTTTCAGAACAATGCAAAAATTTCATCCTAAGCTATATTTCATATTTCAAATTCAAAAATGAAATCTATTTTACCAAATTCATAACATAGAAGTTGCATTAATTAATTTTATAATTACATCCCGCTGTTAAAATAAATAACGTGTTTTTAGGAAACAATATATATCAAAAGATTGACACTTGATTATGTCTGGTTTAAATGTGAAATTACAACCAATGACCAACATTGTATTAAATTGTAAAAATATATTCTAAATATACTTTAAAACCACTCAAATTAATAATTTATCACTATTAATTATTTCGATTAAAAAAGTTGTTTTTAATTATAATTTAGTAATTTTTCACTATTCATCAGAATATGAAAGTTATCCGAAAAGTACCAAAATTTCACCTTAGGCTAAATTCGATACTCCGAATCCAAGAATGAAGTTCATTTTGAAAAATAAGATTTACTGGATTTCAAAAAGTGGTTATTACTATTCATAACGGCTAGTTTTAATAATATTTTTATAGCATATCGTTGTTTAGTGAAACTCGGTATTGCGTACTACACACGCTATCGAGGAAGGTCGCGATTGCGTGTAATGCAAGACAAGTCAAGGATGTGTGTTTTGCAAGCTCCTTTTGGTGTAGCGTACAACACAAGACATTAATAAAATTAAAAAGAATATTTTTTTATAAAATCTTGGGCTGTTACATTCTACCCCCCTTAAAATGAATTTCGCCCTCGAAATTCGTCGGGGTTATAAATGGTTTACTATTTGAAATTTTCTTTAATAGAAACCCACATAGTAAAAGGGAATACCAAAACATGGCTTTAAAAACTAAAGTATGAAATGTAACGATTACCCAAATAAACTAATCACTGGGTTTCCACATAGGTGAAAATATGGATATGGAAGAGAAATCTAAGCATCATGTTCTGATGGAGAGTGGTAGAGAACATGGCTATGGAAAAGCCAGTAATCACAAATCCATAGATTTGTGATGATATAAGGTACCATCTGATTCATCAGGTATAAGAGAACTAGGACAACATTTTTGGTTTTCAATATCATTTCCCTAAAGTTAAAGAATTTGAATTAGAATAAATACTTACTTTATTTTGGTACAATCTCACTGTTGTTCGTGCCTTTAACAATTTCCACTTCATCTCTTAAATAAATGAAGTTGAATTTGTTATTCGTGAAGTGTTAGCAGATCATGTGATAGAATGACGGGTCATTCCATCTGTTTCAAACAAAATGTTAGCAAAATTATATACATAAGTCGATCTATAGTGAGATTAATCACATATGGACTTATACTTCATATATCATACTGCTTAATATAATAAAACAAGTTTCTACTAAACAGGTACTTCCTGTAGGCTAGTGGTAGGCGATAAAGGCCAGTCGCACTTCGGTTGTGGGTTCGATTCCTACAGCCTTGTCCGAAGCGATGGGCTGTCGCCCGTCCTGTAGGTTGTCCCTTTTTCTAAAACTACGTTACTATAACATCCCATCAATAATATCGAAAATCTTCTATCCTTAAACAATACTAACTTATGTCCAACATAATCTAGTCTAATCTTTAGGCTTATACATAATACTGCAGTCCACTCTCATAATATAGTGACATCGATTACCAGAGATTTAATACTGTCGTTGATCCCCACATATCATAAGATATGTCTTGTTGGTCACATTCCAAACATTCAAAGTCCTTAATCGTGTATTCTCTTGAATACCTTAGTGAAAACATGAGTGCAGTTAAAAGTTAACACTTTCCACATACCAAAATCCTCAAAATTCTATATACTCAAACCATGATATCACTTAGTCCTTATATCAATCATGAGCTCATGAATACAATCAAACATCTCATTATCTTCTTATCCTTTCATTATGCACTTATCATCTACTTTCCAAAAGTATCTGAATAACCTTTCATGGTTACTGGTAACATTAATCAGACAACAATGTAACAATCCTTACATGTCTCTTTATTCCATAGTACCATGAGATTACTTATACAACATTACACATGATAAACATGTAATCATTCCACTACATTCTTAAACCATTAACCGAGCTTCAACAATTCTTTCATCTCACATATCATTTGTAGTCTCTTCATCATCATCCACATAAATACTACCCATACGGCCATACTGATTCTCTTCATGAGTCTTTCCCTTAGGACATTGGTTTGCATAATGCCCATACATTCCACATTTAAAACACTTAACCATTTTTGATGTCGTAGCAATACCATTATCCTCATCCATGGTGTTAACTGAACCTTTTCCTTTGCACTTACTTGCTTTGTGTCCTTCTTTTCCACACCCAAAGCATCTTCCAGTTCCTTTTAAAAATTCTCCTTGATGCCTCTTCCCACATGATTTACATAGGGGAAATTGAACTTTCTTTCCTCTATGATCATCATGAAACTCCATCTTTCTCTTATTAGCCGAGTCAGGAAACTTACCAAATTTTACTTTATTGATCATATTATGAGATTGCTGATTCGGCATAATAATGATCTTTGGACTTCCAAATCCCATTTCATTTGGTTGCTCATGAAGAATATCATTCCATTGTCCATCATATCCTCCATTATCGTGAATCATCTTGTTTCCAGCCATTTTCTAAAACCCAAAATGAATAGTGTGAGAGGCAAAAATCATGCTAGGGAAAACAACATAATAAATGGGGAGTACCTTCAATATCCAACATCTTAGGTTTAATTCTATGATCGTTAGCGTAATTATATTACTATAACCTATACGTATACTTAACTTTAGAGACATCCCTAGACATACCTTAGAAATTTCTCTAGGGATCTCACTAACGTTTTCGCATCCTAGTTTCCAAAGGTTGACTAAACCTTTCCTCTGATACCAACTGTAGAGACCCGTATCTTGACGTACATTGACATTACATTACTTTTGCAGAATACTTAGTACATAACAAAAACACACACACAAGGATCGTAATAGTTTAGTGTCTTTGGAAACTCGGAACGTAATCTTCTAATCCTGGTGAAAGATCTTCAAAATCTCCCACAAAGATCTTCCTTTTTTTTATACCTAAAACCTTTCTTTATATCCTGGGGAAAAGAAAACATAAAAGGGTGAGCTCAAATGCTCAGTAAGGGTAAACAAAAGAAATATCAATCACATAATTTTCATAAGAACATAACATTTTTGGAAATCTTAACCTGCAAAAGAGAGCATAATTTCATAACATGGGATAAATCATAGTAGTGAAAATGAAACCCTTACTTAAAACATTACTCATTGTGGCATACACACATAATCATAGAGAATCATTTCTTGTTAGTCAAGACTCATTGCCAAGACTATCTTAGTGGACAAAGTCCCTTTCTGAATCGAGTAATCCTCGTTTCAGTCCTGTTTCACTGAACCGGTATAACCTACCATTCCAGCCATGTCTATCTCATGAGATATGAAATCTTTACCCAATGCATTGGAGGGAGATATAGGTCCCACCCATCTCTTAATGAATCCTTTCTTATGTGTGCCACAAAATCATAAATCATACATCATTGCATAACCCATGTAATAAAAATGGGATTCTTAAACAACATGACATCATAAAACCATTCATATAAGATAAAGTAATTCATAAACATAATTCCATCACAACATAGTCAAATCAATGTAAAAATATGGATAGAAACAGAACCCTTTATTAACTTAGATGGAAAATAATTTTGATAAAACACTTGAATTGGATTCTTGAGGAAAATATCCTTTCTTCTTCAAAATCAATTTCTTTTTTACAAAACATCATGCAATTTTAAAAGAAAGAGATTTTATTGAAAATAGTCATGAATTCTTTTAGAGGAAGCTTCATGAAAATAAGGCTTTATAAAACAGTAGAAATCCGTTTGTGCCGTATAAGTTAAAAAAAACATTTTTTTTTACTTTTGAAAAAGTCAAAATGTACCTCGTACAAAAAACGACAAAAGATTCCTTTCATATCTTTTACTAAAAACTCACCAAAGGGTAAAATTGGATTTAAAACATTGTAGATGGATAGAAATAATATTACATATTGAGGAAACATGGATGTGGATGATAAAATACACCCCAGTAAATTTCAAAGTATAAACAATCTCGAATAAAAATGAGATTGTGATATTTCCCTTACCTTAGGTCCGACTTGCTTTGTAAGTGTCTGAACCTCCTGTATAATGATTTAAATCATGTTATTGACTTATTACAGAATCATATTCATTGTTATGATATCATATATGGTTCACTTATGACATTATATTACCCGTTCTTTTGTAAATTCCATGTTAAAGAAGCGTTTTGGGTAAAATCGTTTCATTTATTGTAGGTGTTTTGACTTGTTGTTCTTGACATCATTATTACTTATATCATGATTTACTCACTTCCAGAATATAAAATATGATTTATATATCATATATATTCAGTATATATATATATAATAGGTAGATAAATAAAATGAAAAACACCGTTCATGGAGACGGTAGTCCGTACGTACGCATGAACGCTGTTTTCCTTTCCTTATTGTCTTGAATGGAAGTAAGTAGATGACATACATATATATATATACATAAATCCAGTAGCTTTATAATGTCATATATTTCATTATTATTTCTTATATATACTTTATAATCATTCTTAAATAGTTAACATGGAGAATGAATCTCATCGCGTCGTGGAGACGGTAGTCCGTACGTACGCACGAGCGATGATATCATTTCTATAAATATTGAATTGAATTGGAGTGGATTATACAATATATCAGAATCAATATGATGTTGTAATAACTGTGTATAGTTATTCTTTACACCATTATAACCATCCATGTAAGGTGGTGGTGGAAAATAGATTACACCACGGCGTGGAGACGGTATTCCGTACGTACGCACGCGCGGTGATTTCTTTTTCCGTAGGATGGATAGATGGTGAAATAGGATTGTTTCATACTTATAATAACATATCAGTATATGAGTGATACTGATGTTATTACTTCATAATGAAACAACCTAAGAAGAAGAAGTGGAAGAAGAAATAAAGATGAAAGAATTGGTAACGGTAATTACCTCTTCTTTGAAGTGCCTCTTTGAGACCTCCTCTTAGGGCACTAGAATTGGTCTTTGAGGAAGACCAGAACCTCTAGGATGTTTCTAGGGAAGTGGAGAAGAGATTTTGGCAGGGGTTGGCCGAGCTTGAGTGCTCAAATTGGTGTGAGGAGGAGGGGGAGGAGGTGTCCTTTTATAGGGGAGGAGAGGGGCACCTTAGGAATATCTCAAAATATTATTTTATATTAAAGTCAAAATCGGTTTATAATGGTTCCAAAGGGTCTTATTTCGAAGCTAAAGTGGGGATGGGTCGAAATCCTATCAACCAATAGAATTTAGACAAGTTTAGGATATTATTTTAACCTTATCAATTTGATTTAACTCTAAGTTAAATAATTTAACTTTTACCATGTCTTTTTGTTTTCTTTCACTATATGGTTAATACACTTACTATAACATGCCAAACGAACCCCAAATTGTTTATTATTAATATATATATCCTTATCTAAGTCATTTGGCCGAACCTTAGATTTTTAGGAATACAATAACAATTAATAATATAATATTTTATTTAAAAACTATTTTGTGTCAATTTTGACACTATTTGATATATGATTTTTGTGAAAGTCATAACAGAATTAAATGTTCGAACCAAGTTGATTAAACCAACATTAATATATCATAGTAACCTAGAAAATTAGTGGAATTCATAAAAAGTCTGAAATTACATTTATTTTGGTGTTTATAACATCAATTATGTCAATATTTCATTAATAAGATAATTACTGCATCATCATTGTGTCATAAATAAGTTAAATTATTTAAAGTCTAAAAATTACAAATAAAATACCATCATGTAGGAAATCTTTTTAGCTTTCTAATGAATATTTACAATCGAATTTATCTTATGTATAACCCCATATTAAAAATGATTTACTTATTAAACTTTGATTTTAACTATTTTAACCTTTCTTTAAATAAATTAATAATAAATGTCCTAATCTAATCCAAGTGGGCCTAAATGGTCATATTTTATTCCTAAGTTTGTTTTTGGTCGAATTACACTTGTCCAATAGAATTAGGACATGTGTTAGGGTAATAGTAATATCATATTTACCCTTAGTTACCCTATTTACTATTAACCGCGGTAAAAAAAGTAAAAAGTTACTATTCACCAAAAAATTATTTTCATCTCATTGAACCACATTTTAGTCCTTGATATTAACCGTGTCTCTTGGATTTTCGAAATTCCATTCACAGAAGCGGCAAAATTAAGTTTTATGAAAAATTCAGTTTTTTTAACTACCACTTAGTAGTTTCACTATTCATCAAAAATTGATGTTTTTCAGAACAATGCAAAAATTTCATCCTAAGCTATATTTCATATTCCAAATTCAAAAATGAAATCTATTTTACCAAATTCATAACATAGAAGTTGCATTAATTAATTTTATAATTACATCCCGCTGTTAAAATAAATAACGTGTTTTTAGGAAACAATATATATCAAAAGATTGACACTTGATTATGTCTGGTTTAAATGTGAAATTACAACCAATGACCAACATTGTATTAAATTGTAAAAATATATTCTAAATATACTTTAAAACCACTCAAATTAATAATTTATCACTATTAATTATTTCGATTAAAAAAGTTGTTTTTAATTATAATTTAGTAATTTTTCACTATTCATCAGAATATGAAAGTTATCCGAAAAGTACCAAAATTTCACCTTAGGCTAAATTCGATACTCCGAATCCAAGAATGAAGTTCATTTTGAAAAATAAGATTTACTGGATTTCAAAAAGTGGTTATTACTATTCATAACGGCTAGTTTTAATAATATTTTTATAGCATATCGTTGTTTAGTGAAACTCGGTATTGCGTACTACACACGCTATCGAGGAAGGTCGCGATTGCGTGTAATGCAAGACAAGTCAAGGATGTGTGTTGTGCAAGCTCCTTTTGGTGTAGCGTACAACACAAGACATTAATAAAATTAAAAAGAATATTTTTTGATAAAATCTTGGGCTGTTACATTAATGTATTTATTCCACATCCATTTATCATGGAATAAATTATGATTATTGATTCTATGTTGTATGATTCATGCGACACATTTATGCATGGAATGAAATGTTTAAGAAGGGTGTGCCCTGATAGTGCTCCAATGCATTGATTAAAGTATAATATCATGATACATCATGTGCAATGAGTGTTGAATCATGATAATTCAAGTGAAAAAAGTGTTTAGTCTTGATTCATGTGAAATGAGGATTTACTCATGCTCCATGTGCAATAAGCCTTGGCTCATGCTGGATTCCATGTTAAGTGTTGTTGCCACATTTCCATGTTATGATTATCATGCTTTATCATGACTTTATGTTCATGTTTCTATTTTGTTCCATTGATATTCCTATTTTCTAACATGTATTTTGTTCCTCATGTTATTCCATGTTTATTCACTTACTAGGCTTCATAGCTCACCCTTTTCTTATGCATGTCCTCAGGTTATCCCATGCAATGCTAAGTACAAGGTAATGTAGTTGTTATGTAAATGATGTTTTCAATAAAGATGTTGGATTTAATGTTTTAAGTTGTTATTTAATGATCCTAAGCCCCAAAGACACTATACCTCTATATCTTCCATGTTTCATAAAGTGAAGTGTTTATGAAATTAATTATGTAAGTGTTTAATAAAGAACAGGGTTGTTATAGAATTGGCATGACCACATGGACCATGAAGGATTTACACCACATCACTGTTGTGGTCTCTAAAAATGGACCCATATATAGAAGGCCCTGAATTTACCCTCTATGCCCCATTAGTATTACATTTGAGCTAGTTTTGAAGGGGGGGGGGGGATACTTTAAGTGTGCCATGTGGCTTGGGAAAATTCCCTGAGATTTTCAGTCTTCTAAGTATGTTGTAATCCTACACTATGTTATTGCACTGCACTGTATGCAGTAGGTTTTAATTTCTAGTTGCATACATTATTTCAGTAGTAGAGATCTTGTCATTGAATTCTTTTTTTCATGGATCACCTTATTCTGGCCTCTACAAATGGCATGAAGTAGCTTGGAAGATGCAGTTCGAAGAAGAATCATGACCTGTGCAGAGAGTTGTAGGTTAAGAACAACACATAGAAACTCCTGTAAGAAGGAAACTTTCAAGGGATGAAGCTAAAAACTTTAAAACACAATTTTCCAAAAAGAGGATTCTATGTTTCAGCACAAAAATAGATGGTCAATGTCCTCCCTATGATGGTGGAATAGGGCACATCCTAAGCATAGAGAGATTCCAATAGTCTATAAGTTAACATCAACCAGTACCTTGTTGAGAGAAAATCTCCTAAGGAGTGTGAATCGCAATGGAAGAATCCATTTCTTGTTTAAGTCACAAATCTATCACCTTCTTCCATGTACCAAATTCATATAGAATTTCTTTGAGTCCAAGATTCCATTAGGGGCCAGATCCCATATTAGCATGTCATCTTGATTTAGGAAATCATAATTGGAAACCACTACGTCAATATCATCAGGCATTGTGTCTGTGTTGTCCATATGATCCTAGATCTAAATGCTATGATTGATCTCCTATCCATGGGCATTAACTCTCTCAACTAATGGGGACCCCATTTAATTATCATGATGGAATTTCAAACTATAGTATCTGCTAGCAATCCAAAGAGATTGAGTGTGAATTTTTTGAAAGATTTTCTTTATACCAGGACAAATGGATGACTCCATGTAACTCAGGCTTCCCACAAGGAGTTTTTAAAGAAATATGGATCTCAATAACCCTAGTGACTCTGAATGGGTATTGATTAAGCTATATAAGAACTTGGAAAGGATTTCCTAGTCGAAAAAGTCCAAGTTTTTATGCCAAGACCACCAAAACAAATGGGAAAGCATCATTTTTTTTTCATGAGGCTGTTGTGGCCTTTCTCTCTAAGATAATCCCACTCCAATATTATTTCTCATTAGCAAGTTTATGGTTCTAATAATTTAATCAGGCCAAGAATAGACCATAAATGAATAGACCATCTTTAAGACCACCACATTCTTTAAAAGACACACTCTACCAGCCATTGATAAATACTTGTCTTTCCACAATGTAAGGGTTCTTCTTATTTGGGTCAAAATATCTGTGAAATGAGAGACCCATGGATTTCCCCAAAAAAATGGGAATCCAAGATAGGTAAATAGAAGAGAACCCTATCTTACTCCGAGGTCATTGATGATGGAGATTTTTCTTGATGATGGAATGCATTTGCTAAATAAAATGAATGACTTATTCCAACCTATTTTCTGCTCTGACATGGTTTCATAATGAATGAGAGAATCCTTGATGTTGCCAATATTCTTCTTGCGTCCCGGTGTAAATATGATGATATGATCAGCAAAAAACATATGTGAGGGATTAGAGTTACCTCTTGTCACCCTGATAGTTAAGATATCTCCGTTTTCTACCATGTGAAGGAAAATCCTACTGATGTATAAATTCCATTATATTGATATATAAATAAAATTCATGAATTATAGTTCTTATTATTTTATTATTGGATTAATCATGTATACCATGTTTTACAGTCAACCTAATGTTTTTTATATTTCTAGAATAACTAGTTAATACCAATCCAAAAATAATTAATGTCACTATATTATTGTAAATAATATTATCAAGTAATTTATGAGAATTAATAATGATTCCTAGTGTTTTTAGGTAAGTAAAAAATCATTATTATGGGTTATAGGAATACAATATTCTGAAATAATAAGGATAATTCCAAATATTAATTTGGTTTTATGTTTTGCCCCAATAGTGGATCTATTAGATACAAGATTTCTAAGAAGCTAATAGTGGTTGATTCATTAGTGGAACTTGATAAAATTTATATGAAATAGGTTTTTAGATAAATAATATCATTTTTAAACTTGGGGTAAATTGATATATCATTATCATAATAACAATGAAGTTATCATTTTAGATTAAGCACCTAGATCTCACCAATTATACAAACATATTTTTCACCAGTACCATATAATTATATAAATCATTGGGTGGGTATGTGTAAATATTTTTTTTGAGTGAATATAATGGATTTTATAACATATAAATTTATAAAACAATTAGTGAAGAAAAAACATGATGAATATGTAAGGTCCTTGGGTATTTTATATTTTTGGAAATTGGATCAATTGTAAATTATTTTATAAATTAAAAATTAATTTCATGTAACTTAATGTTTATGATTTAATAATGTATTATAGTTATATTAATAAAATAAATTTTACCATTATCATTCATATATTTCTGTATCATATATAGAGACATAATAATAACTAACTACACACAAGTTTGACTTGTTGTGTAGACTGACCTGTTAAAGTATATCACATGGAATGCCATACATAATGTATTTGATATACCTATTAGTGAATAATTTATATTAATAACCATTACCTAAGGTTTAAGAAGCAATTTACACATGATAATTTATAATTTTATACCTTTCCTATTCCAACCTTATGTTTGAGATAATAAAGGGGTTGTTATGTGTTGTTCTTTATCATGAAGTGTTTTTTTCTTAAAAAACATGATATTTTTCCTCTTGTATGATATGCATGATATATACCCCCTTAATTGAGTTAGAAAATGAAAATGTATTTCCATTATTAGTTAAGTAACATTTGATGTTCTCATCTACTTGGATGAATGAAATGTGATATATTTAGCTATATTAGCTAGTATATTTTAGAGAACTATGAATGCATGATTTCGTCTATATGAGATTGATATATTCCATATATAATGATTTTACTTAATGTGTTGGAAAAAAAAATTATATATATATACATGTGATGTATGAAGTTACATATGATGGACATACGTATAGGGGATATGTGTGTTTGATAGATATCATGTGATATCACTTTGTATATTGAGTGAAACAATTCATTTATAGAGGTCAATATTTGATTATGGTTATCAGTGGTAATTCATAATCATTATTAATGATCTAAAGGACCACTAGGTCAAACATAAATACATATTATGAGAATTTATTTTTCTACATATTTTTTTTTTAAATTAATAGAGTTTATTATAGTTTATCAAAAATATCTTAGATATGATTTCATAAGTTATTCAGAAATGTGAATAAATCCAGTGAGGCTTTAGTGAAAATGGGATATTAAAAATTAATATATACTAAATCCTATATTGTGTCCTATTATATGGTCTATGTAACATCTTGACCTTAATTTATTGGCTTGGATAATACCATAATGATAGTAACCTTAGTTGCATACACCAAACACCAAAGTTTGTAAGTAAATTAAAAGGGTATATTTCATCATTGGGGGATTATTTACACTCAAATAACATTAAAATAGTGGTAAAAAATGAAAATTATAGATATCAAATGATACATGAGAAAAAAAATTACCATAAAAACTAACATAGATTGACCAGATTCACAACATGAAACAATACAATCAAAAAGTGTCTATGAGAAAAGAAGATAACTAAGAAAACTCTATTTCTAACTACAGCACTGAACCATGATATATATAGTGACTGAATTCTAGATTTAGTCTCTTTTATCCATGAATACCACATCAAGTTTCTATACTAGAAAATTAAGATACTTTTACCTTACTTGTATCATGATAAAAAACATCTGCATATTCACCAAAGTACATATGCAGAGGGTGAGTATACAACCCAGTAGGTGATCCCTAGAGGCATCCCACACATTCCACTATGATAATAACATGTAAGATCATAATATATATATATATATATATATATATATATAAATTAGGATAAACCATTATTTATAGTGTCAAGGAATAGATAAAGGGAACTTCGTAGTGGAAATCACCAATGAAATATACCAAATTTTCCACCATAGATGCCATGACATGAATCCAATGAAACACCCACTTTGTGGGACTCCCTGAACAGAATAACTCAAAATTATAAAACCATTAATTAGAGATAAGTAATAACTTGGTTGTTTAAATAAACATGCCTCTAAATTATTTACTTATAATAAAGTCTGAACTAATAAGGCCCCACTCATGCATGTCTTGAATTTAGACCAAAAAACATTATTTGAAAACCATGGAGGAATGAAACATTGATTACAAAAGTGTTTATCCAAAGTTTTCTATTAGTAAACAATCATTACTTTAGAAACCATAATCTTTCTAGTTCTAATATAAGTAGAGTGGGAGAGAATCCAACCACCTACAACAAGTTTGTCTAGTAGAATCCAAGAAAATGGGTTTCTAAAGTAAGAGAGTCATCCAAATTACCTATGGAAAACTATAATTTATGTTACCTAAAGAGGAGAGAAATATTCAGGTTTTTTTAGGAATAACTATTTCAAAAATTTAATTAATTATCCGTACTAATATCATAAATGGTTCCCCTTTGTGGAGATTATATTTCTATAAACTTGGTGGTGATTTCATCCATTTTAAAAATGAGATGACCAATAACAAAAATTATTCCACAACATGGTGGATCTTACCAATCCATTTCCAACCCATCACAGATTGGATGGTGTCAGGGTGGATCTCACTAAGACTTTTTTGAACCACCTTCATAAGGAAAACCACTCCTCGACTCTGCTTCTATACCCACCAATATTTGTATAATGGATTTCTTATTTCCCATAGGTAAAATCTACTAATAATCACACCTAAAAAATGGGAAACCCCAAAGTGTTTTGTGTCTTAACACATAGTTAGATATTTGTGCCCGTAACCCCAAAATTCATAGGACCATGACTTGAACCATGATCAACACCACAATGTGGTGATGTCTAGAGATCCAAAATTCTATTTCCAAACCAATACTATCTTATAAAATTCTCAAACCCATACCAATCCTACTCATCACTTAAAACATAACATATCAGTGATATATTAGAATTTGGGGGTGCTAAATTCTTCCCACCATTGAGATTTATATCCTCAGAAATATTTAGGTTTGGAAGTTTTTTAGAAGAGTTATGTCCATTAATATTGAATAGAATTATCAATTTCTCAAGTTTCCTTATGTTATTGGCCATGATACCATAATACACACACCAATGAAATGTATCTACCTAAAAAGATATTATCTTATCTATCTAGAATGTGAATTGGTAGTGAACTAATGTAGCATTTGACTCAAGTGTAGAATGATCCCATCTAATCACATAATTTGGATTTGGATTGTACTTATTTAGTTGAGATATGTTGAAAAAATTATGAAATAAACTAAATATATATGGTAAAACAAATAGATAGGATAATTTAATAATATGATCAATAATTTCAAATGGTCCCACACTTCAAGAAGATAGCTTTCCCTTCTTACCAAAATGAAGGTGATCCAACCTCGCAGATACTCACAAGAAAAAGTGGTCACCCACCTCAAAAGATAAAATGATATGATAATTATATATATAATATATTTGATATATTTAGGCCATTTTAATCATTTTTCTAGTCATCTATATCTTCTACATTGTTTCATGTACAAGACCAAGTCGAATCACCAAATTTTCCCCACAAAAAGTGTAGATTAACACATTAATCCGTACAATGATTCAAATCCATATGTATTGATACTTAATAACTATAATTATATAAATACTACACTAATTGAAAATTATCCTCCCATAAACCAGTAAATTCCATCATATATTCTCTAATCATGTCCCTTATAGTCTGAATAATATACTTCGACTATCCATCAATTTGAGGGTGGTAAGTCATGCTCATTCTGAATCGGGTTCCAAGGGATTGTTGGAAAGAGCTCCAAAATCATCAGGTAAATCTTGGTTATTGGTTAGATAAAATTGAAACTTCTACCCCATGAAACTTCACCATCTCTAAGATATGAAAAATCTTCAAATTATCAACCAAATTTATTTATATGATTTAAATGAGGTGTGCTAACTTGGTCAGTTAGTTTATAATCACCCAAATAACATCATGATTCTAAATCATCCTTGGTAACCCTATGAAGAAATCTATATAAATATTATCCCATTTATATATGGGTATGAGTAACTAATGAATCATTTCATCTATTCATTGATACAAAACCTTCATCCACTGATAGTTTAGGTATCTTCCCACACACATTTCTACCCTTTTCCTCATGGTTAAACAATAAAAATGTTTCTTCATTACATGAAACATATTACGAATACTTCGGTAGACAAACCAAATAGAATGATGATAAAAAAGGATTTTTTCCTAAAAATAAGAATGAATTATGTATTGAAATTTCAAAAGAAAATTATCATCCACTATCCATCCATCAATAGTCTCCCCATTATTGATGTGTGACCTAATGGTATGGTAGTTAGGGTCTAATCATTGATCTTATTTATCTTTCTCCACCAATTCCAAAATAAGTGTGACTAAAAATAAAACTAAGAAATACTTTTATTTATCACACTCTAAGTTCATGTCCATGATTACCACATTATATTCCATTGATTATAGGATTCACTTACCACTTGTTTATAGGACTTATGAATTAATGCATTGGTTACTGAATTCACTTTTATGGGTGTATAAACCAAGTTAAATTTGAACATTTGGGGGTATTCCATACAACTTCATTTACTAAGGTTTATATTCCTTTATGAAAATATGTATTTCATGCTTTTATGATAAGTGAACATAGGGAATTTTTCACCTAAGAGGATGTGACACCATGTTTTTGATGCATGGACCACTATATTCAATTTAAGGTCATGCGTTAGATATTTCTTTTCATTTTTCCATCAGTTTTTTTGAATCGTAGTATATGACATGGTATCCCTACATGTGAAAAAATATCAGAACTAATTCATAATCATGTTAATAAATCACTTAGTCCTCACTTGATTCTAGAAAAACTAGAATAGGTGCTAAAGTAAGACAAGTATTGAGCTCCTAAAAATATTCTTAGCAGTATTTACTACAATGAAATGGAATACCCTATACAGTTAGTATAGTAATGGGTAAATCTAAACATGATAAATCTTAGAAAAAGTGGTGATGGTAATATGCTAACCCCATAAGGATTAATATCTCAAAGTAATTCATAGGTGGATGCTAAGAAATGAAAGCCTCTATTTTCTTAGGGTGAAATGATATTAATTTTTTATAAATGAAATTTCTAATTAATCAAACTTATTTTATTCAAAAGGCACACTTTGAAAATTCATCATAGAGAAAGTGTTCTCATTATATTCTCAAGGAAATCTCTAAGTGCCTTTCATGGTTAGTTCTAGAATTATAGTGAACTAAAATTTAATCAAAAAATTTGAAATGAAATGATTACAAATAATAATTAAAGATATGGATCATAAATTCCATGAAGAATATTTGTGAATTCCTAATACCAAAAGGCATGACTAAGTACTTATAGTTTCTATAAAAACATTGAAAATCTATCTTTGAAATATCATACTTCCTAACCCGAAGTTGGTGGTATGTTGATCATAGATCAATCTTAGAGAACCATTTGGATCATTTTAATTGATCAAAAGGTCATAAATTTAAGGAAGAGGGCATAAATTATTTATAGTATCTTGATTCGGTTTATGATAATCAACACTGATTCATAGAGTACTATCTTTCTTCTTTATAAATAATACTAGGGATACCTAAGTTGATGTAATTGGAATTATAAAGCCCTTAATTTCTAATTCTTCCAACTAGACCTTTAATACAAATAGTTATATTGGTTCCATCTTATATTATAGAAGATAAATAGGAATTATACCTAAAATTAGGATGATAGTGAATTCCACTTCCCTTTCATGTGGTAATCATAATAAAATTTCTAGAAATAAATCAAGGCATAAATCTAATATGGTAAGAAGATCTCTATTCTAGATCATGTTCATTTACCCTAAGGTCACTATTTCCAAATGATAAGATATGGTTCTAACTACTTTAATTATAGGTATCGATCTTCCAACATTCATTCCCTATTCCCCTTTGAAAAGGTGCACAATCCCATCAAGAGATGTGAAAGCGACCCACCAGGTGTAGCAGTCTATATCAACCTTGAATGATACTAAATAGTATATCCCTAATATTAGATAAAAAAAAATTCATTTATGGGATAGTAAAATCACAAAAAAACTAGAAATAATCCATGGTAATGGAACATCCTTCATACCTAAATCTTTTACACTCTCATTCCCCAAGAGGTGTATTGATGATCATGATGCGAGGAATTATTTCCACATGAAACACCAATTGATTCACCACTTAAGAATTATAAAATAAGTGTGATGTTCTAGTTTAAAATAAAACTTTCATTAAAGTGATATCAAGAAGAATCATACCTCACACCATTAAAGGCCCTAATTTTTCATGAACCACAACCTAATCATCTCTACAAATCTTCCATTCAGCCCCTCATAGAATATTACTTACCCTATGCTAAGATTAATCTTTCTATCACATTGTGGTGTTCCTGGAATCACTCTAACTAGTTCTATGCTAAGGATGAGATCCACTCCAAATAGATAATTTTGGTTGATCACTGAAAGACTAAGTCATGCTAGACCCTTTCCCACTACTCAAATTTATAGGATTATTGCAAAAATGTTTGATTTTCCCCATATTTTCATATTTGTGACAATCTTAAGGTTCTTTAATATATTCCATGTTGAAGTGGTCCAAAGAGTCACATAGAAAACAACTATTTTGGTTGTTACTATTTTTAGGTAAAGAATTTGACACCATAGATTGGTTATATGATGCTTTATCACCCTAGGAATTTCTCTCCCTCCCATATTTATGTCAACCACTATAGTTTCCTCTTGTTCATAGATGAGAAAATGTGTTCCCTCCACTAAGATTTCTATAAATTTCCTTCTCTATAGACATTTAATTATTCAACATGTTTTTATAATTGTCACTATAGAACATCACCACTCAAGATAGAATGTATGGTCATAAAACTGACTTAAACTTAAACACTTTAAAAGATTAAATAGCTTCCACTTCTGGTGAAAATCAATCTAGGTACATAAATCGATCATCGTATTCATTAACTAAACTATCCCCTTGATTTAGATCAAAGAAATATATTTTCCTTGATACATGGAAGGTATATGATTATATTTTTTTAAACAATTCCTCAAATACCTCCCATGTAAAGAATTGATAAAACTTATCATGGATATCTTGATCCCACCATTTTTTGTGACAAATCCTCAAGAATATACACAAATAACTTAACCTTAGTATTATTGGAGCCCCTAGAAAATTAGTGGTTCGGTATATCCCTCCCATCCATGAATCATCCTATTTGTGTCTCGATTCACCCTAAAATATCAGTGGATTCTACCTTTGTAATTCCAATGAGTGATCAACATAACATGGGTTATCTATTCAATATCATTTTTAATATATTAGAAATCTTCCGCAATGATTCTCATGAGCTGTCAATTTATCTATGATTTGGGTAGAACTACATTTTCTACGGCTCCCAATTAATAGTTCCTTAATCTCATTATTGGTGGAATTTCCCTATATCCATTGTAAAAATATACACTAAGTCAGTACCCACCCTCTTGTCATAGGTTTCACCATATACAGTTTCAAAAATAAAAATTCATAATATTAAAATTTCAAACTATGTCCTATAAAATATCATATGAATGATGAAGTCATAGTGGGAAGTATATTAATAATGTATGATACACAAATATCATCAGCTAAATCCACAATGATGTGGTAGTGATATTCCTAGAAGTGTACAACATACTCTTTGTACCTAAAAACCCTATTAACTTGAAGTTTAGTATATAGAGGTTAGCTACAACTTTTTATACACAATATTTGGAGTATTGACACATCCTATCTCCATTACTACCATCCCAATTGATGGAACATAACAAAATTATACCATTTATAATATCCTGAACCTGATCCATTATCTTTAAAATGTATCACATTCAACTTACCTTAGGTGAATCACCCAAACACCAAAGGATAGAGATAAATTAAAAAGGTATATGGCATCATTGGGGGATGATTTACCTTCACATACCATTAAACCTATAGAATCAAATGATAAGGATTGATATAACATGATACATTTTAAAACATAACCAACTTATAGAAAAACTAACATAAACTAATGAGAGTTTCAACATGAAAAAATATAATAAAAAGTGTCTATGTGAAAAGGATAAACACAATACAACACTAGTGCCAAATGAGGCACCACCTAATGATCTATACAATGCTTGAATCCTAATTCTAGTCTCTCGTATCAATTATTACCACATAAATGTGCTCCACTAGAAATGTAAGAGACCTTTACCTTACCAATATAATGATAAATAGTATTTGTATATACATTAAAGTGCATATATAGGGGGTGAGTATAAAACCCAGTAAGAAATCCCTAGAGTCCTTCCACACATAAAGCTAGGATTATAACAAGTTACCTCATATTAAACTCACACACACACACACATATAAAATAGGATAAAACATGATGTCTAGTGTACAAGAAATATATAAAGGAAACTTAATAATGAAAATCAACCATGAAATATACAAAAAATTCAAGCATAAATTAAATTCCAAGAACCTAATGCAACCCCTACTATGTGAGTCTCACTAAATAGATTAACTTACAAGTAGAAGACTATTCACCAGACCCATGTTGTAACATGGAAGGGAAAATCTATATGACCCTAAATTTAGCACCAAAACCAAGTCTGAACTAATAAGGCCTCATAAATCCATGTCATGGTTGCACACCAAACAAATTTATTTGAAAACCAGGGAGAAACAAACCATTAATTTAAAAAGTGTTTTTCAATAGTTTTCCATTAATAAAAAAATAATTATATTATACACCATAATATTTCTAGTTATAGTATAATTAGAGTGGGATAGAAGCTGACTATATCTACACATTCGTATAGTAGAACCCAAGAGGAAGAACTTCCAAAAATAAGAGTCACATAACTCACCTATGGAAACCTCTAGTTCATGCGCCCTAGAGAGGATAGAAAGATTAAGGGGTTTCATAGGAATAATTGGGAGAATAATAAAATTAAAGAACATCAAAAATCTTACACACAATTTTATTTTAAAGTGCTTATATTCCCCAAACCCAGTAGTAGTTTTGGTCACTTTAAAAATTATACAACCAACACTATGACTTACACTATGGTGTGGTGTCTCTTACCAAGAAATTTTTAAACTAACACAGCTTGAATCACAACATATAGGATCCCCCAAGCCATTTATGAACCACATTTATGAGACTAAACACTTTTCATTCCAACCTCCATGGCCACCAACACAAGCATGCTAGACTTACCATTTTATATAGGGAAACACCCCCACTCACCATGAACACAATACAAGTATCCCCATGGAATGGTGGATTCTTTACCCATGTTCAACTCTCTATGGACACATCACAAAAATTTGTATGACCATGAATTGCACCATAGTTGGTAACATGATATAGTGATTTTAAGAGATCCAAAATTCTATTTCTTAACTGATCCTCTCTCCCAAACATTCTAAAACCAAACAGTCATCTCCATCACTTAAAAACATAATAGAGTAGTGACATACCTAAAATGGGAACCCCAATTTGAAAGTCAGTGTTTGGGGGAATATGAGCCTCATTTGGGACTTGGATTGTGCGGTATGATTAAGAGGGGGACCCCAATTACCATATTTTATCCTCCTCCCTTATTATAATTTCTCTATAGGAGGATCACTGAGATAGTGATGGTATACTTCTCCGTTGTTGTTCCCATAAGGAAATATAACCTAATAGGTGTTTTTGAATCAAATAATTTCAATTGAAATTTTCTCCATAAATGATATTTCTCTATAGTTAACATTAACACTTTTATTTTCCTCAATGATTATGGAAACAATAAAAACATGTTACACAAGTAGTTTAACCAGGTTCACTTATATTGAGATATTTATAAAGATCATACACTAACAATTTATTTATGTACCAAAATATACTAAGGGAACTTCTTATTAAATGTTTAGAGATGAATCAATGTCCCTAATGTTTTATAACCTCCACACTTTTATAAAGTTAACTAATTTATTTTACATGTTTAAATACACTGTTAAATATGTGAAAAAATAATTCCACATAAATAAAAATAAGAACATATTACACATTTATTGGTTAATTAATAAGATGTATATTCATTATTTCAATGAACTAATTCATCCTATTCTTGTTATTTGGAAAAATATATCATAGATTTCCAAGTCTTCCTATAAGTTCATAAATACGCCTATCTAGAATCTTGTCATTATTTAATGACACCCTTTCTTTTATCATTAATATTGTTTCACTAAAGGAATTGATATTATATATATTTAAAATGGAAAAGAATTACTACTTAATATTTTGGTGGTAAAATCCATCCATAATAGTGTTATAAGATAGAGTGAAAATCCCATAATTAATTCTATATCTTTAAATATTTGAAGATATCCTAAAATATTTAAACCACATATATTTTTAAAAACCATGAAATTACCCACATAACCATGATTTAATTTCTTAGTTAATGCTTGGACCTTAAAAACCATGACCATAAAATCTAAAAATCCATAATTTTATTCACATTTATATATCTTTAGAAACACATATAATTATAACCATGAAATAGTCTCATATATATTACTATATGGTTTAGTTATGAAATTACCAGTAATTAATATTGAAAAAAAATGTACCGCTTCATGCAAAAAACCATAAATTTATCTTTTTTTACAAAGAGTGCAATATGAACCACATAAATGGTTTTTAAACTATGAAATAGTAAAATAAATAGTTTTTTATTCACCAATTCATTATTTCCAAGGAAAAGACCTTATTTCCACCAATATTTAGTCTAAATCAAGATATATTCCATAAATTTTTTAATAGAGTGGTTTAACCTACTTATCAAAACTCCATCAGACCATAGAATAACATATAGATAATTCCCATTTTTCTCAATATTATAAAATAATCATTGTAGAAAACATCATATAGATTTTAATTTTTCTAGATAATAAATACATATGATACTACTCTAGTAACCACAGGTTAAATTCTACTCATTTTAATAAACTATGGGATTCACCATGATATAATATGATTAACCACAATGTGGTTTTTAGTTATATAACCATGATTATTCAAAATTTATATAAATTTAATGAAATATAACACCATTGATTCTACATTAAAAATATAATTCTTCTAGTGTATTTCTATTTTCCTATGTCCATACACTCAATAAAAAAAATATTCTCATATATTTTTGTTAATGATCTCTGTAGTTTGGTTTTTTGATGAACACCTATTAAAAAATCATGATAATTTACTTATATAATTAAATCCACTTTACATAAATAGATTCATAATCATTCATTTATTATTAATATTTTATTCAATGATCCACACATTTTCCACTTTAAGATCACGTGAGTCAAGATCATTTTGAGAAATAATAGTTAAATGAAATTGTATAATAAATTAATTCATTAATCTCATGATTATTTAAATAAAAGATCACTAAAAATCATCATGAAAAAAATATGATATATTCTCCCTCTCATCATGTAAAATTATTTTCTCTCTCCCCTAATATAACTCTCTTCTAGGGAACCACATTTCCTTGAAAGAAAATATCTCTATTTTTTATTTGTGGGTCTTTTCATTTTCATGGGACATCTTGTCCTATAATCATATAAATCTCTCTATATTTATCAAATAACCAAAATTTATACCTTTAATGGATGTTTAAAAAAAATAATAACTCAATAAACTATCACTTGAGTACAAAATACCTTTTATTGAGATAAATATTAATTAATAGCAATTGATAAAATTTCTTGTAAGTAATTCCACATGCAAAATAAATTGTGGAATTACAAAAAGTATTTGGATTGTATTTAAACCAATATAAAAAAATATTTTGGTATTGGAGATTATTCTCAAAACCATCTAGTGGATAGATATGGTCAAACCCTAAGATTCCACCTATACTTCTTAAAACACTCCTAGGATAGTTCCTTTGTCATAGTGTTTGCAACTTGATCTAGGTTTGAAACATATTCTATTTTCAACATAAATTTCTTTATATTTTCCTTGATAAAATGATACTTGAGGTCAATTAAATTTATTCTTAAATTATGAACAATATTTTTTTTGTGATTGAAAACTATTTCATCATCACATTTAATCTTAATTGGGGAAAATATCTTTTTACCATTGTATTTAAGCTATAAATTTATTCATAAATGTTTTATAAAAGTTTGAGTATTGATAATATATTCAGTTTTTTAGTTCTAAATTATGTATAATATTTTTTATTATTTAGATAAGAAATAAAAAAATTACCTTGATAGAACACACCTCAAGATGCCGACTTCTATCATCCCCTGAACCTTCCAAATCAGCATCCGTATATCCGAATGACACTTGGAAATTTGTTTCTTTATATAATAAAATGAAATTTACCATTCATTTGATATATAGATATATTATTTTCACCAATAGAATATAGATTTATTTAGGATTACTTTGGTATTTTTCTACATGACACACAAAAGACAAAATGTTGGGTCTTGTCACCGACTATTATAATAGGTTCCTAATGATCCATCTATACTTTATAATATTATCCAATATACTATCATAATCATCTGAAAACTTCAACCAGGTAGAGACTAATCTTTTAATTAAATCGATTTCAACCATACAAAATTATTTCAACAATTCCTTTTCCTATTTAAATTATAAAATGAAAGTCTCAAGCTTTCTTTATATAAAATATAAACTAAACAAGCTAAATATCTAATCCTTGAAATTTAAAACTCACTCTTTTTGAATTAAGTAAAATAATTTCATTCGAATTCACATAAACCTCCAAATATTATTTCATACATATATATGATAACCAACATCCAATGATTTCACTCCTTCTTTATATAGAGATTACAATCAACTCATACCCATGAGAATATACTATTTTTTATAAATTGATCTAACTGAGAATACCATAATCTTAGTTAATTATTTAATATATTATGTTCCTTCTTCATCAAGAATATATTATTATCATATTTTATTTATAATAAATATATTTTTTATTAAAATTATAATTCTTCTTCATGGAATATATTAAGAAAAAATAACTTTATATCTATTAATAATACCTTGAATTTTCATTAGATAAATAAATCCCAAAATTACTGGCTCATTTAAAACCATGTTACAAAATAAAATGTTAAATCAAAGACCATGTCTTTAATTTGGGAGTTTCCCATATTCAAAATTCATTCTTTATTTCAAATAACCATGATGTATTTATTCCATTTATTTCTAAAAACCTATTTGGTTTTAACAGTATTCTTGTATTGAAGATCAGAATGAATTACCCATTTTGATTTTTCTTGATTTTATTTGGATCCTCATTCATGGATTTTATTTATATCTCATATTGAGACGCCTCAATAAATTTATTAGTCCATACTTGTGATAAAATTTCCATTTGTTGTAGATAATTCCTCCTTTTATGTAACATCCCCCATTCCAACACTCTCTCACATGAAAAAAACAGGTTGGTTATGAGACCTAAATAACACCTCCCCTACACAAAAGAGTACCAATTAGCAGTGAGGGTGAGATGAATATAGTGGGGAGACTATACCCCTGGTATAGAGTTACAACACAGTGGGATAATAAAATAATACTAATAATATCAGAGTAACAAAGAATAATGGAAACCATATATCATACAACTGGAAAGTAAAGGAGAAAATAATAAACCAATAATGATGAATTAGGTAATGAAAAGTTGAGATGAATATAAATATCAAACTGAAAACAATAAAAATAAAAATAATCGGCTGACATGATATAATCTCAAAAGACCCTGGTCCCAAAGCCCATGTCAGTACCATCTCCAAAATCAAACCCATCCAGTAAACAACAATCAACAATAAGGTTCTTTGACCTTGTCCAAAACTGAATCCATGTAATATTCTTGGGTAATAAATGGAATCTCTAATAGGATTTGGGTAAAACTTAGTAGGTCAACACCACCATATATAAAAAAACTAGTCTCATAATAGGTATATTCAATAAAGTGATAAACAAATATATTATTTAATCAACTAATATATTATATAAATCAACTTGCTTCATCACCATAATAGAATGCCTTTGAGAATGTAGCACAACCATTCCAACCATAACCATAAACAATGGAATAACTAATCAACTCGATAGAGCCCTCTGTATTAGAATTTTATCTTCTGGGCATAGCCCTATATATAGGAATTTCAGCATTAACTAGGACAAAACCACTATATAATCATCTCAACATGTATCATTGGGATAAACCCATTATATAATAATTTTAGCATGTTTCACTGGGTATATCCCACCATATAAAGATTTCAACATATATCAATGAGTAGAGACCACTATATGAGCATTTTAGACTTTAATAAAGTCCATGTTTATTATCATTTCAACATCTACTCAACCATTCATAATATCAAGAACATCACAATATCACATCATAATCCTCAATGTTTAATTATGAAAATTACCATTTGTATTTTAATTACACATTAATTTATATATCATTTAATCAGAATCCATATCAATGGACCATATGACATTACCAAATTGATTCTATATCAAGAAATCACCTTCAATCTAATGCCATGATAAACACACTTTAAACCACTAGCCAAGCTCTTATTATTCACAGGTTCGCTTACCCAATGGGTATCCATAAGACAGGTCACATTACCATTTTAATCCAAAAGGATTAAACCGATATTTCAATTCATTATTTACCATTAATCAAGTAATTAATAAATTAGAGTGCACATTACGTTGGTGAAATCACAATATTGCACAAACTTGGAAATTAAACAGACCATATTGTTATGTTTAAACCCCTACCTTTATCCATAAATTAAGTAACAATTAAAACTAGAATCTTTAATAAGAATGGAGTTGGGGAAGATCACAAGAAGTAACCTAGAAAAAATCAGATCAAGATAAAAACCCAAAAAAATGTGGTTAAGAGACTTAATCCATAATGATAGAGAGCTATTAGAAAGAGAGGAAAAACCTAACAAAATAACTCACTAGGGATTAGATGTATAATTATGACATCAAGAATAGAACAAGAGACTCCAAAATTGTGAAATGTTCCCTAGGTTTGAGAGGCGATGAATTCAATGAAGGAATGAAATAAATCATACATTCTTCCCACTTAAAATTATTTCTCATGTGAATTACATAGTGTGTAACCCATTTACACATTATGTACTTATTCATAATGGGTTACATCGAAAAACCCACCACCTAGGGTTAATTATAACCCTACTCAAACATTACATGACATGAAATAGTTACACAACATGTAACCACTTCATGTCATGAACCAATTAACGACATGTGTTTGGTGACAACTACACATCGTGTTACATACACATGACATGTAATTGTCTAGAAGATAATATAAAAACCCTTCTCTTTATTACTCATTAATAATTGATTTATCATATAATATTACACTTATTAGAACCCACAAGATCAATAATTATAGTGTATTTAGGAATTAAGAACATGACTTAACAACTTAAAGTAGGAAATACATCATCTTTATTGAAACTTCTTTAACATGCTTGTAGTTAAAACTACGCGGGATAACCTGGGGACATCTATAAGAAAGGGGTGAGGTATAAAGCCTAGTAATGGAATAAAAAAGGAATAACACAATGAAATTAATACATGTTATAAAATAGTCAGAAAGGATTGAGAGTAATAAACATGAATAATGAGACATGATATAACATGATAATCAGAAAGGCAACATGGGAAATGTGGAAACATCTTAAAACACTGAATCATAAACATAGGTTAAGGCTAAATGTAAATAAATAATAATGAAAAATTCCCATAAAGGAATAAAGTTCACTACCTTTCTCAACATGAAGTCTCATGAGACTAACACTACTGGAAATATCACCTTTACCCACGATTTGAAAGCATGGGTATAGCCCATAAAACTGTGGGTATAGGCTATACCCATGGTTTTATGAACCATGGGCTGCAGTGGCATTGGCATAGCCCTATACCCATGGTTTTTACAAAACTGTGGGGATATCCAATCGAAATTTTTTAATACCCACGGTTTTTTTAAACCATGGGTATTGTATCTATTCCCACAGTTTTCAGAACCATGGGAACAACAGCTAACTGGAAAACTAAAACACCCACGGTTCAATGAACCATGGGTATAAATGATTCCTGGAAAACTCATATACCCACGGTTCAATGAACCATGGGCATATATTCTTCTCCCAGACCAGCAGCTGCTACCCAAAGCCTCCCTCCTGCTTCCAGTGCACACCCAACTGCTGCCTCCCTCCTACTTCCAGTGCGACCAGCTGCTACTGCAGCCTCCCTCCTGCTTCTAGAGCACCCAAATACCCACAGCCTTCCTACTTCCTACTTCCATTTCACCCATTAAAACAAATCGGAATATAATATTAGTTGGAATTAATACCATGAGGCATATCATCATGAATGAATAATTATTTAACTGCATTAACCACCTTATTATGAATAATTTCCCAAAAAAACATATTGAATTTATTGGAGAACCCATCAGGACATTAAATACTATCAATGTTATGATAAAAAAGTGCTACCTGAACCTCCTATTTAAATTTACATGTAAATAGATTCATCAGGATACAATGAAAACTAATATCCTAGGCTTCTGGAACAATTTCTCTACACCCAGGGATCAAAATCAATCCATTCTTGAACATGAAGGGAAGGGGTACAACCCTTCTGAGTAGGTGAATCCATGGAAGTGGAGAACTCATGGTACATAAATTGTTGAAGGTGTAGTCAATATCATGTTTAGTGAAGGCCTCCACTCACTACAAGTAGTGGCCTATAAAAAAAACATGAAATAGAAAATAACTGGAATGTTTAAGAACACCATCCATTTTCTAAGTTATCTAAACAGAAATTTCATCATTTCATGCAGTATAATGAAATATAGATAACAAACTTACATTTACAATGCAACAAACTGCCTATTATTATGAAGTATATCAGGAGTTATTAGGAATATATATATATTTTTGGAATTCTACAAATCCGGAATAGTTGAAGAGAAATAAGTGGAACTTTAGACCACTTAAACAGGGATTTAAAACATCATCATAGTTTAATGAAATATAAACAAATCTATTATCGACCTAACCAAAAAAATTTGATGATAAATTGATCCATATAAGTAAAATTATAATTGATTAACTGATTAAAACTACGAAACACTATAAACCAAAGATTAATGTTGGAACCAAAATCGTAGAAACAGGAAACACATACAGTGATTAAAACAGACTAATAGTGAAGACAATATACAAATAATGAATGGAAGTAGGTATTGGTGAAATAAGCTGAATGGTAGTGAATATATTATGAAAATGATATGTGATACTGCTTATTAGGTAAATAATCATCCATGGGTACTCAGCTTCTCCTCCACCCTTTCCCAGCACCTCCCCCTCCTCCTCCCCCCTACCCAGCTCTTCCCCTCCCCTCCCCCTACCAAGCTTGTCCTCTCACCCCTTCCAAGCACCTCCCCCTCCCACCAACCCCTCCCCCCTACCCAGCCCCATCCCCCCTGCCCAGCCCCATCCCCCACCAGCCCCTCCCCCCTGCCCAGCCCCATCCCCCCTGCCCAGCCCCATCCCCCACCAGTCCCATCCCCCACCAGCCCCTCCCCCCTGCCCAGCCCCATCCACCCTGCCCAGCCCCATCCCCCACCAGCCCCATCCCCCTGCCTAGCCCCATCCCCCACCAACCCCTCCCCCCTGCCCAGTTCTTCCCCTCTCATCCGCTCCCCCTACCCAGCCCCTCCCCTACACCTACCTACTCAAGAATGTTAAACATGTATGTCAAAAAACACACTATTTAGGAGAAATTTTAACCATTTTTAGATGATAGTAATGCTAAACATGTTTTTCAAAAAATGTATAGATTACAGATAACAGAAATCACACTAATCAGAAGATTACATGAAAAACTTGTTTGTCATCAAAACAAATTTAAGTACTGTAGGTTCTTAAGCAGATAGAACAAATACTAAAAATATACATATTACATGATAAAGAGGTCTATCAACAATGGTTACCAGAGAAGGTGTTAGTTCCATCTTTGTGGTTCATTGTCATGATGAAACAGATAGCAAAAATTGAAATATTTATGACAATGCTAATATTTAAATGTACACACTCCTGTAACTGTAGACAATTACGAGATGGAAAGAACAGTTTGTTTGAAATACTTAGAATAAAATTTCTATATTGAATTAATACACATGTGTTTATGTTAATGGAATTAAATTAGTAGTCATTAAATATAACTATTGAATACCTGAGCAGTGGACATATTCAAGGTTGTAGTATCAAATCATGTTCCAATGCTTAAAGTCCCTGGAGAAGACCTAATATTTCGATGCTCCAATCATGAATTGTTAAAATTAACATAATAGTAATAATAATTTCAATTGTTAATAAAACAAATTAAAGACCAAAGAAATTTTACCTGGATATATTCAATGCCACTACTTATGAAGATGCATTGCTTTGATATCCCTGTTCAATAATGAGGAAAAATTTAGTATTTTGTGTATTTTGTTTTCTAATTTAAATAGAAATTTTTATACACTCCTACCTAACCGAATGTCTTCAAAGAATTCAGTAAATATGCTGATTTAGTTGTCATTATTGTTGATGAAAATTACTTTGTAGCTCTTATGTTCTAAAGAAGCATTCAGATTCATGTCACAAAAGATGAGTTCAAGTTAATATAGTAAACCACATGCTGATGTGTTGATGCTCTCCAACAATAGTAAAATGATACACACTAAATTAAATGTCCATTAAACTTTGATGTAGCCTACTCCTGCATTGAAAAATAATTAAACAAAAGTACTATAAATATAAATAGATGATACTATGGGCATATTAAAAAGTAATAATTTTTAAATATAGTAGAATCTTAATGAGATCCCAAAAAGGAAACAGTACAACTAATTAAAAAGGAAGAAGAAACATAAAAGAATCAAAATTTCAAAGCTACTTGGACCCCTAACTTGAATAGTATGCATTGTGACCAGAAAACAGAAATCTATAGTAGTTGTTTCAAGGATGTTCATATTTCAGTAACATGAAATTTTGATTTCAAGGCTTTTCAAAATCTGTCAATTTCTCAATGGACGTGATTTTTTTTTTCAGAATGCAGTTCAATAAAACCGATGCATATAATAGATATGCGAATTCATAAAAAGTATTTCTAGGTATGAATGTGATCATACAAAAAAGGAAACCCTAGATTGGGGAGGCGAAGGAAACCCTAGATTGGGGTTTCCGAAGGAGGTGAATCCGGATTTAGCAGTTATTATAGGCGACGATGGAGGAGCACGTTATCATCGGTAATCCAGATGCAGAGATAGAGGATAGAGGTGAAGGAGGTGAAGGAGGTGAATGCGGTCAATGGTGAAAGAGTAGTGGAAGGCGAGCACGAAGGAGTTGGAACCTAGATTGGGGAGACCGAATGGAGAAACTAGTTTGGGGAGACCGAATGGAGAAGCATAGAAAACCGTCGATTGGGGAGAACGAAATAGGTGAAGGTGGAGTATAAAGATGAAGCACAAAGCCTATTTTTGTGAGACCGACGAAGGTGAAGTTGGCAGATGTCGAGGAAGGAAAATTGGGGGAGCAGCTCAAATAGGAGATTGGGGAGACGAAATTCGTGGAGGAGGCACAGGATCCAGAAGCAGAGCAGATGGAGAAGGAGGCATAGAAGATAGAGGCTCCGAGGGTTGTTGCAGAGGCATTGCACTTGGGAGATCTTCGAGGAGACGATAACGTATGGGAAGTGTAGTAGAAAGTGATGAAAACCATGAGCAGGAGCAGTGCGGGCTGGGGGGTAATCGGGAAGGGGAGCGAGAGAGGGGAATCAAGGAGGGGATCGAGAAACCTATGGGATTTACAGAGGGGATCGAGAACCAGAGAGCATGATAGGGGTTTCGGGGAGGGGTTTCAGGGAGGAGAGCGCGAGTTGAAGCAAATTCCCAAGCGGGGGATCGATAATGGGTTAGATTTTGGGGTATGGAGGAAGGAATAGAGAATTAATGGTGACGTGGATGCATGGTGAGGTGACACGTAAGCAAAGAGAAAGCCTACTTTAGTATAGATAATAGATAATAGATACCCCCAGAAATTTGAACGTTAACAATGTTGCATTGAATAATACACATAGATAAATCATTAGAGGCCAATCTATGAATATTAATTTTAGTCCTCTCTTCAAGTCACATAGAATCTTCCTCTATTTTACCCTTTTCATTTTATGTTTCCTCTCCCCTCCATATGGATCCTAAATCATCTATATTTGAAACACTACCTCTATGAACAGGTTCCACTACAATATCCTAAAGTATACCACCTAAAGGAATATCCCTAGATACAAGAGGTACCACAGTAATCCTGTAATCTAGGTTAACTGTCCCCTTATTATCATTAACCACTATCATTGTTTAAGATTTTGGAGGCCTTCACGACATCTACATAGGATCTAGATTGTATTCCTTAAAAAGTGTGTTAACAACCTCTTTACCAGAGGGGGAATTATCCAAGAAGGATTTACCCAACATCTGAGAAGATGAACACCCCCAATATGATTCTTTATTAGATGGAGACAAGATAGGGAATCCACTGGTACCTCTATGTCCCAAATGAAATATAAAATAAGAAAAGGAAGGGTCAAAACTATAATGATATGTATATGTGAGAATATACAGAATACACATATCATACTTGAAACTATCTCAAGTAGTACTTGATCATGTCCTTGTTCATGTTCTGTTTGGTTAATTCTATATCACAGCTGTTCTTGTACAGGGAGGCATGCAAGAAAATTATCACACATCAAATTTTACCCTAGAAAACAAACAAACTCAAACTGGGTTGACATTCCAAAAACATATGATTTGTGATCGTTCAGGATCATTTGCATACAAGGGAGAGAGTTGGGGAGACTTTCCCATGGAAACCATATCCAATCTAATGGTCATTGCACTAGTATAGAAGAAAACAACGGACTTACTCAGTGAGGGTTCCAATGCCCACATAAAAATTCCGATGACTAAAAATGCAATGCGATACATGTGAAATTCTGCACAAATAAAACAACAGCATAAAAAAACAACCAGTTTAATAATGATTAAAAGGTCATCGACACTTCATACATTAATTTTACCCTCTTAAAAGGACACATCAATGTTTTTAGTAGAAGAACCCAACCCTTGTAAGGCACATTGTAATGCCATTGTCAATACTATTTGTAATGATGCTTGAACTGAAATCATAAATCACAATAATAAAATGATATAAATATCATGTGTTCATTAATTAAAAGAGTAGACATATTAATTTTAATCTTTCAAATAAGATGATATCGAAATTTTACCCTTTTCAATTCCATTGATGTTGGAAGATGAATCAACATCACATAAACTAGATATTTCACCCATACATTGAAAACATTAAACAACCAAACATGAAACTGCGTCATATTATGAAACTACGAGTCTGGGGTTAAATTGCATATTTGAGGATGCAGTTGAGTAAAAAGAAAACTTGTAATGATGTAAAAAATGGTGTGGTAAAACCATACCTTTAGTGACGGTGGATAAGTCGACACCGTGTCCAGCTCCTCCCCCAGCCCCTCCCCTCCCCACCTCCCCCTCCCCCTCCTTCCCCACTGCCCAGCCCCTCCCCCTCCCTCCCCACTACCAAGATCCTCCCCCTCCCCCTCCCTCCCCATTGCCCAACCCCCCCTGCCCAGCCTCTCCCCCTCCCTCCCCACTTCCCACCCCCTGCCCAGCCCCCAGCCCCCCTACCCAGCCCCTACCCCTTCCTCCCCACTGCCCAGCCCCCTGCCCAGCCCCTCCCCACTGCCCAGCCCCCTACCCAACCCCTCCCCTCCCTCCCCACTGCCCAACACCCCCTGCCCAGCCCCTCCCCCTCCCTCCTCACTGCCCAGCCCCCCTGCCCAGCCCCTCCCCACTGCCCAGCCCCCCACTGCCCAGCCCCTCCCCACTGCCTAGCCCCCCTGCCCAACCCCTCCCCATCCCTCCCCACTTCCAAGCCCCTCCCCCTCCCTCCCCACTAAACATGTTTTTTCTTTTGTGTTTGGAGTCTTCCTAAAATATACAAAACCACATTAAAAAATTAGAGAAAGGAAAGCTGAAAACCACAAACAACATATGCCACATCTAAATCAGTTAGTCAACTCTGAATATTCATATAACTGTTAGATCACATACCAATCAGTGCCTTTACGTTTAAAGAAAAATATCAGAAGCAACTAAACCTTCTCAACGCCTTCAATAGATGATCTCTTCTGCTTCAAAGTGGAGGACACAGTCATACTCGCCTGATGAACATCCTCTGCATGTCGAGTGTATGAAAGAGAGATTAAGTGAATGCACCCCCTCCCCTCCCAGCCCTCCACTGCACCCCCTCCCAACCTTCCCCTCCCAGCACCCCCTCCCAACCCTCCACTGTAGCCCCCCCATCCCAAGCCTCCCCTCCACTGCTAAGGCCAAGATTAGATGGCGAGATAATAATAAACACACCAAACCATAAAAAAATATATGGCATGTGAATATTACCTAAAGAATTGTCAAATAACACCCTTGATGAAAACATAATCCAAAATTCATTTCATTGCATAAAGAAATTCACATACAAGCAGTCCACCAATACAAAAAAAAATTAAAACTCCAACACAAGTCTCTCTACTAAGTCAAAAATGGAGGGGATTAATATCCCTCCCATAACCATCATCGTCATACCCATGTCTAGCATCATCATCTTCAGCAGCAACATCATCATCATCATCATCATCATCACCAGCAGCAACATCATCATCATCATCAGCAATCTCATCACCAACAATAGCATCAACAATATCCTCGCTAGCTCTATCGCCACCACCGTCATCGCCACTGGGACCCTCAAGGGAATCACCCGAGACATTATATAAAGAGCGCATTGATGCTATACATGATTGAAAAGTGGCAGCAACCTCTGGTGGTAGTGACTGACTCAAAACTGACATAGCTTTCATGAAATGTTCATTCATTAGCTTACATTTTTCACACTCCTCTAATACTATTTTCTTTGTCGCAGCTAATTCAGCACGCGTACTTTCCAACTCAAAGGCCTTAGAGGCTTTAGAGGATTTCGATGATAACCAATACCTAGAGGGGACAATGTTTTTTCCTGGTCTACAACGGACTCTTCCTAGATGCTCCACACCTAACACTTGACTCAAATGATCATTTGGCCCTAAGTTGTCAGCTTCCTCATCCATGGCCTCCAAGGCAGACTGTTGAAATTTTAAACATATTAAATTATGAATTTCGTATAAATGTTTGAAATATAAATAAAAAAACATACAATTTTATCTTGTGTTTGTGAATTAACTGCAGTTCCATCTTTTCTTTTCCTATTGAAGCAGAATAATTTGGAACAAGGTATAGTACCTTCAATTCCCCATTCAACTTGCTGCATATGAGAAATGCACAAATTTGGATTACAACCATATATGATAAATGAAAAAAATTGGATTTAATATACCAGCCTCTTCTAATGATCGAGCATTGTAGTGCGCCCCAATGTGTGTAGATATGTCATTTCATCTTTGTTTTTTTTGTTTTTCACTGACACTTCCTAAGAAACAAAAAAGCAATACAAGTAATAAGAATTAAATTTTATATAAAAACCATTAAAGATGGGCAGTACCTTATATTGTTCAGTCTTCCAATGTGCGATCATTTTTTGATATTGAATTTTTGGACAGTCAGGGTTTGTGGGTACACCCTCTAACTCAGTACCCACTCTACTCCTCCAACCAATATGTAACTCATACTTGTATGACCGCCAATACTCTCCAAGATCACTCAACCTAGCAGCTTTGGTAGCTTCACCGTTAGGAAAGTTAAATCAACTCTACAACAAAAATGTTAAGTCATATAAATACATTAATAATATAAATATAAATTTATAAAATTTCCGTACCCATATCTGCACCCATGCCCTCTCCTTGATGTCAGCACTGATATGTCTCCATGATACCGGTTCCACCGGAATGATATAATGATATTTGGATAAAGTAGCCATGAAACTTCTACACTCCTTATAATTTTTACCTACCATTTGATTTTGAGGATTGTAATCCACCATAATCTGAGTTTCACGATTCCAGGCATCCCGCATTCGAGTGCACCCACGTCACCTACTAGAAGATCCCACTAAATAACATAAGAGGTGAAAAGAGAAGAGTTAAGTTACAATACAATAGGAAAAAAGTGAAATGATATAATTTGAAACATTTATAATAAAAAAACCTGATGCAGGCTCCTGAATAGGCTGTGAGGCATCCGTGGACTGTGCTGGATCAACATCCTTCGAAGGAAGTATCTGTTCCACAGCATGCTCCGCCTGATCTTCATGAACAGGAGTGGAAACTGAAGGAATAGACTCAATTTGTGTAGTATGGATGGTAGGAAAAGGAGGTGGCATAGACATGTCAGAATATGCGTAGTAGGTCTGGGGATACATGAATTGATATGGAAATTGTGCAGGTGAGAACATCGGTCGAGTCTGCGTGGACATGGAATGGAAAAAAAGGGTAAATGGGATGATGAAGACAACATATATGGGAATATACCAGGGGTCTCAAGTGGAGGGCGGACATGTGTGGTAGATGGGATTTCCACTGATGGGTCAGGGTGGGGAGTGCTAATACGGGAGCTCCGCCTAGGTCTAAGAGGATCCCTGCTCGGTCCCATACTAGGAAGAGGAATCTCTGGAGTTATATATCCCTAAAATAAATTTGATCAAAAATATGAACTTCATATTATATGTAATTTAGAAGATAAATATTATAATTATTATACTCACTGAAGACAACTCACACTCGCGTCTAACAGGATCAACATCAAATAATCTTTTCTTGCGAGCTTCTGTAGTTTTCTTCATAATCTGCATAAGAATGAAATAAATATTTTTTAGCAACAATTTTTACAAATCATACATACAACTTAGAAGCCAAATAATACAAAAAATGTCATAACATCTTTCATTAATGATAATTTACAACCAAGTTATACAATTTTTAAAACCACATTTTAAACCCAGTTTTCTAAATTTAAATAAATATAATTAAATGAAACAAAACCAAACAATACTAAAACAGACATATCATTCCAAACTAAAACTAAATTAAAGTAATTACATTCATACCAACTTGATAAACTCACATCAAGGTAAACTGAATGAACTCTGAATATATATGGTTGATTTTATATATTACCCTACACTACCTCAGGTTCAACATTATCTCTCACAATGGGACAATTTGTGTCATCAAATACAATATTTTGGTCAACACCGATGGGGGCGTCAATGGTGACAATTTCATCCCCAGCAACATGAAAAATATGTCTTGGGATTACTTCATTAATGACACCGTAATTAGGTTTCAGATGATCTTTCACATAAAACACTTGTTTTTACTTTGATGCCAAAATGTATGGTTCATCGGTATGCAGGAATCGACTCATTTCAATAACTCTAAATCCAAAATCATCAATAAATTTACCATGTTGCGTCATTGAATCAAACCATTTACATTTCATCATAGTGATTCGACCTTGAGAGTAGTAAACCAATAACAATATTTTCTCAACTAGTCCATAATAATACACATCTTCATATCGAGGTCGACTATCTGATGCACTGGCATAACAATCTGTTCTAGCAGTTAACATAACTCCATCATGTTGTATTCTCATTTTCACTACTTTATCAGTTGTAACAAATTTATATCCATTGATTATTAAATATTTTCAATCACGAACCAAAGAATTGGAACCAAAATCCAATGCTCTTAATTCTTGATAAATGAAGTTAGCAGGTAAAATCAATACCTGGAATACATATGAGTAATATAATTAAATATATATCTATATTTTAAGGTATATAATGTAATGGTTATACCTTTGATTTTAACCAAGCTGGGAACTCTTGGCTATGCGTAGCCTCTCTCCTTCTCAACGGAAAAGGCTGATGAACTCTACTTATAATTTGTTTATGTTCTCTACATAAAATGACAATAAAAGTATAAGGTATATGTGATATGATATCGTATGAGGTAACATATATATATTCAAATTACTTAATTGATATAGGAATTGAACAAACCACAATTAAACAAAACTATACGATGTGCCATATTCCGCTCTTCAAAGCTCAATGTAACCAATGTATATGACCTGACAATTCCACCTGTTTGGGGAAGAGATGGAAACGAGGGCTGAATTTCCTCATACTACTCATCTTCATTTCTCATTGTTCAATTATGTCTTGTGCTCACATCAGAAAAATACATTGAACAAAAATCCATACATTCTTGGGCCAGATAACTCCTCACAATGGAATCTTCAGGATAATTCTTATTTCGGACATATGATTTCAAAGTGCACATATTTATTTCGGTGGGATAAATCCACCGAAAAGTAACTGGTCCCCCAAGAAGTGTCTCAGTTGGAAGATGAACTGTTAAATGCAACATGCAAGTGAAAAAGGATGGAGGAAATTTTTTTTCCAACTCACACAGAATTAACAGAGCTTCTTGCTGCATTTTTATCAATAATGATTTGGATAACCTTTTAGCACAAAGGTCTCTAAAAAAATGACACAACCGAATCACTTCCACCCTTACATTATTGGATAGAAAATTCCGAATTGCTATTGGAATCAATTTATGAAGAAGGATGTGATAATCATGAGTTTTTAGGGATTTCAATTTCAAATGTCTTCTATTGACTCGTTTAGATATGTTGCTGGAATAACCATATAGAACCTTGATATTCTCCAATATTACCAGAAATTGATGTTTCTCTGCTGGTGTCATCACCTAAGAAGCACATGGAACTTTCCATTTGTTTTCACCAATATAAACAGGATGTAGTTTTGGTCGAATACCCCAATACAATAAATCCCGACGAGATCGGAAGTCATATTTGGTCTTCCCCTTAATATTCAAAATAATTGCAAGCAAAATTTCACATATATTTTTCTCAATATGAATTACGTCTAAAAAATGACGTAACAAATTAGTAGACCAATATGGAAACACAAAAAAAATAATTCTCTTTTTCCAATTGTAAGTGACTTCAGTATCAGCATTCTTCCTCTTTCGAGATTTCAACTGACCTTTCTTCCTATTTCGAGATTTCAACTGACCTTTCCCTAATGAAAAGCTGAAATCTTTCAATTTATCAATCACATCACTTCCTAACATACATTGAGGTGGTTCTTTAGTGTCAACATTATTACCAAACCTCCGACGATTCTTCCTGTATTGATGATCCATTGGAAAGAATCGGCGATGCCCCATGATACAAAAACTATGTTGATATTTAAGCCTTCTCGATTGTGTATTCTTCATAAAAACGGGACATGATAGTTTTCCCTTAGTGCTCCACCCAGACATCATTTCATAGGCAGGGAAATCATTTATGGTCCATAGAAGTGAAGTACACATCTGAAACGTATTCTTTGAAGAAGCATCAAATGTCTGCACACCTAAATCCCAAAGTTGTTTCAACTCTTTTATTAAAGGATTCAAGTAGACATCTATATCATTACCGGGATCCGAAGGTCCAGATATCAGTATAATCAAGAAAGTGAAATGTTTTTTCATACACATCCACAAAGGAAGATTATAAACATGAATAAAAATTGGCCACATGATATGAGCAGTAAGAATCTGACCAAATGGATTAAAACCATCAGATGATAGGCCCAATATGACATTACGCACCTCAGCTGCAAAATCAGGATGTTGTGCATCAAATGTCCGCCATGCTGATCCATCTTCAGGATGGACCATCTCATCATTAAATTCAATTATCTCAACATAGTTCCATCACATATTGACTGAGAATTCTGGAGACATGAATAGATTTTGAAGTCTGGGAATCAATAGAAAGTGCCACATGACTTTCTGTGGCACACGAGATGGTGTTCCATCTGCATTAGTCTTCAATCGAGATGTACCACATTGTTTACAGTCATTACGATCTGCTGTTTCCTCCAAATATAAACTGAAATCTTTCGGACAAGCATGAACTTTATTAGTAGAAAATCCAAGCTGCTTAATTAACTTCCATGCCATGTAATGATTTGAGGGAATATCTGCACCATCAGGAAGGAAGTCCTTCAAAAATGTAAGAATATAATCAATGGCGGTATTAGAAATCCCATACATGGTTTTTCCATGATATAACCACATTAAAAATTCTAAATTGGTCATTTTAGTACATTCTTGATATACTGGAGTTCTGGAATCATCCAATAAATTTTTCACTCTCTCAACATCATCGTCTTCAACATTTTCTTCATGTGTACTGATATCATTGTATTCTTGCACCGACATGCTATCTCTCTCGGAATGATGCACATATGGAAACTGATCAAATATTAAATTCTCCATGTCACTTTATTAATTTCGTTTATGAATAGTCAAAGATTAAATCGTCTCTCCATGGTGAAACCAAACATTATAGTTAGCTTGAAATCCAAATTTCGTTAAATGGTAACTAACTTCTTCTCATATTAACCATGGTCTTGCAACACAATTATAGTAGGGACACTGTATACAACCTCCATCTGACACATTGTTAAATGAAAAATCTAAAAAATTCTCCAAATTACTTTGAAACTCGGTTGAAATCTGATCGGTACGATACATCCATCTTCTATCCATTCTATAACAAGAAAAAAAATTATCATTCAATCAACAATGTAAATCATATTTAAAAAATTCATTACAATCAACTTTATTATTAAATTAATCAAAGCATATTAGTAGCTAGGAAAAAATATTTAATGACAAGAGGAGTCCATGATTGAATAAGTCGGAAAAAATAAAAAAGGTCTACCTTGAGATGTAAACTAAAGAAAAAAGTTAAAAAAGTCACTCCCAAGTGGTCATTGATGGGGAATAAAAAAGAAAATGTCAATGTAAAATACTCCTTTATAGATATAGAGGCATTATACACATGGGAAGAAAATTTTATTTTAAAAATATGAATTTATAATTTTATAGATTATTTGGTTGGGGTTATTTGATGGGGAATAAAACATTAAATGAAAATAGAGTAATTATAACTTTAATGTTTTGGAATTAATATTGAAAAAATGTTTCAAGGTATCCTACAAATTTTGTACAACATGATGCTTACAAGATATAATTTTGATGGATTCTATTGGAACTTTGGAATATTTGTTCATATGGAAAAGATATATTTTTTAAAATAGACATCATGATATACTTGGGAGTATTGAGAATAAATGTTTGGGGGTTTCAACCCCTTTAAAGGAATAAAAGTTAGAAATGTATTGTAAATTCTATATAGAAATAACATAACATGTTTGATATTATTGAATTAGTCTATGGAAGGTGTGAACATCCTATTCATAATAAAAATGAATGCCTAATCAATATACCATCCTAAAAATATTTGAGTTTTAATACTCAAAATCATCAAAAGAAGAATAGAAAAGTGAAGGAGAAAGATTTAGTTGTTGAAGTTTTACCCAAAATATCCAAAGGGGAAAGTACATGGATCTTGGAAAGTGGATGTTCTGCTCAAATGAGATTTTTTGCTTTTGAAAATTCTCAAAACAAACCACAAGACCAATTTATGTATCTCAATGGGTGTATAAACCATTATGCCTTGGGTTAGTCCATAAGGATATCATCCCCTATCAACTATCTCAGGTCATACTACAATGTCATCATTACCCACTTTCAGACTCCATTAATGCCTCAAGGCCTTCATTCCCTTCCATTTTTCATTCAAGACCCCACCATATTCATCATGAATCACATCTCAAATTCTCCCCCTATATAGGATTAATGAATTCATGAAGGATCCACTTTTAACTTTGATACAAGATAGTATAAGTCTACTATCCATACACATATATATATACCCAAGTCATAGTAAGGAAACTTTTTATCTATATAGAGGCATAAACATATCATTTTAAAAGAATTATCATGGTCTGTACACACACGCATGAGTATTTTAAATTTTTATATAATTGAAAAATCATAACATGGTAAAAACTTCTTGCATTCAACATATTTAAGCCCAACATCAATGTTCACCACTTGAATCAATCTCACAAACCAAAGATCCATGGAAGCATCCTCAAATCACTACATGAGTATTCAAGGGTTATGATATATGATGAAGAACATGTTATGGGCTGGGATCATTTTAGACCTATCCATAAAGATACTACAAAATTAAGATATCTAGATGGATCTGAGAATGATCAGGAAAAACCATCTTTCCATATTTATTTTCCATGTAAATCTAGAAAGGATCACATTGGATATCATTGTAAATCCTAAACCTGGATAAGAAATCTGAGATCTAGTTCCTTTACAAGGATAATAAATAATATCTAGCAATAATAAGAATAACAACAAACAAATGATAAATTATATTTAAATCTCAAGGACTGATTAAATTCTATGTAAATGGTTTGGTTGCTTGGCTTAAAAAATCATGCTCTAACCATGGGAAGTTCACTACCTATTCAAGTCACCTGCATGGTTTGGAGACACGGTTTTGTAAACCCTATGAAAATCATGATGATGATTCTCTTTAGAGTTACATAGTTACCATGGAATTGTTTCTATGTTAGCTCTAAAAGTACCCCTACCATATATCACCCACCACTCCTCTCCAATAGGCTTCATAGTTACGTTGGGGGACTACACTATTCCCTCTAACCATTATCACCATTAAATTCTTCAAACCCCCCCAATCTCTCAAAATCTACCCAATACATCACCCAATAAATGTAATAACTCAAATAAACTCTTAATAAAGGCTAAAAATAAGGCATAATGCACCTAGAAAGTGAGTGGTTGTTCCAATATCCCCCTCTAATGACTTGTTGACCTTAATATGTGTCTCTAGAGGTCTAAATATAATAAGTAGGTCTATTAATACTAAAAATATGATTACTTATCACTTTTATCTTCTTTAATATGTATGTTCTTCCATAAAACGTTAATAAGAGGCTTCATCTTCATTCATAGTTCCTTTATTCATCAATCAACAATCCATATTGGACCTTTCTCAAATGAATCATTTACCCCCAAAAAAACATTCTCAATATCAATTACATTTGAAGGATAATTATTGAAATTTATAAGTAGTAATGCATGGGAAAAATCATATATAATAGAAAACTGATGAATTTGATGATACCCAGAGGAGAGGGATTCGAGAGGGGGGAGTGGGGACGTCGCCCAAGCTGGGGGCAGTAGGTGAAGTCCTGGATGTTGAGGCAGAGGCAAAGTCTGGGAGGTCCAGGTTGAGAGTGGAGGTGGAGGCCGGGAGGCGGATCTGGGACACGGAGCCGGGAGGCGGAGCCGGGAGGTAGGGTTGAAGTTGGGGGAGCGCGGCGGAGACGGGACGCGGAGCCATGAGGCGGAGCCAGGAGGTAGGGTTGAAGTGGGGGGGAGCACGACGGAGCCGGGACACGGAGCCAGGAGGCAAAGCTGGGAGGTAGGGTTGAAGTGGGGGGAGCGCGGCGGAGTCGGGAGGCGGAGCTGGGAGGTAGGGTTGAAGTGGGGGGAGCATGACAGAGGGTTGAAGTGAGGAGAGCAAGATGGAGCCCGATAGTTAGGGGCTGAATACCCACATTTTTAATAAAACCATAGGTATAGACGGTTAAAAATCATCTATCCCCACAATTCTTTAAACCATGGGGATAGATGTGTGGGGATAAACCCCATTTCCAGTAGTGTAAACATTACCCAATTCTTTGAAGTGCTATATAATTCTGGGCGCACCCGTCACTTTCATTTCATTCTCATGCTTAAATGTGCCACATAGATCATGCAACATGTAGTCATTAATCATCCTAATTTATTACAAGATAAAGAAGTTTTGAATACGTACATGTAAGTCACAAGTAAAATTAGTATAATTGTATAAAGTTGAATACCCTTGATAGAAAATGGGTATGGTATTCACTACACAATTGTTTTGACATAGAAAATCATGGTGAAATTTCAGCAGCATAATGGCGTCACATAAAAATTTATAAAATGGGTTGATGAGAGATAAAGTTGTATCTAATAATTTTTAAATAAAATGGTTTTTAATAGGGACATGTGAATTCATATCCCACCATCAGGATTTGGAAATATATGGTATAAGATAATAAAGAAACTTTAATAAAGAAGAGAAGGTGAGGATCCATTGAGCGAGTGACTCCAAATGTTTGGGAGGAGCTTATTGAGAGTTTTGAAGTGACTTAGGAGGACTATAGAGACTAGAGGACAAAGTAAGGATGTTCTATAAGAATTTTTAGTGATGATAAGTGGGATATTGAGTGGGTTTATATAGGAAATTAGTGTGGATTTCTTTAATATTTCTCAAACTTAGGTCTTGGACTCTATAAAATAAAATAACCAAAACCACAAACCTTCCCATGGTTTTTGACCATGGTTTCTAAAAAATGGGACAATTTATCATTATATTATAATTAAAAGGTCCTAAATTAATAAATTAATACTCTTTATTATGTGGAGTTGAGTTATACCATTAAAGAAATGATTTTAAAACCTTAAAATATATTAATGGTTTTGGAGGATTCATAATGGATTTATAAAATTAATAAAATAAACTAAAAATATAATTATTTTAAATATAAAACATATATTTGGTCTTGTATACCTTTTATAGTATTTATTACATCAATTTTGGGTCATTATGATGTCTAATACACATCGTATATTTATACGGTATTTAATTTTTAGCCAAAAATTCGAATGTCTCAGAAAATTATGAAAAATTCAACATTGGATAATTTTGAAATTGTGTTTCCAAAAAAAATTTATTTTACCTAAATAATTTTCTAAATATATGAAATTTTTACTTTTAAAAATAAAATTTATATTTATTAAGAAATGAAGGGTTTTTTTGACAATAACAATTTTTGAACACTTATAAAAATTATATGATTATTTATATTTAATAAAAATTATTTAAAAATAATATTTTATTAAAATAATATTTAATTCAAATATCCATTAATTCATCAAAATAAATTCCTTAATTTAATTTTATAATTACCCAAAAATAAAATTTGTGTTTTATTGTATTAAAATAAAAATCATTTATAAAGTAATAATAATAGGATGAAAACATGTTAATTATTTTACACAAAATAATTTACATACTCATATCTATAGGTGATACATGTCACTTTAATACAGCAGAAAATTCCCTATGACTAAGGTGTGTGAAGGTGATATTTCCATGGGGTGGTTCAGCAAACATGGTTTGGGTCATGATCTCAATGAGCTTGAAATTATCCCATAAACGGTTTTCCCATGCTTAAGTTTTTGGATCTCAACTTGGACTTGGTAAAGGGAAAATCACAATGATACTATCTCCATTGTAAGCTTCGATAAATTGGCTTCATAGGGTATAATCCTACTAATTGAGGCCATCACTTCCTTTTTCCATGTCAACTAGATTTGTTAAAACCCTATATTTATACTAATCATGTGATCACTATTCAAAAAATTTATTATCAATGGTAATAATGATTTACGGTATTTTAAATATGATATAATATAATAAAACCAAATAAACGAATGTTTTTTTTATAACCATATTACATAATAATAAATTTAATTAAATCAAAAGTGGGATTTTATTTATAATAGTTCAGACCCTTACAATCTTCGACCCCCATAAGAAATTTCTTGCTAGAAATTTTCTTTTCTCACATTAAAATAGATGAGGGTAACTCTTTTTGATCACTTCCTCCAGTTCCCATGTTGCTTATTCAAACTTGTAATTTATCCACATCATTTTGACAATGTGAATTGTCTTAGTTCATAGAACTTTGTCTCTACGATCTAAGATTTTCACCAAATTATCTTCATAGGAAAGACCATTCTCTAATGGTACCACCTTTGGATTCAGTACATGTGAGGGGCATGGTATGCACTTTCTCAAGAGGGATACATATAGTAAATCATGTAATTGAGATATGTTCAATGGGAGTGCTAGTCGATAGGTCACTACTCCAATGTGATCAAGGATCTCAAAGGGGATGATGTATCTTGGAATAAATTTTCCTTTATTCCAAAATCTCATCACTTTATTCCATAGAGATATGTAGAGGAATACCATGTCTCCAACATCAAACTCTAGGTATCATCGATGATTATCAGCATAACTCTTTTCTTGACTCATAGAATCCTTGATATGTTACTGATTGGTATTAAAATTTTACACCATTTTCTCAACCATTTCAGGACCTAGCAGTTTATTTTCTCCAACTTCATCCCAGTATGCAGGTGTTCTGCACCTATTCCCATAAATAATTTTATAGGGTGTCATTTGGATGCTCGAGTCAAAACTATTGCTGAAAGAGAACTCGACCGGTGTTATATGTTGGTCCCATCCTCTTTTAAAGTCAATTGATCACGGTATCAAAATTTTCTCAAGTGTCTTGATAGTTCGTTCATATTATCCATCAGTTTGGGGGTGATAATCCATGATAAAGTTCTGATTAGTGTTTATAGGATGTTGGAGAATTTTCCAGAACTTGGAGATGAATATTAGATCTCGATCAGGTACAATCGATAGTGGTACTCCATGAAACCTTACAACTTCTGTGATATATATCCGTGCAAGTTGATCTGGTGAGAAATACTCTCAAATTGTGATAAAGTGAGTTTTTTTATAATACGATCCACAATAATCCATATAAAATTGTTTCATCTGGATTTCTTTGGAAGTTTGGTGATGAAGTTCATGGTGATTTTTTCCTATTTCCATGTGGGTATGGGTAATGGTTGCATCATCCACTTAGAATTTTTTCTTTTAGCCTTCACTTTTTGATATACTAGGAACTTTGATATATATTCCATGATCTCTTTCTTCATATTGTCCCACCAATAGTGCTCTCAGATATCTCGATGCATCTTTGTACTTCCTAGGTGGATGGATAATGTCAAACTATGTGCATCATCCAATATATCCTTCTTTATCTCTGGATTTGATGGTAGACATAGTTGTGACCCAAATCTTACAACTCCTTTATTAATATTGAACTCAAAGGATTTCCATTTTCTTATAGTTTCTACTTTCATCCTAATTTCTACATTATCTCTTTGAGAATCCTTTTACCTCTCCAGAAGAGATGATTGAGCAATAATATGTGAAAGGATTGATGTTGTTCCTTCCTTTATGATTCCCATGTCCATCCTTTCCAAATCCAATAAGATCAAATTCCCTTCAATTCTCATCAATTATACAATTACTAGATCCTTTCTACTTAGAGAATATACAAATTTATTTATTTTCCCAGGATGGAAGTGGATTGATCAGTCATAGTCCTTGATTAGATCTAAACATATTCATTGGAACATATTCATCTATTTTTGTGTGAATATATACTTGAGGATTTTGTGATCCGTATATATTTTACACTTCTCCCCAAAGAGATAGTTATACCATATTTTTAAGGAGAAGATCACTGTAACCAACTCCAGATCATGCATTGGGTATTTCTATTTGTGAATTTTCAACTACCTTGAAGCATAGTCTATCACTTTTTTATTCTACATTAACACACAACCCAAGTCCTTTTTCAAAGAATCACTGAATACCATGAAAAGTTATCCACTAGTTGGAAGTGTGAATACATATTATTTGATGAGCCTCCTTTTCAACTCTAAGAAGCTCGCTTCACATTCATCATTCCAAGAAAACTTGAATCCCATCTGAGTTATCTTTGTAACAGGGTTTTAAAATCATGATAAATTTCTCAGAAATCAGAAATAATACCTAGATAACCTAAGAAAATACAGATATCTATCATATATGTTGGCCTCAACCATACTTTAATTTCTTCCTTCTATTAAGGGTCCACATATATCCCATTACTTATGATGATATACTACAATAAAGAGACTTCTTTCAACTAGAACTCACATTTTATATACCTAACATAAAGATTATCCTTTCATAGGGTCTTCAATATAATGATCATATACTCCTCATGACCCTCATTGATTTTAGAGTATATTAGAATATCATATATAAATACTACCACAAATTTTTAGAGGTAATCTCTAAAGGCTCTATTCATCAAGTCTATGAATATTTCTTGAGCATTAGTGAGTCCGAATGGAATTACTATGAACTCATAGTTCCCATAACTTGTATAAAAAGTAGTCCTGGGGAAATCCTCCTTCTTCACCCTAACTTGGTAATATCCTGACCATAGATCCACCTTGTAGAAGTATTGTTCTCCACATAGCTGATCAAACAATTCATGAATCCATGACGGAGGATACTTTTTATTTATCTTGATCTTTTTGAGCTCATGATAATCAATGCAAAGGTGCATTAGCCTATCCTTCTTATTGATAAAGTGGACTGGTGAACTCCATGGTGAAGTACTTGGGAATATGAATCCTTTATCCAAATTCTCCTATAGTTGTTTCTTCATGTCCTCCAGTTCTACATCAACTATTCTATATAGAGTCTTGAATAATGGAAACACCCAGATGTAATCATGATTTAAAATTCAACCTCTCAGATAGGAGGAAGAATTTAAAATTCCTTGGGAAACATATGAACGTATTCACTCACAATAGGAATTTATTAAAGGATGATTCATTCCTTAGACTCAATCATTTTATCTAAATACACTTTCTCATAGGGAAATAATATATATGAATGAGATTTTATTTATAAATAATATTCATCCTACTCCTTGAACTTGTACAGAATTGGAAGAAAATTCATGATATGGATAGTGATTTTGTTACATACATGAATTATTTTAAAGTTATTTTAATTTAATTTCTATTATTTCTTTGTTTGTGGGGGTTTCCAATGTATTTTTGGAGAAAGGGGTGGTTTCATCATGATTTGGGCCAAACCATGAGCCCATTTCCAGATTTAAAAACAAAATTTGTTTCTTTTACAACTCCTTCGTTTTTTAACATTTTCACCCATTCCACTTCCCACTTGGCCTACCCTAATCTATTAAAACAAACATATCAACTTAAACCCCTTAGAAACTCATTATCATGGTGTATTTGGGTGATTTATTCAGGCTTTGGGCCAACCCATGATCCCATTTCATGTATTAAAAAAATAATTCATTTCTTTCACATTTCATTAATTTTATAATATTTTTAGGTGATTACACCTCTCACTTGAGACCAAGAACCCTAGGCACACCCCCATGTTCAATTTTTCTTATTTGGAGCTCATATTCATCGCATATTAAGGACAAATATCTCATGTTTTCTCAAATCGTATAGATTTGAGAATGTAATTTTTTTCTTTCATAAATAATTCAATTTTACTCTTTCCCCCCATTTTAGTCCCCAATTGACCTCATAAGACTTATTAGAGCTTCCCTATTAGTTTTGGATGCTTGTAGATTCAACTATTGGTGTATTTGGGGTGATTTCTTCAAGATCTCTCAAATAAGTTGGGTTCCTTTATTCCTCATCCCATTTTCTTAGGGTCTCTTCCATTTTTCTTGAAGTTACTAATGTCTAGAAAGTAGGGATTAGAACCCAGGGTTTTATCTCAGGTTTCTTGGTCTAATATTGTGGTTTTAGGTTTGATTTAACTCCCTTGTGGTGTGGTGGTGGTGCAGTTGAACTTTCACACAAGTATTTGGTGTTTTTGACACCTGTGGTAGGTGATTTAATCTATAATAACTAATAGATGAGTTATGATTTACTTATTTATATTTTCATCATACTCTTCCTTCATTTTTCTTGCCGCAAAAATTATTTTTGGTGGAATTTTTTAAATAATTTATTTTTTTAAATGCCATTTTTGTGGGAAATGGGTGTTTTACATGTGTATTCCATGTTGTACCATTTGGGGATATTTTATAATTCATGGAAGGGTTTTATTAAAATGTTTTGATGTTTCCAATTCTGGTTTTGGGTAATATTGGTGGGCATTAGGTTTTCAAACAAGGCTTTTAGATGGATTTTATGTGCAATGTTTTGTTACATTCCATGAAATTGTTTTATGAAAATTCTAAGAATTTTATTGAGTTATATAAAGGGTGAAAAGAATGTGTAGCTACTATTTTGAATGTGTGTGACCAGAAATGATGTTTTTTATGTGAAAATAGATTTTAGTGAATGTGTAAATTGTTTGAGCACAAAGGGGGAATCCTAGGTATCTAGGTGGGCAGACGTGTACTAGTACGCTAGTGATTTAGAGTGGTTTTGTCCCTGTTTCACTAAGCCAGTTGGACATTTAAAACACTAAAAAAACTATCATTATGATGATTTTGGAACACTAGGTTATGGGTATGTTCCATACTACTGGCTTATGCACAAGACCAGATATGGTTATTGTTACTTTGCACCAAGATACATGGTACATGGGGCCCAAAAACTAACTAGTTCCTAGGGGTCTTCCCGAGATTAATGATTGTTGACTATTTGGTATTTATCATTATATTATGGTTTTTTGACTAGAAAATTCATTAGCATACATGTTTTATTTAAAGGTGTTCACTAATTTAAATTTCCCTTTGAAAACTATTTACTTTTAAAAGTTTCGTTCTTTAGAAATTATTGCCACCATTTCTTGTTTATTAAAACATGCATGATTTTTATCTTGTTTTGCTTACTATATGGAATATTTTGGGAGATATACTATTGTAATTAGTATCAAAACTTACTTAAAACCCTTGGGTTTAAGTATTCTTGATCATGTTTGACACAGGTAAAGGCAAGGCCTTGGGTGGTAGCGGTTCGAGTTGTTAGTTTCGTTCCATGGTGTAATGTTGTGGAGATGGATCGTGGGTGATGACCCCTTGTCATGTGGAGTTACTTGGGATGTTTTTCTGCTACTTTTATTTATCTTTGGAACTATTGTGTCATGTTTAGACACATTTATTCATTTATTAATTTTATTTAAGGCTTGTTTGGTATGAATGTTCAGATTCATTTTAATGATTGTTTTTGGTTGTTTTATGTATCCATACTCTAGTAAATCATTTCCAAACCAATATTTATGATACCCTGGGAACTTTTTCCATCCCTTGGGGATAGTTAAATCCCTTCAATACTTTACACGGGCCTGGTTTGGTTCCAGTTTTGACAATGACTAGATTTGGTTTGTGACCGATTTCCTTCTCACAAAAATTTATGTTGGTTATATATAGGTAAAACCAATTCATGCCCAAAACTGCATCAAATTACACCAAAGGGTGTATCAAAAGGTTAATTGGTAAGTTAAGCCAACAAATATTGATAGGGGATGAGTCATATACTTGGGATGCAATAATTTACCCATTTTCTATTTTCACTGATAGCACTACTTCCATGATTTGTAGTTGTGGTGTTTGAATAGTTCTACTAAACTTTTGTGATATGAAGGAATGCATTAAACCAAAATAAAAAAATTAAATATTATATTATTGAATGAATAACTAGCATACCTATCACCACTTATTTTTCAGGGTCCACCTCAATAGTTGTGATGGAAAAAGATCATCCTTACTGCATTAGAGGTTGTTGGTTGTCTCTGAAAACACTTAGATTAGTGTATTGATTTATAAAGTTCCCTGGTTCCTTATAGTTGAAGCAATGAAAATGAACCAAGGGTTTACTGGAGAATTTCCATCCTCCTTTACTTTTGTGTGTTTCTCCTATTGGAAATATTTTGGTAGGTGTCATTCCTTTTCTCACCTAAATCATTTTCTCATCCCCCGTAGGCAATTTCCAGGGTTCTTTTTTCCGCACCTTTGACAAGTGGGATGTTGAAATTTCATGGCACCATTAGATTTATCCATCAGACATATAGAATTAAATTACACTTTCCACTTCTTATCCCTATGATACCCATGAGATTCATCGAACTCTATTTAAACTTTGAGGGAACATCAGACAACTTCCTCATAACTATCAAAGTCTCGTATTTCTAGAGATTTTTGCAGACTAGGTTTTAGACCAAAAAATAAGTGATCAAACCTGAATTTATGGGTAAAAAAGAAGATGAAGGCATATCATGCAATTATTATGATTTTTTTCTCATACACCCTGATAGATTCATCATATTTTTTCTTGAGGGAAAGGAAATCCCATTCCATTTTAAGTCGGAGGGTGCGAGGAAAATATTTATCAATTTTTTTTTCTGGAATTCCTTCCACCCCATCGCTTCGATATCTTCCTCAAGATTTATATTCTTGATAAATGTGAACCACTTATTATATTCTCCCACCACATGATAAACAAATAGTATAACCTTTTCTAATTAGAAACATTGAATTATGGATAAGATCTTATCAATGGAGTTGATCCATTGTTCTATGATTAAATGATTATAAGATCCATTCAAATTCAGAGGCCTTTGTCACATAAAGAAATAAATTACAACTTGTTATCTCTTAGGGAGATTTTTAATATCCTCCTAATCCAGGTTTATATTCATAACCTTATTCATCTAAGTGAGTATCGTAATAAAGTTCTCTATTCCCACTCCCATCGGGTTGGGCATCTTGTTCGGATAGTCATCACATTTCCCATCATATTGGTTGTTTACCCGATTCATCATATTTACGAACATTGCATAGAATAAAATGAAATGTAGGTATGAGTATTTTTAAACTATTAAACACATAAATAAAAATTTAATGACATTAAAAGGGATAACTTGTAACTTATATTTATTTCCTTAACTTATGAATTTCTAAGATTCAATCTATGTTTTCCATGATCTATTTAATATCATATATTCTTATGAGATTTTTTTGTTTCCTTAATAGTTGTTAATAGTGTGATTTTTATTTTACCAAAGAATTTCCCCTAGGAGTGTCAAACTAGGTGCACAATAAGGCCCATTGTAATATACTAGGTTACGCTGAGTCAGGCCTAACACACCTTGTCATAGTTGTTACACCTAGGTACATCTAGGCCAAAACCACATCCACTTGTAGTATCCAGACATGGATGTATTTTCTTGATAAACTAATTACTCTACAATTACCAAATTTTTGGTTTTTTTCTTATACCGAGTCTTATCTTTAAGAATTTCTCTATAGTTTTCTAATCCAAATCCCAAAATAACTAAATTTTTCTTCTGATGCCAACTATAAAAAATATTATCTTTATTACACATTAACACATGATTTATTACATAATATTAAACTTAATAAAACCTAGAATATTTATAATTCTAGTGTCTTTAGGAATTAGGTACATGATGTAACAACTTAAAGTAGAAAATACATCTTCTTTATTGAAAAATTAACATTATAGTACTTAAAACTGCATGAGATAACCTGAGGACATACATAAGAAAGGGGAGAGATATAAATACCAGTAAGTGGATAAACAAGGATTAAAATGATTAAATTAATACATGTTAGAAAATAGGTATAAATGAGTGATAATAATAAACATGAACAATGAGACACAATATAACATGATAATCATAAAGGCAACATGGGAAATGTGGAAACATATTAAAACATTTCATAAAAAACATAGGTCAAGGATAAATTCCAAGACATCATAATAGAAAAAGTAACATAAAGGAATCAGGTTAAATCCATGTTCCAATATGATGTCTCATGAGACCAACCATTACCCAATGCATTGGAGTGCAATATAATTTTGGGATCACCCATCACTTTCATTTCATTCTCATGATTAAGTGTGCCATATGGATCATACAACATGGATTCATTCATCATAATAATTTATTACATGATAAAGAAGTTTATAAAACATACATGTATGTAAAAATTCAAATAAGTATAGTTGTATAAAGGTGAATACCCTTTATAGGAAATGGGTATGGTACTCTATACATAATTGTTTTGGCATGGAAAATCGTGGTAAAATTTCAGCAGCATAACGACGTCACATAAAAATTTATAAAATTGGATGATGAGAGAGAAAGGGGAATATCATCATTTGGAAATAAAATGGGAATTAATATGGAAATATAAATTTATATCACAACATTAGTAATTGGAAATAGAAAGAACAAGATAATAAATAAACTTTAATAAAGAAGAGAAGGTGATGACCCCTTTCTTGAGTGAGTGAATCCAAATGATTGAGAGGAGCTTCTTGAGAGCTTTGGGGTGACTTCGAGGACTCTAGAGAAGGAATGTAATATTAAGGATGTTTTAAAATTATTTTTAGTGAAGATAAGTGGGATATTGGGTGGATTTATATAGAAAATGAGTAGGGATTTCTTTAATATTTCTCAAACTTAGGTTTTGGACTCTATATAATAAAATAACCAAAACCAAAAACCTTCCCATGGTTTTTCCCTATGGTTCTTAAAAAATGTGATTGTTTATCATTATTTTATAATTCCAAGGTCATAAATTAATAAAATAATATCCTTTATTATTTGGAGGTGAGTCATACTCTTAAAGAAATGATTTTAAATCCTTAAAATATATTAATGGTTTTGGAGGATTCATAATAGATTTATAAAATTAATAAAATAAAATTAAAATCTCATTATTTTAAAGAGAAAACATATATTTGGTCATGAATACATTTTATAGTATTTATTACATTTCTTTTGGGTCATTATGATGTCATAATACACATTGTATGTTTATATGGTATTTATTTTTTACCTCAAAATTCGACTATCTTAGAAAATTATGAAAAATTAACCATTAGATAATTTCAATGTTATAATTAAAAAAATAATATTCATTTTATATAAATAATTTTTTAAATATATTAATTTTCACTTTTAAAAATTAAATCGACATTTATTAAGAAATGTTGGGTTTTTTTGACAATAACAGTTTTTGAACACTTAGAAATTATATTTGGATTCATAAAAATTATATGATAATTTATATTTGATAAAAATTATTTAATAATAATATTTTATTAAATTATTTTTTATTTCAAAAATCCATGAATTAATCAAAATAAATTCCTTAATTGAATTTGATTATTACCAAAAAATACAATTTGTGTTTTATTGTATTAAAATAAAAAACATTTATAAAGTAATAATAATAGGATGAAAATATATTCATTATTCTACAAAATATAATATACATAATCATATAGATATGGTTTTGATACATATGCCTTTAATACATTTTACGAACCGAATTTGGTCTCCATCAAAACCGGCACCCGACCTGGCCCGTGATATGGACCGAAGGGCATTCCCGATCCCCATGGGTAGGAAAAAGTGCTCATGTATCATAAAATGAAGTTTGTGAATGATTTACCCGAGTTTATAAACATTAAACAACAAACAAATTCAATATGACAAATCTGGATTTTTCGAAACAAACCATCTTTTACAAAAAAACAGAATTGAATTACATCATTTAAAAAAACTCCCAAAGACTATAAAAAAAGATGAAACCCAAAATGGATAGCCCCAAGAACCTCCTCATGGAAACGGCACTGCCCCCAAGCCATATTCACGACCCTGCACCCAGAAGAACTTTTAGAATCCCGGACTGATGGCACTAAAAGTCTCACCCAAACCTGCGACAAGATAACCAAGTCTACTTACAACCAAATGTGTAAGTAGGGTGTGAGACAAATACCAGTAGTATACCACCACCAAAATATTCCATGCGATAAAATTTTTAAGACAAAATGCTTTGCAAGTTTTGTAAATAAGAAATGCTTGTGATAGTTTCTAAAAGATGAAACATTAAAACTAAACAGTTTTGAGGTGGGATTTTTTAAAGAAAGAAATATTTTAAATAAAACCAAATTGATACTGAATTTTTCTATCCAATCATACAATATGTTGACTGTAAGAACAAAATATCGACTGAGCATAAGAAACAAGAAATAACCCATAGGCACTAGCTCGCTGTGGGTCCTAGGTACCTCGTATCTCGGTGAGAGTAACCATAAAAATATCCATTCTCATGAATGAGACACTATTAGGGAACATACTCATAACCTATTGGTCCCCAATCATCATCATCATAGTTTAGTTAGTTTTGTAAGCAACAATCTTGCTATGTGAAACTGAGGCCAAACCCCACAGGATCACTAGCATACTAGTACACATCCACCCACCTAGATACCCAGATTTCCCTCTTGTGCTAGAACAAGTTCAACAAGAAAAGAAATATAATTTTCATATGAAAATATCACTTACACATCACAGATTCACCAAACATCCCACATGTACATCACAAAAGTCACAAAACTCACTTTTCATTCAAATGCATTTTGAAATCATACTCACACCCAAATAGCCCACAACACTTTTCACATTTCTTTAACACTTCCAAAAATCATTTAATTTTTTTTATAAAACCATTACAAGATATTAAAACTTGCATAACATACCAATCACATATCACATAATACTTATTTTATCAACAAAATTCATTTTTCACAACACACTCACACAAAACAGCCCACAACCATGTTTCACACCCCTCTTTCCATTTGATAAAACATTTTGGCACTTTATAAAACATTATAAATATTTTTGACATCTTAAACCACCACCTTACCATTCAAAAACCCATATTAGGTGAACACACTCACCAAAAAGTACATATACATCCTTTTTAACACTTTTTTTAACCAAATAAAACATTCACAATTTTCATAAAACCAACCCAAGGGGTTTAACTATGCTTCACACACAAAACCCATTTCAAATACCTTATTTGAGACCTAAACCATACCAATAAAAACACAAAACATAATTTTAATCCATATCAATGTTTATTAAACCAATCCCAAGTGTTATAAAATTACCTCAAATAGTAACACAAAAGATACACATGAAAACACTCATTTTCATAAAACACCTTAAAAGAGAAAGACAAGGTTTTGCACCTAAAACCAATTAAAAAAACCTCTTTTAAACCCAACAGAACACCAAGACCATACCAAAGCAGAATTGGAAGCCGAAAAAGGATTTTGTAAACCAATTTCATATGTTATAAAGTACACCCAAATAATACCCCAAGAGTTACACCTAAAAACACCCAATTTCAAGCTAAAATGAAACTCTAAAATTAAATGCTTAACCAAATCCATCATAAACAGTTTATGAAACACAAAAAAAATATTAGGAACATTATAAATTAATAAATCAAGTAATATAACTCATCGTAAAATGGTTATACATGGAATCACCTACAGAAATTGTTGAAACCCTCAAATCTTGGTGTGAAACTTTAACCGCACCATCGTCGCACCACAAGGAAGAGAAGAGCAACCAAAAACCTAAATATTACACCAAAAGGACCCCAAATCAAACCCTAGGTTCAAAACATAACTTCTGGACATTTTAAAACATCATTAAAGAGGGAGGAAACCCTAAGGAGAAGGAAGAAATCAAGGAAAGAAACACTTACATGAAGGAATCTTGGAGTTTCCCCACCAAAACCCCCATCAAAGATGGGTTCCATAGAAGATTGAAGGATCTTGGAGACCTCCAATGGTTGATAGGGTCGAATGGGGTAGAAATGGAGTGGATTAGATTTATTTTTGGGAGGTAAAAATGGGAAATTCAAAAGTATTTTTAATGACCTGGACACACCTGCACGGTTTGCCTGCACGGTTTGGAACCGTGCATCGAAACAATGTGGCATGTTATGGCCACTCAAAAACCTTCCATTATCATCCAAATTCAATAGGGTTTAAGGGGGAAATATAGGGAAAAAATAGGGGAAATAGTACCCAAAATAAATCCACCTTTTCACCCCAAGACTCATCCAACGCATGGGTACAAACCACCTCAACAACTTACCCCACAAGTGGTGCCACTAAGAGTTTCAAAAAACCAACTACAAATAAGAACAACCTAACACCATCCCTTTGAAAAATGAGGAGGTAAATTAACATCCATGACCCCCCAAGACTAAGGTCATAGATCAAAAACAGAAGAGACACCAAAATTTCAAACCCAAAATACCCAAAAACCAAGAGAAAGCTAAGAATTGAAAGAGGATTTGAACCAAAGCATGGAATTAAAAATTCGGTTGTGACAATTCTCCCCACCATAAAGATTTATACCCCTGGAAATCCACAACAAGGCCAAAAGAAATAACTAAACCAAACCAAACAACCAAGATGTACTCCTCTAGCAAGCTTTTCCCCCAAAGGCCCAAACACCTCCAATGATAAATTAAAGAAGGAATACTCTCACAACCAAAAATTACATTGCTTTACTGAAATGATCAAGAACATTCATATTTTATCCCAAAAGAAATCTCCTCAAACACCATTTGAACAAGATTCTAGCAGTTTACCCAAACAAACAACAACAATGAACAAGGTTACACTTACCTTTCTTTAACAAGACCGTTAGACGTTCTCCAATCCAAATGTTTACCCAAGGAAGATGTAGGTAGTTAGATAGCTCCGAACAAGGATACCCACCTCCAAACCAATACCAAGGACCAATATGAGTTAATAATATGGAGAGACACAAATGGGATCCCCACCATAAGAGACAACTCAAATTTTTTTCCTGAGACGGGATCAGGACACTAACGGGGGGGGGGGGGGGACAGTCTCCCCAGTACAAGGGGTAAACTTCCATTCAAAATTTCTAAAGGAACATACATGAGAATCATAGTGGGTCTCCACACTATAAGAACCAACCATCTTAACCGACCAGTATGAGCTGACACAGGAAGAACCCAAATTTAAAGAGTTGGGACGACTACATAATTAATCCACATAGTTAGAGAAACCATGCATTGACCATGTGGATACTTATAATTACATGGTTTTATGGGGCTTGGTTACTACTAACCATGTGAAAACTGTGCACTCAACCAATCTATCCAAATTCCCAACCATACTTCAAAACTCAATGGAAACCAAAGGGGAAAAGAATGACAACAGGCGATAACATGGGAATGAGGTCCTTAACCTCTTTTCACCGAATAGGAATAACATAAGAAAGATAAAAACACAAGAGGTCATAAACTATTCCTATCTTCTATACTGAGGATAGTAATTATACAAGGGTTTGAATGACCCTAGTATTACTCTTTACTACACGCTAGCTTTACTCCAGGGCCTATGGATAGAGCCCAAATGATTGAAGCATCTTCAGCCTCGTAATTAGGCTTTTGAAACCCTTAAATGATACATATTCTTCTGGTGATACAAACAAATACACAAAAAACCACGATAAGTTTACCAAGACATAACACATTGCAAACTCACCTTACCCTAACACGACATTTAATTGAAATAAGGGCTTAAAATATGCACACACATCACACATTGTTTCTTCAGGTGAGAAAAAACCGAAGGAAAGGAAACATATACAACCTTCCTCTAAAACAGAGGATTTGAATTTTTTTTCCAAGGAGAACACACTCCCAACATAACAGAGACTCTTAGAGGATTGCACAACCTTCACCTTTACAGTCAAATGAGAACACAAAATCACAAGGCATAAACGAACATGACCATTGTGACTGACATAAACAATACATTGAGAGGGACCTTATGCAACATCCCCAAACATCACACAATTCTAGAAAGTATCCATAACAACATCTCATGACCAAATTTCCCACACTGGTGGTTTAACATGAACTCCTTCTTCGAAGGGACTACGAAGGACCCACATGACATCTTAGACACCATCTAGATACTCATCCATACTAAACCCCAGACCACTTCCACCTTCAATGAATCATAAAAATAAAGAAACTAAGGTCTCTTTAAACCTTTCACGATCACTCTCCCGCTACAAGAGGATCTGAAAAACTAAGAAAGTAAAAGGTGTAGACTAATTATACAAATCTTAAGAAAATATTCCTCATATTGATCAACTGGAGGATTTTACAATGGTGTAACAATCTGGGTTGCACTTAAGTTGTGCACCAACCCTTAATGGGGGTAAACCTTATCCAATGAGAGAACAAAAGGACCCAACCAAGATGGTCCATTCGTCAAATGTACTACAAACCAAATCTAAACACATTAGGGGAACCACCGTAAAGGAATCTTGAAACATTTCTCAGAAGAGACCACTAACCAGCCCTTCAACCCAACATACCGACCGAACACAAACCCAAAATACCATTCAAACAGGAGGTGTTCTTGGACTTAAAACATCCCACAAAATCAACATTTTCAAAAACACATAAGACACACCATCCCAAACTAGTCATCAAGATAACATTTTTTCATTTAAAAATATTTCTTTGAAAATAGACGGTTCAGCGGTTAGCCTATCCACCAATGGTACCTCGTGGGCCTCACACATGCATGTTTCCATGCCACACCAGACACCCTCCTCATATCCATCCCGTAAATCATCCAAACATTCCATAAACCATCCATTATCCCACATAACCCCATGCATAAGGATTTTCATAGAAATACTAAAGGTTAAAACAAAATTTCTTTCGAATTTTCAAAACTAAAATAGTCAACCAATACCTTCTTTATCTCAAGACCGCTAACCGCAAAATCAAAATCTCAATTTATAGCTTACAAAACTTTTAAAAAATGAATGACCATTCAGATGAAAAATCACCATCAATCAATTCATGACAATTTCAAAACATATCATCCCATTAAAACACCTTTCAATAGTTTAGAAAACTCTATTGGAAACACTTTTTCAAAACCAACTTTAACATAGTTATTACTTTTAAAAGAGGTGTAAACACACCATGTTCCCTTTCAAAACAATTCTGAAATTTTAGTTCCACCATTTCAAAAATCAACCCTTCCTCTTTATTAGAGAATCATTTCAGAAAAAACTTATGATTCATAAAACCATGCCAATTTTTGCTTTAAAACCAAACTTCCAAGATTTCAAAACTAAATGGCACATGACAGTGTGAGGGGAAACTAGTTTTGATGGGTGACTTGAACGTATGGGTGGCGGTCAAATTCCAATCACTTAACCATCATAGAGAATGTTCCAGTGAATATCCCAAGCTCTACATGGCCTGCCAGGCCCTGCAAGCTCACTGAGACCATTAACCCAACTCTCTTTTCATTTCCATTAATCATCATCAAACCAAGAAAACCAGAGGACTCAGATAAATCCTGACTTTTCCTAGAGACTTAAATCCTGTCATGAAGTGTGGTGATAAGGTAAACTACCCATAACTGGAATACCAATTCCCAACAATCCTAACTCTAGACTATCCTGAATCTTCCCCAAATAACATGACCCAAAGAGTGAACCTCCTTTGATACCATTTTTTCACGAACCGAATCTGGTTGCCATCAAAATCGGCACTCGACCAGGCCCATGACAATGAAAAAATGGAATTCCTGATCCCTATGGGATGGCACAAGTTCCCAGGTATCTTAAAATAATGTTTTTGAATGATTTACCTAAGTTTATAAACATTAAACAACAAACAAACTCAATATGAAAAATATGGATTTTTTGAAACAAACAATCTTTTACAAAAAACCAGAATTGAATTACATCATTTAAAAAAACTCCCAAAGACAATAAAAAAAGATGAAACCAAAAATGGAAAGTCCCAAGAACATCCTTATGGAAAGGGAACCACCCTCAAGCCATATTCATGACCTTACACCAAGAACCATTAGAATCCCAGACTGCTGGCACTAAAAGTTTTACCCAAACTAGCGAATAAATAACCAAGTCTACTTACACTGAAAGGTGTAAGTAGGGTGTGATCCAAATCCCAGTAGGATACCACCCCCACGATATTCCATGTGATAAAAATTTTAATACAAAAAGCATTGCAATTTTTGTAAATACTAAATACTAGTTATAGTTTCTAAAAGATAAAACATTAAAACTAAATAGTTTTGAGGTAGGCTATTTTAAAGAAAGGAATATTTTAAATAAAACCAATATGATACTGATTTTTTCCATCCAATCATACTGTATACCGATGGTAAGTTCAAAATATCAAGTGATCACAAGCAATGGGAAATAAACACTAAGCACTAGCTCACTATGGGTCCCAGGTACCTCGTATCTCAGTGAGAGTAACCATCACAATATCCGTTCTCATGCACGAGCCACTAGTGGGGAACATACCCATAACCTAGTGGACCCCAATAATCATCATCATAGTTTATTTAGTGTTTTAAGTGTCAATATTTATATGTAAAACTGAGGCCAAACCCCATGGGATCACTAGCATACTAGTACATGTCCACCCACCTAGATACCCAGCTTTCCCTCTTGTGCTCAAACAAGTTTAACAAGAAAATAAATATAATTTGAACACTAAAATATCACTTACACATCACAAATTCACCAAAAAGACCACATGCACATCACACAATTCACAAAACCGACATGTACATCACAAAAGTCACAAAACCCACTTTTCATTAAAATGCATTTTGAAATCATACTCACACCAAAATAGCCCACAACACTTTTCACATTTCTTTAACACTTCCAAAAATCCCTTAAATAATTTTATAAAACCTTTCCAAGATATTCAAAATCACATAAAATCCCACTCACATATCACATAATACTTATTTTATCAACAAAATTCATTTTTCAAACACACTCACACAAAACAGCCCACAACCATGTTTCACACCGCTCTTTCCATTTGATGAAAAATTTCAGCACTTTATAAAACATTCTGAAAATGTTTGACATCTTAAATCACCACCTTAACTTTAAAAAACCCATATTAGGTGAAAACACTCACCTAAAAGTATATATACACCCTTTTTACCACTTTTTTTAACTAAATAAAACATTTACAATTTTCATAAAACCAACCCAAGTGGTGTAACTATGCTTCGTACACAAAACCCATTTCAAATCCCTCATTTGAGGCCAAAAACATACCAATACCAACCCAAAAAATAATTGGCATCCATATCATTGTTTATTAAACCACTCCCAAGTGTTATAAAATTACCTTGAATAGTAACACAAAATATACACATGAAAACACACATTTTCATAAAACACCTTCAAAGAGCAAGACAAGGTTTTGCACCTAAAACCCTTTCAAAAACCCTCTTTTAAACCCAAAGGTACACCAATACCATACAAAATCAGAATTTTCAGCCCAAAAAAGATTTATTAAACCAATTTAATATGTTATAAAGTACACCCAAATAATACCCCAAGTGTTACACATGAAAAACACCCAATTTCAAGCTAAAATGCAACTATAAAATTAAACGCTTAACTGAATTCATCATAAACAGTTTTGGAACAACACAAAAAATATTAGGAACATTCTTAATTAATAAATCAGGAAATAAAACTTATCATAAAATGGTTACACATGGAATCACCTACTGAAATTGTCAAAACCCTCAAATATTGGTGTGAAACTTCAACCACACCATCACCGCACCACATGGAAGAGAAGTGCAATATAAAACCTCAATATTACACCAAAAGGACACCAAATCAAAGCCTAGGTTATAACCCTAACTTTTTTACATTTTAAAATATCATTAAAGAGGGAGGAAACCCTAAGGAGAAGGAAGAAATCAATGAAAGAAACACTTACTTTAAGGAATATTGGAATTTCCCCACAAAAAACCCCATCAAATATCGGTTCCATAGGATCTTGAGGGAGATTGGAGACCTCCCATGGATACTGGGGTTGAATGGGGGTAAAATGGGGTGGATTAGATTTATTTTTGGGAGGTAAAATGGGAAATTCAAAAGTATTTTTAATGACCTAGACACACCTGCACGGTTTGGAACCGTGCGACCAAACCGTGCGGCCTGTTCTGGCTAGTAAAAAACTATCCATTATACTCCAAATTCAAGAGGGTCCAAGTGGGGAAATAAGGGGGAAATATAATCCAAGAATAGGGTAAAATAATACCCAAAATAAAACCTCCTTTTCACCCCAAGAATCATCCAACTCATGTGTATAAACCACCTTAACAACTTTCCCCACAAGTGGTTCCACTAGAAGTTTCCCAAAACCAACTCCAAATCACCAAAACCTAACACTACCCCTTTGAAAAAAGAGGAGGAAAATTACTATACAAGACCCCCAAGACTAAGGTTATAGATAAACAACACAAGAGACACCAAAATTTCATACCCAGAACACCCAGAAATCAAGAGAAAGCAAAGAACTGAAAGAGGATTTGAACCAAAGCATGAAATTAAAAATCTATGTGTGACAATAAACCAGAAAATTCACTAAGATTAAGCTATGTGGCAGTGATATTTTAATGGGGTGGTTCGATAGACATGGTTTGGGCCATGATCTTTATGATCTATAACTTCTTCTATAAATGGTTTTGACCATGATTAAGTTTTTGGATCTCATATTGGGATAGGTCAAGGGTAAATCCCAGTGATTATATATCCCTTAGAAGCTCCGATAAATGGGATTTATAGGGTATGATCCTACTGGTTGAGGCCATCACTTCCTTTATATGTGTCAACTAGATTTTTTAAAACTCTATATTTATACTAATCATGTGATCAATGTTAAAAAAGTATATTATCAATTTTAATAATGCATAATAGTCTTTTGAAAGTGATATAATATAATAATACCAAATAAGAGCATGTGTTTTATATAACCATATTACATATTAATACATTTAATTAAATCAAAATGGGAATTTTATTTATAACAGTTTTGGTTGTTACAGACAGTTTTCATCCCAGATTCTATGAAAGTTCCCAAACGACCTTTCAATCCATCCAAACTCACATGAAACTCTCATAATTTTGTTTAACATGTTTATATCCCAACTCCATTAATTCAAATAAACATATATCCCTAAACTATAGGATATTTTCCCCAATAATTTCTCTCTATTTACGAATAAGACTCATCCACCAATGTTTAGAGATAAAGAAAAACCAAACAAAATATGTTTAATGAAAAAAATCAAAGATAGATGTACCTAAAAAAATATGGGATCTTACAACCTCCCCATCATATAACAACTCATCCCCAAGGAGATTTAATCATCACTGTGGGGTCTTGGAGAACAAGTTTTCCACTGTGCTTGCATATCAGACCCCCTCTCCCAGGTCTCCTTATAAACACACCCATGCTACCACAACACTTAAACAAGAGGTATGGTCCTAACCCATAGATACTTATCACTATAGTCCAAAATTCCTATAAGATGTTTCTCAAAGTAAACATCGATGCAAAGATTTATTTCCTTGATGTATACCATATGATAATGGTTAAGATAATATATTAGAATAAATGACATGTGAAAAATGTCATGCATGACATGTAACACTATGGAATAGATAACTGGTACGCCACTAGACTAAACCTATCAACTATCTCAAACATCCTGAAAAACCTAGGTGCTAGTTTTCCTTATTTCTTGATATGGAATTTACCTAAACTAGGAGACTCATGAAAGAAAACAAAATGAATAACTTTGAACTCTAGAGGTCATATATTATGGTTAGTGTATGATTTCTTCTTGCTCTTCACGATCATGAACCACCTCCTAATCAAATGAACCTACTCTGATATCTCCTGCACAAGAATATTCCCAACAAGAACTGACTCACCAGCCTTTAACCATCAAAGAGGATAACAACATGGACTGACATACAAAGCCTAAATTTTTTCTATATGGATAAATTCCTAAAATCTATTATTATATAAAAACTCCATGAGTGCCGTATGTTTCTCCTATGAACCATAGAAATCCAAAGCCCATGCTTGTAACATATCCTATAGAACCTAGATAGTCCATTCAGATTGACCATTAGTATGAGGATGATTGGTTGTTCTCAAAAGAACCTATGATCCTAGAGCCTCTTGAATATCCTGCAAGAACCACAAAATGAAGTAAGGGTATCTGTTTGAAATGGTTATCCTTAGAACACCATGAAAATAAACTATCTCAGACATGTAGAGATTACCCAGATCATCAACGATGAATGTATCCCTGATAGGAAAGAAGTGGGCTACCTTTTTAGTCAATCCACGATCACCAATAATGAATTGTTCTTAAGGGTTTTCCTAGGAAATCCTGTCACAAAATCCATTGTGACATCATCCTATTTCCACCCAGGAATGGATATAGGCTTCAACAACCTAGTTGGACTATGAATCTTGGATTTCACATGTTGATAAAGGAAACATCTTAACAAAAATCCTAGTACCACCCTCTTTATTCCTGAACATCAATAATGTATATGGAGATCACGATACATCTTTTTCAAACCAGGATATACTATCCATCTATAAGGATGAAACTCTCTCACCAGCTCCTCAAACAATCCCATAGGAATCCATAATCATCCATGAAAAATAAGATAATTTCCACTTCCAAGAGACCATTCTGATGGTGTCTCCCAACCATATAATCTATCTCTTTGAACTAATCCCTCAAGATTATATAACTACTCTATCTTGATCTAGTCCAAAATAACGGGTATAAAATATTTCAAAGTCAGAGCTACACATCCTTGGGAATCCAAAACATCTAGATGCATGTATACAAAGAGTTCCATTATCTTCCACTCATCACAAGAATATTTCACTTCCTCCATATGTATCTTCCACCTCAAGGCATCGACATTGATGTTTCCTTTTACAGGTTTATAATTAAACTCAAAGTCAAAGGACTGAATATAATTGACCCACCTCTTCTACTGAAGGTTTAGGTTCCATTGAGAAAAGATGTACCTGAGGCTCTTGTGGTATGTGTATACCACAGACCTCTCACATTTAAGATAGTTTCTCCAGTATATCAAAGAATGTACCACTTCTTCCAACTCCATATCACGATTAGGATAATTCCTCTCATACAGTCTCATCTATTTAGATCCATAACCAACCACTTGATCCTCCTACATCAGAATTGCTTTGAGTCTAACTTTAGATGCATCACAATACATGGTATATTCTTTAACTGTAATAGGTAATGTTTGGATAGGTGCTGAGGTTATCCTTCCTTTTAGCTTCTAAAAAACTCTCTTATAAGAATATAATTGAAAAAATCTCACCCATTTCTTGGTCAGCATTGAAATTAGTGTTTCCGGATGAGATAAGTCCTGGATAAAATGCCAATAATAACCTACTAAATATAGAAAACTTTGAATATTGAATTCATTCATGGTATTCTCTCAAGATAACTTGACTGTAACTTTTTTGTGTGTCCATTTATTCTCCTATATGATAGTTGACATAACCCTATAAGTTAACTTTATCAATCCAAAAACTACATTTGGTTAGATTAGAGTAAAGCTGATTCCCTCTCAATGTACTCAAGATGATATCAAGATGTTTTTCATTATCATATTCTGACGGGGAGTTAACTATGATTTATTCAATAACCCCCCCCCACAAAATGGTCTAGAAAATGATGAAATATTAGATTCATCAAGGACATGAATACCGTCAGTACATTCATCAAACCAAACAACATCACTACGAACTCATATAATCCATACCTTCTCCTAAATGTAGTTTGATGTATTTCTGATGGTATCACCCAAATATGGTGGTATCCATATCTCAAATCTATCTTATAGAAGATCTTGGAACCTATCAAATAATCTAATAGATCATCAATACATGGAAGAGGATACCGGTTCTTGATCGTCATCTGGTTCAATATCTGATAATCTACATATAAGCACAAATTACCATCATCCTTCATCATCAAAAGAATTAGAGAACCCCATGGATATGTACTAGAACATATGAAACCTTAATCTTCTAGATATTACCACTAAAATTTCAAATCATGAATCTCTACTGGTGTCATCCTATATGGTGGTATAGAAAATGGCTTTGCTCCTGACACCAACTCAAACATGAACTCAACTTGAGTGGTAAGCCCGATAAATTCTTTAAAATACATCCTAAAAATTGTCTACCACTAGAGAAAAATAATCCTACATAATTCCAAAATCATATAAAATATGACTTGTTATCTGAGTCATGAGACAGTCCAACCTACACTGAATTGGTCCTGCACAACCATCCTGAAGATCCCACTCACCCGGGTGAGAAAATATATTTCCTTATAGAGATAGAAAGGAAAAAATTATGGCAAACCACCTTCATATTACATAACTTTTCATTAAATTTCATAAAAAAAGGATCTTTAAATTCTAGTGTCTTGTAAATCAGGAACATAAAACACGAAAACAATATAAAAAATTCTTATAAACCACTTGTAAGGCTTCACCATAAGTTAAACCTAAGTACAATTGCATTATATCATAACTTGGAGACATACATCAAAGGAAAGGGTGAGAAGAAGGCCCAGTAAGGAAATAAAGGGAATCAATTTACTTGTGATATCAATAAGAAATTGATGAAATCCATAAGACATGAGAAATGGAAAGAGAGGCAAATCATAATAAAAAGAACATGAATCACAACTTGAATATATGGATACAACATTTCATTTAGACATTAATGAACATATTACCAAGGTTCATTCCCAAGGTTTCATAAAAACATTACCAAGGTTATTCACCAAGGTATCGTGAAACTTGACATCTCTAGAGATTAATTCTTTACCCAATGCATTGGAGCACTATTAGGACACACCCTTCTTAAACATTTCATTTCATGCATAAGTGTGCCACATGGATCATAAAACATGGATTCATTAAACATCATCATTTATTCCATGATAAATGAATGTAGAATTCATACTTGAAACTATAAAATTAATAAGTAAATGGGAATAAAGGTGAATACATTTGATAGAGAAGTGGGCATGGTGTTCACAACACAATGACTTTGTCTTGGAAAAACGTGGTGCAATTTTGGCAGCATAACGGCGTGATATTAGAATTCATAAAAAAATGGTTGATGAGAGAGGAAGGGGTGTCTCATCATATGTACATGAAATGGACAGTAATAGGGGTCATATAGATACATGTCCCAAAAATTGTAATGAAATTTAGAAGCATGATACAAAAGAATTACTTGAATGTAAATGAGGAGAGAGAAATTCCTTTCAAAATTTCGGTATAGTAACATGTATACATGGAAGGAAATAATGAGAGAGAAATGGGATCTATAATTATTCAAACATGAAGAGGGAAGTATGAGGGAGGTGATAAATCATACCCCAACATTTATAATTGAAAATAAAATGGAATAACAATATGAGGAAACGTGGACATAAATAAGAAAAGTGAGAATCCCTTACCTTGAAGAGTATCTTTGAAAGCTCGAAGGTTGAGACCTTGGGGGGATTAAGGGAACCTTGGGAGGACTCCTTGGGAGGTATAAATACCAAAGCTTCATTTATGAGGATTTTGGAATGAAATTAATGAGGGAATGGCTTAGTATTTATATGAAAATTGATAGAATATTTAATTAATTTCCAAGGGACACCGCATCAGTGGTATTTGCAAAACCATAGGCTTTCCCATTGTATTTGACAATTGTATTGGCCACCTGGGACACCTCATAACATATCTTACTATTCAAAATTCTACCAGATTTATTACATCATTATTACATCATCAATGATGTCATTAAACACCTGAAACTCAAAACTATATTTTTACTATTCACCGAAAATTCAACAGTTTCAGAAAAATCCCAAAACTTCAACCTAACCCAATATCAATGCTTTGAATTCAAAAATGAACTCCATTTTATGAAAATAATTTTTTAAATATTTTTAATTTAATTTTTAAATAAAATAATTATTTATTCAAAAAAAACTCTAAAACTATAACTTATTTTGTAACACCTTGTAAAAGTAATCAAGGTCCAATAAAATTATTGTATAACCATAATACAATAAAGTAACAATTTATGATTACATTTTATGAAAATAAATTTTTATTTTAAATTATTAAATTATTTATAAAATTGTAATTAAAATATTTATGACATACAAAAATACCAATACTTATATTATGACCATTTTTTAACTTTTAAGACGTCTAAATTATATTTATACATTCATGGGTGAAGTTTCTATATTCTTGGCCGATTTACTATTCATTACTATTCATAAGGGTATCTTACTATTCATACTTTACTATTCACCAAAAATTAAGTTGGTCTTATTAGACTCTAAATTTATTACTAGTCACAATTGTAGAAGGCCATTTTCTGAAAATCATTTCACATTATTAATTATTTAATGTTTACAAAAATATTTTAAAATACCCTTTTTTATGAAATTCATCAATAATATGGAACTTCATCCTACATTTATCTGGACATTTGGAATTTGAAAATTTAACATAATAAGAAATAAAAAATTTTTTTATACAAAAGGATTACACAATGTAATTAAGGTCTTGTTACATAGCACCTTATAACACCTACATATGACCTAAGTGTAAGGTGTGATATGGTGATAGAATCTTGGGGCGGCTCAGACAACATTTCCCGAGTGGTGATTTATATCAGCTTGAACTTCTCCCTTAGGTGATTCTGTTCAAGCTTCACATGTTGAAGCTCATCATGAGCTTGGTCCAGAGCAAAGCCCAGAGATGCTTCCTTCTTCCCAAGCTCTGACAGTTGGGATTCGTACGACCCGAGTCTACTAGATGAGGCCATCAACTCTTATTTCTGTATTAATTAACCAAGATCAATTGTATTTATAAAAAATAATTATAATGTTAAGATTTTATTTTCCAACAGTCATATTGACCGACAATCATATAACAGTCGAAACCCAACGGTATCACTTCATTAATTAAAGGATATAGTTTTGTGGAGTATAAAATAACATACAAATTTAGGAAACATATATTATTAAAAAGTTTGGTTCATTACATTCTTCCCCCCTTAAGAAATTTCATCCTTGAAATTTTAACTCATACTCTCAGAAGAGTAAAGGTGTGGGTACTTCTACCTCATAGACTCCTCTGGTTCCCACGTGGCTTCTTCACACTTGTGGTTCCTCCAAAACACCTTAACAATGTGGGTAGTCTTGTTGCATAGAACCTTATCTATACAATCCAAGATCTCCACCAACCGTTCCTCAAAAGATAGGTCATGTTCAATTTTTACCACCTCTAGATTTAGTATATGTGAAGGGTCAGGTATATACTTCCTTAAGAGGGATACGTGGAAGACATCATGAACTTGTGCTAGATTTGAAAAAAGTGCAAGAAGATAGGCCACTACTCCTATGCGATCAAGGATTTAATAAGGGAAAATGTACCTAGGGATGAGCTTCCCTTTTTTCCCAAACCTCATGACTCTCTTCCAAGGTGAAATTTGAAGAAAGACTTTGTCACCAACATCAAACTCCAAGAACCTTCGATGGTTATCGGCATAGCTCTTTTGCCGACTCTGAGCAGCCTTAATGTGTTGTTGGATGGCATGGACTTTTTCTATCATATCTTGTACAATATTAGGCCCAAGAAGATTTATCTTTCCAGATTCATGCCAACATGTAGGATTTATACACCGCTTACCATATAGAGCTTCATAGGGTTCCATTTGAATACTTGAGTAGAAGCTATTATTGTAAGAGAACTCAACTAAAGGGATATGTTGATCCCATCCACCTTTAAATTCCATTGAGCATGTTCTCAACATATCCTTGAGTTTTTTAATATAACTTTCAGATTTTCCATCAGTTTGGGGGTGATAGGCCGTATTGAAATTAAATTCAGTGCTCAGATCATGTTGAAGACTTCTCCAAAATTTTGATGTGTACCTTGGATCATGATTAGATACGATAGAAAGTGGAACTCCATGAAGCCTTACCACTTCCTTCACATAAATTTTGGAATGTTGATCAAAAGAGAAATCATCCCAAATGGAGATAAAATGGGAAGTCTTGGTGAGACGGTCCACAATAACCCATATCACATTGTTTCCCTTAGAAGTTCTTGGGAGACCAGAGACGAAGTCCACAATGATATTGTCCCACTTCCATGCTAGTATGGGTAGTGGTTGCAATACCCCTTTAGGAATTTATCACTCTGCCTTTACTTTCTGACATACCAGGCACCTTCAAGTGTAGTCAGAAATCTCCCTTTTCATATTATCCCACCAATAATGATCACGAATGTCCCAATACATTTTTGTGATGCTAGGATGTATAGTGAAAGTAGACTTATGATCTTCATCCATAAGCTCCTTCTTTATTTCCAGAATAGATGGTACACATAGTCTTGTATGAAATTTCAATACAACTTCTTGATCAATATTGAACTTAGGAAATTTCCCATCCTTCATAGCCTCAAAATTCTTCTGTAACAAATGATCTTATTTATGATCTTTCTTGATCTTCTATAGTAATGATGGTTGAGAAATCATTTGGGTTATGGTTGATGATGTCCCTTCCCTTATAATTCCCATGTCCAACTTTACTAAGTCATTGATCAAAGGATATCTTTGAATCCTCATCATGGATAGAACAACTGGGTCTTTCTTGCTTAATGCATTAGAAACTTTGCTTTCTCTTCTGGGATGATAATGAATTGAACAATCATAGTCTTTGAGAAGTTCCAACCATCTCGTATTCCTCATGTTAAATTCCTTTTGTGGGAAAATATACTTCAAACTTTGATGGTCTGTGTATATATCACATTTTTCCCCATAAAGATAGCACCTCCATATCTTCAGAGCAAAAATGACCGCAACCAACTCTAGATCATGCATAGGATAGTTCTTCTCACGAGTCTTTAACTGTCGAGATGCATAAGCAATGAATTTGTCATTTTTCATGAGGACACACCCAATCCCTTTCAGATATGCATCGCTAAAAATAATGAATCTGTCTTCAATTGAGGGCAGAGTTAACACGAGTGCAGTAACCAATCTCTTCTTCAGCAATTGGAAACTTTCCTCACACTCCTTTGTCCAGATAAACTTGACCCCTTTTCAAGTTAAATTGGTAAATGAATTATAAATTAGTGAAAAGTTCTTAAAAAACCTCCTATAATATCCCGCCAAACAAAGGAAACTATGAATCTCAGTTATTTTCATAGGTTGAGGCCACTCCTATACAAATTTTGTCTTTGTAGGGTCAACTGTGATTCCTTCATTGGTAACAACGTTCCCCAATAAAGCAACTTGTTACAATTAGAATTCACATTTACTGAACTTTCCAAAAAGCCTTTCCTTCCGTAGAGTTTTCAAAATACCCCTTAGATGATCCTCACGCTCCTCACGAATTTTGGAATATATCAGAATATCATCAATAAAAACTACCACAAAGTTATCAAGGTAGTCCTTAATGAATCTATTCATCAAATCCATAAAAATAGTAGTTGCATTAGTCAATCCAAAGGGCATAAAAACAAACTCATAATGCCCATATCTTTATCTAAAGGCATTTTTTTGGAATATTTTGTTTCTTCACCCTCAATTGATGATAACCATATTGAAGATCAATCTTAGAGAAGAATTGAGCCCCATGAAGTTGGTCAAATAAGTTATCAATTATTGGAAGAGGGTATTTGTTCTTCATTGTGATCCCATTTAGTTCTCTATAATCAATGCATAGTCGCATCAATCCATCCTTCTTCTTCACAAAGAGAACATGTGCTCTCTAAGGAGACACAATCGGTCGGATAAACCCCTTATCCAAAAGATCTTGGATTTGTTTCTTTAATTATTCTAGCCCTACATTTTCCACCCTATAGGGGTCTTAGATATCATATGAGACCCAGGTATGAGTTGAATAGAGAACTCTACCTCTCTTTATGGGGGAGGCCTGGGTAACTCCTCAGGAAATATGTCAATGTATTCCTGGATGATGGGGACATTTTTTATCCTTAAACTCTCATTTACTTCTTATTCTTCAGTGATCAACTCCATATACAAGGATATAGGAGGTTATTCTAAAAAAAGATCTGGTTTAGATATCTCTCATTGGAAGATAACTGTAGGTTTTCCATTCAATACTACCGATATTTCCTTGCTTCTACATTTGATCTTAGTATTATACTTTGAGATCCAGTCCATCCCTAGTATATTGTCAAATTCCATCATGAGAATGACTAATAGATTTGTGATAAGATTGTTCTAAATAAAGTAAATACTAGAGTTTCTAAATACTGACAATTCTTGGATAATCCCACCAGGAGTCTTGACTAATAACTCTACTTTTAGAAAATTAGGGGTTGATTCTAAATTCTTTCCAAACTTAGAGGAAATAAAGGAATGCGTAGAACTAGAATCAAACAAAGTACTTTCTAGATTTGAGATAACAACAAGAGTACCTACCACCACATCATTTGGTGCTTCAAATTCATCTGTAGTGATTGAAAAAGAAATAACTTTCTCTCTTGGCCTATGTTGAGGCTGATGGTGATTCCCCTCCACTGCCCTCAGATTTGGACAGTGATTGGAAAAGTGCCCAAGTTTTCCACACTTAGAGAATTGGCCATCAGGTAGGGCCTGCACCATCTTCCCTTTGTCTTTAGTGTTGGGAAGTTGTGGCTTCACCTCACTACTAAAATTCTGTGCGATATGGCCATATATTCCACACTTGTAGCATTTCTCTCTCCCGAGCAGGCAGTTCCCTGAATGCTTCTTCCCACATTTATTAGACGTGGGATGTTGCACTTTCTTTCCTCCTCTTCCCTGATTGAAGCTCCTCTCTAAGCTTGGCTCCATAGATATTTTCTTATCATTGGATTTATGAGACCATTTCATCTCACCAAACTCCAGTTTTTCTTTTATCATACTTCTCATGATCTCCTCATAGCTATCATAATCTCGGTTGGCTAGATTCTTCTGCAGATGTGGTCTCAGTCCACCGAAGAATCTATCAGCCTTACCATTTGGATCCATGAAAAATCTAGAGGTGTAACGTGAAATACTTGTGAAGTTCATATCGTAGCTTCCCAAAAATTAATTCTCCTTCTACTTCATCTTGAAAAACTCCTTTATTCTTATTCTCATATATCGAGGAAAATACTTGCTGAAGAAGATCCATGTGAACTCTTCCCACTCCATAGCTTCAACCTCCACTCTTGTCCTTGTGTTTTTAATCAGTTCCCACACTAATTAGCTTCTCCTTCTAAGTAATTGATAGACAGGGGGAACTTCTCTTGCTCTGAACATTGGAGCACAGAAAATATCTTCTCGATAGAGTTGATCCACTGTTCAGCAATTAATGGGTCAGTCGATCCACTGAAGGTTGATAGTTGTTGATGCATAAAGGATTCAACAGAAAGTTGTTCCCTTCATGGTGTGATTGGTCTCTCAGCTTGATTCAAGTTATTTCCCATAACTTGAGTTAGTTGGTTCATCATTCACATGAAATTTTCTATTCCAGCTTCCATCGGAGGGCTTTCAGCACATGGTCCATTACGGTCACCATTTTCACGGTTCCTCCTATTGCCTGCCATTTTCTAAAAGAATAAAACCTTAGTGAGAAACTTATTTGATTTACGAATCTTTTAACCATAAATTATTTTATGTCTTAAGACTTAATGCTTTAAAAAATAACATTTCTCTATAATTTCCTCATAATGATTCATAAAAATCTTATGATTAACCAAACATATCCCCCGAGAGTGTCATAAAAAAGAGTGCAACAAGGCCTATTGTCGTGTACCGGGATACCCCGAGTCAAGCCCGAAACTCCTTGTCAGAGTTTTCACTACTAGGTACAACTGTGCCAGAGCCACCTCTACCTACTCATATCAAGACAAAGATGCATTTTCTTGATAAACCACTTACTCAATACTCACCAACATACCAGGAAGTTTTCCTTTATTTAAACTTTTCTATAAGATTATTCCTAAAGTTTTCATAGCCTAATTTCCATAAATAACTAAACTTTCCTTTGATACCAACTATGAAAACCCACCTTTATATTACATAACTTTTCATTACATTTTACAAACATAGGATCTTTAAAGTCTAGTGTCTCAGAAATCAGGGACATAAAACATGAAAACAACATAAAACATTCTTCTAATCCACTTTTAAGGCTTCATCATGAGTTCATCCTAAGTACAATTGATTCATCTCATAACTTGGAGACATACATCAAAGAAAAGGGTGAGAAGAAGGCCTAGTAATTAAATCAAGGGAATCAATTTACTTGTGATATCAATAAGAACTTGATGAAAACCACAAGACATGATCAATGGAAAAAGAGGCATATCATAACAAAAAGAACATGAATCACAACTTGAATATGTGGATACAACATTTCATTTAGACATTCATGAACATATCATCAAGGTTCATTTCCAAGGTTTCATAAAAACATTACCAAGGTTATTCACCAAGGTATCGTGAAACTTTTCATCTATAGAGATTAATTTTTCACCCAATGCATTGGAGCGCTATTAGGGCGCACCCTTCTTAAACATTTCATTTCATGCATAAGTATTCCACATGGATCATAAAATGTGGATACATTAAACATCATCATTTATTCCATGATAAAGGAATGCAGAATAAATACATGAACCTATATAATCAATAGGTAAATGGGAATAAAGGTGAATACCCTTGATAGAGAAGTGGGCATGCTGTTCACTACACAATGACTTTGGCTTGGAAAAATGTGGTGCAATTTTAGCAGCATAACGGCGTGACATAAGAATTCATAAAAAAATGGTTGATGAGACAGAAAGGGGTGTTTAATTATATGTACATAAAATGTACAGTAAGGGGGTCATATAGATACATGTTCCAACAATTTTAATGGAATTTAGATTCATTATACAAAAGAATTACTTGAATGTAATTGAGGAGAGAGAAATTCCTTTCAGAATTTTGGCATAGTAACATGTATACATGGACGACATTAATGAGAGGGAAAGGGAATTTATAATTATTCAAAAATGAAGAGGGAAGTACTAGGGAGGTTCAAAATCATACCCCAACATTTATAATTGAAAATGAAAGGGCATAATAATATGAGGAAACATGGACATAAATAAGGAAAGTGAGAATCCATTACGTTGATGAGTATCATCGAAAATTAGAAGGTTGGGACCTTGGGGGCTTGAGGGAACCTTGGGAGGACTCTTTGGGAGGTAGAAAGACCAGAGAATCATTGAGGAGGATTTTTGAATGAAATAAATGGGGTAATGACTTGGTATTTATAGGAAAAGTGAGGGAATATTCAATTAATTTCCAAGGGACACCTCATCGGTGGTATTTGTAAAACCATGGGCTTGCCCATGGTATTGGACACTTGAGACACCTCATAAAATATCTTACTATTAAAAAGTTTACCAGATTTATTATATCATTATTACATCCTCAATGATGTCATTAATCACCCGAAATCAAAACAATATTTTAACTATTCACCACAAATTCAACTATTTCAGAAAAATCCCAAAAATTCACCCTAACCCAATATCAATGCTCTGAATTCAAAAATTAACTCCATTTTATGAAAATAATTTTCCAAATAATTTTAATTTAATTTTTAAATAAAATCATTATTTATTCAAAAAAACAACTCTAATACTATAACTTATTTTGTAACACCTTGAAAATGTAATCAAGGTCCCATAAAATTATCATATAACCATAACACAATAAAGCAACAATTTATGATTACATTTTATAAAAATAATTTTTTATTTTAAATTATTAAATTAATTATAAAATTGTAATTAAAATATTTATGACATACAAAAATACCAATACTTATATTATGATCATTTTTTCACTTTTAAGATGTCTAAATTATATTTATATAATCAGGGGTAAAGTTTCTATTTTTTTGGCTAATTTACTATTCATTTATATTCCTAAGGGTATATTACAATTCAAACTTTACTATTCACCAAAAATTAAGTTTATCTTATTAGACTCTAAATTTCTTACTTGTCACAATTGTAAAAGACCATTTTCTGAAAATCATTTCACATTATTAATTATTTAAAGTTTAGAAAAATATTTTAAAATACCCCTTTTTCCAAAATTCATCAGTAATATGGAACTTCATCCTATGTTTATCCGGACATTTGAAATTAAAAAATTTAACATAATAAGAAATAAAAATTTTATTTATACAAAAGGATTACACAACGTAACTAAGGTCTCATTATATAGACCCTTATAACACCTACATAGGACCTAAGTGTAAGGTGTGCTATGATGATAGAATCTTGGGGTAGCTCAGACAAAATTGATCAATTGGTGATTTCTATCTGCTTAAACTTCTCCCTTAGGCAATTCCGTTCAAGCTTCACATGTTGATGCTCATCTTGGGCTTGGTCTAGAGAAAAGTCTAGAGATGCTACCTCCTTCCCAAGCTCTGACAGATGGGATTTGTACGACCCGAGTCTACTGGATGAGGCCATAGACTCTTGTTTCTATATTAATTAACCAAGATCACTTGTATTTATAAACAATAATTATAATATTAAGAGTTTATTTTCCAATGGTCATATTGTTCAATGGTCATATAACAGTGGAAACCCAATGATATCACTTCATTAATTAATGGATATAGTTTTTTGGAGTATAAAATAACACACAAATTTAGGAAACAAATATTATTAAAAAGTTTGGGTCGTTACAAAAATAATTTGGTAACAATAAATATGAGACAAATATACAACTATCCAATCCATACTAATAATAAAATAAAAACCTATCATTTCGAACACAAATAGTTCCCAAATGAAACGGTAACCTTCAATCTCTAGAGAACACACCTTGCAACGTTTGATATTATATGAAAACACTAAAAATGGTGTGTTTATGGAATATAAACCATACAATATTTACACAAACAATCCCAATCCATTTTAAAAAAGAGCATATAAAAAGGATTGATATTATTCGGTATCAAACAAAATGCAATCAAGGGTAGATGATACAATAATTGTAACTCTGATGGTAGAAGGTCCTAAATCAAAATTATTTAGATTAGTCTATATAGTATGAATATAAATTTATACTCCACTATGGTCTCTAGTGTGACTCCCCTGTTCTATTACCTCTTCTTGGTACTTCCATTCCTACACTGGGGTACCACATCCCCTTTCTCGACCTGAATGTCCTGTGGGACTCTGGATACCTGTCTGTAAAGAAGTAACAGAGTCCTTCCCAGACTCCAATACCTATCCCGATCCCCTACCACTACTCTTCTATGATAATTTCCAATAAAATACCTGAAGATGGACCATCCTACCACAATCACGGAACTATAAAGTGAGGTATGAATACTGAGGCCGCTTGTGGCCCAACTTGACACACTAATAGCACTGTAATAGAATATATTCTAGAGATGGATACCCACTACCTTGATTGATCTTCCCTATATTACCTTGAAAAAAACTATCATAGTGATTGTTGGACCCTTTGTGAGATATTTTTTTTTAATAATCACAAATCATTCCACTTTACAAATCATGATACTTCACATATTATTTTATAACTAATTTTAATCATGTCAATGAATATTTATAAATGAATAAATCATGTCACATGGTATAATACATTTCAATAAGTCACTATGTTATGGATATTTGTGTTTAAATATATTTACAAGTGTATATTTACATGTATTTATGAATTTCCCTTAATCTGATAATGTTTTGTGTAAGACAGAAACATTGTATATTTTTCAAAGTCCATAACACTGATTGGTTTAAAGAGTCACCGATGGCTGAATCACCGGTGATGACTCACCTATCGAAGAAGACACTGTCTCAGGACTCACCGATAGAATAGACGACACACCGATTGACAAGTTGCCAATTATTGTTCACACCGATAGTTCAAACGACTCACCGATGGACAAGTCACTGATGGTCAGCACACCGTTAGTTCAAATGCCTTACCGATGGATGAGTCACCAATGAGAGATGAACTGATAGTTCAAAATGAGTCACCGATGATGAATCAACGATGCCCGAATAGACCGATAACACAAAAAATTCACCGATGTCCAGAGTCACTAATACCGATGGAAAGGACTCATCGATATAGAGAGTCATCGATGATGAGAAACCAATTTTGATAGACCAATGCCAATGACTCACTGATACTTATGACTCACCAATAGTACTAAAAACCATTTTTTTATTAATTCAAATTTATTGATAATGGTCATATTTAGAAAAATTAATGTTTCTGACATTATTTAATGTTGTTTATAGGATATTCAGACAATAGTACGAGGTATATGCATGTGGGGAGATCATTATAGCTACTAGACCTCGAAGTATAAATGGAGAACTAGTTGGATCTTTTGCAAAAACATGCATAAGAGTAAAAAAAATAAGAAAACCTGAGAACTCCTGAAACTCTCAAGCATACTTCAAAAACCCAAGAAATAAAAAGGAAGAACATACAGGGAGATCAATAAGTGAAGAAAATCCCACTGAGCTACCTTGAACATCTTACCAACAAGAAGCTAAACATTTCACTCCTAGAATCCAGACCACAAAGACTACGATACTCTATTTTGGATTCAACTTCGAGAAGAGGACTCAAACTTCATTTACACTACACTAAACAAGTCCAGAGCTGCAATATATAACACACATAGACTTCTAAACCTTACTCTAAATCTTTATCTCTGTTGTGTTCTTTTATTTAAATTTCTGAGTAGTGTGTGTATCTATCTGTTACACACACACACACTGCATCTTGTGCATAACTGGAGGATAATTGATATCCTCAATCTCACATTCTTTTATCCCTTTATATCCCACATAGAACTGTGGAAGAGTTCAAGTGTGATCAGTTTATTGTTTTTCCCATGAATAACTGTGTTAGAGGTCAAGTGTGACCTGGAAAGTCTTGTGTGCTATTGTAAACCTCGTTCCAGGGTGTGGATCAAACTATTTATTAATTTAAACTACTTAGTGGAAGGTGATCACCAAGTGGAGATGACTAAGTATTATATTGAGACTGAACCTCTTGTTTTATATCCACTGTGTTTTTACCTTTTAGTTTTTATTATGTTTTTATCAGGTATTTCATAAATCTAAATTTAACTTTTATAGTTAGTTTAACAAGTGTTTATAAATGTTTTGAACAAGTAGGTTAGTTTAAAAAGTTATATTAATCTTCATATTAGTATAGATTAGAACTAATCCATCTTTTTAGGAATTAATCCAACATTCAGTACTCTTATAAATTCACTACAAACTAACTTAGATTATATTTTTAATTGGGGACATTTTCAAAGAACCAATATTTAAACAAATTTTTTTATAGATACTCAATTCACCCCCCTCTTGAGTACTCTACTCCAACCAACATTTGGTATCAAAGATATTTTTGAATTTTTAGTTTATAAAATCTTTCTCATTATTTTTCAACTGTGATTTTAGTTGTATTTAAATGATCCTAAATTTTTTGTCAATACTAAATTTTTATCTCTTTAAAAATTTGTTCAAATTTTTATTATGGATAATATACTGAAAGGTGATGCTACCAAAAAACCTCCATTCATTAATGTAACTAGTTATTCCCAATGGAAAATTAAAATGAAAATGCATTTAGAGAGTATGGGTTTTGAAATTCAGTCTTCAATTTTTGATGAGTATAAGATTCTCGCTACTTCTAAAACTACTTGGGATGACCCAAATAAGACTTCTTATAACAATAATTACAAATCCATGAATTCCTTAGACTGATCTTTAGGATATGATAAATTTAACATAATTTCTGCATGTAAAACAACCCATAAAATTTGGGATACTTTGTCTATTTCACATGAAGGAACTTCTAGTGTAAAGGAAATGCAACTTAACAGATATACTATTAAATATGATAAATTTAAGATGAATCCGGATGAGCCTATTTCTGACATGTATCTCAGGTTTAATGAAATAGTTAACACTGATTTCTTTGAGAATAGATATTATTTACATAGAACGAATCATGAGGATTCTAAAATGCTTACCTAATAGATGGAGAGGAACTTTTGTCACTATTAGATAATCGTGTGACATCATCAAATTACCTATCAAAGAACTCATTGTAAAACTGATGATTTATGAAGAAGAGATGAAATTCAAAAAAGAAGAGGAGGATAAACCTAAGAGAAAGTATGTAGCTTTCAAGTCCAGTGCCTCTAAGAATAAGGAAAAAGATAAGGTTCTAGACTCTATTGAAAGCTCTAGTAATGATAAATCAACATAGAATAGTGATGAAGAGATGGCTCAACTGGCCAGAATATTTGAGAAATTATATAGGGAGAAAAAGTTTTTCAAAAATTCCAATTATAAAGGAAGATATGATAAAAAGGGAAACTAGAAAAAGGACTAGAAAAGAAATGAAAAATCTGAGGAGATTGAATTCTATGAATGAAAGGGGAGAGGACATGTCAAACCTGATTGTCCAAAGTTAAAATACAAAAATAAGTATGAAAATAAAGACAAGAAGTATAAAAAATCTATGAAGTCCACCTATAGTATCTCTAATGATAGCTCTAATGAATCAACATCATCTCTTGATGAGAAAGATGACATGGAAAATATTCATTTTATGACAAACTCATTTGAGGTAACCTTAGCCTCTCCTACACATAATTCTTATTATTATGAAAATGAAAATGTTTCTAAAAATACGAAAAGTGATAAACTATTTGAATACTATAACATGATGGAAGACACTTGCGATGAACTAAAAGATAAATATAAATCTTTAAAGAAACAACATGCTCTTACTGTAGCTATTAAGTCTAAACTTACTACTGAAAAGGAAAGGAATGCTCATCTTCTCAAAGAAAAAAATGAATTAAAAATTTATAATGAGAAATTGAATAAGAATTTAGAAAAGTTTAACAATAGAAAAGATACTATTATTCAAATTCTTGGTAAACAGATAGCTCCAAAGTACACTTCTGGTATTGGATATCAACCTGGACAAAGAAACCTATCTAAAACATATTTCATGACTAAATCTGGAAAAACTGCTTCTTTGTCCAAAACTCACGATTTTACTGCAAGTTCCAGTTCTAAAAAATATTTTACTTCATCAAGTTTTTCTGGATCAAATAAATTTTATTTTTAAAATACCTTATATTCTTCATGTAGGAAATCCACAAGACAATTGTGGGTTTATAAAGCTTTTAATACTAATGTTTCTTGACCCAGAAAAATAGGGGTACCAAAATCATTTCTTGGATAAATTTTTTTATAGGTAAAATATATAAAGAGTTCCGGTAGAAATATATGGTACTTGTATAATGGATGTTCAAGACACATTACATGAGATTACTCAAGATTCAATAATCTCATAAAAATTGATGGAGGAAATGTCACATTTGGTGACAATTGTAAAGAAAAAATCATTGGATTAGGATAGATTAGTAGCCCTAACTCTATATTAATTAATAAAGTACTCTATGTTGATGGATTAAAGTATAACTTGCTTAGCATATCCCAACTATGTGATGATGTATTTAATGTTAAATTCAAAAAAGATTCATGCCATGTTTTTTATTCCAAGAATAACTTAGTATTTACTGCTCTTATAAATGATAATGTATATGCAGTAAAATTAGAGACACTAGAATCACAAAATGTTTCTTGCCTAAGTGCCTTTTACAAAGAGTCTTGGCTCTGGCATAGAAGACTAGGAAATGGTAATGTACACTCCCCTAAGAAATTTACCAGAAAAGTTTTAGTTAAAGACCTTCCCAAACTAGAGTTTCCATACAATAGAGTGTGAAATCCTTATAAAAAATGAAAGTAACATAAAATATCCTTCAAACCAAAGAAATAAGTTACAACTTATCAACCTCTCGATTTGATTCAAATTAACTTGTTTGGACCATCTAGTGTTTCAAGTCTCAAAGGGATACACTATGTTTATATTCTTATAGATAACTTCTCTAAGTATACTTGGACCTTTTTCTTAGCTCACAAGAGTGAGGCCTGCTCTCATTTTACCAAGTATGCTAGGACTGTAGAAAATCTCAGTAGACTTAAAATCAAATCTCTAATAAGTGAACATGGCTGTGAGTTTTAAAATAAAGACTTTGAATATTTTTTCTCAAAAAATGGATATAGTCATAACTTCTTTGCCCCTAGGAAACCTCAATAGAATTGTATAGTAGAAATAAGGAATATAACCCTACAGGAAATTTCTTAAACTATGCTCAATTAATATGACCCACCGATTTATTTTTGGGATGAATTTGTTTATAAAACTTGTTATATAATAAATAGAGTGTTAATAAAACCTATCCTTAATAAAACTCTTTATGAGTTGTGGAATAATAGGAAATCCAACGTAAATTATTTTAAAGTGTTTGTATAAAAAGTTTATATTCTTAACAATAAAGATAATTTAGATAAACTTTCCTCAAAAAGTGATGAAGGAATATTCCATGGATATTCAACATCAAGAAAAAATTATAGTCTTTAACAAGATAACCAAATCTGTGGAAGAATCTGTACATGTCAAGTTTGATTAAACAGATCCACATAATCCTAAGACCTCACTAGGGAATCTTGAAGAGGATATGTCTAATCTAGACATTAATGCTAAACCTTCTGAACATCCTATAAAGGAATCTATCAAAACTTCTAGTTCTGGAGATTCTACAAAATCTATCCATAATGAACGCGAACTAAGTAATGAACCTAAAATAACTAGACCTACTTTTATTAGACCAACTAGAACCATAAAAAACATACCTTAGATGATGTAGTTGGAGATTTATATAGAGGAACACAAACTAGTTCTTCCTTGAGAAATCAGGTTAGAATCAAGAATTCTTGTCACAACTTGAACCTAAAAACATAAATGATGCAATCAATGATGAATTTTGGGTGATGGATATGCAAGAAGAGCTTAATTAGTTTGAGAGAAATAAAGTCTAGAATCTTGTTGATAGACCAAAAAGCACCTTGACCATAGGAACTAAATGGGTGTTTAAGAATAAAGTATATGAAGTTGGAAATATAATTTGAAACAAATATAGGTTTGTTGCAAAATTCTATAATCAAGAAGAAGGAATTGATTATGAGGAGACATTTTCACCAGTATCTAGGTTTGAAGCCATTAGAATCTTACCTTCCTATACAAAACACTTGGATTTAAAACTTTATCAAATGGATGTCAAAAGTAAACTCTTAAATAATTATATAATTGAGGTTGTTTTTGTTAAACAACCCCCAGGTTTTAAAAATCCACATTTTCTAAAACATGTTATCAAATTAACTAAAGCTTTATATGGTTTGAAACAAGCTCCAAGAGCTTTGTATGATAGGTTAAGCATCTTTATTATTTCTAAAGGTTTTACAAAAATGAGTTTTTGATCCTACTTTATTTATAAAAAATAATTTCTAAATATTTTTTGATAGCTCAAATATATGTAGATGATATTATTTTTGGATCTTCTAAAAATTATTTATGAAATGATTTTTCAAAAATGATACAAAGTGATTTTGAAATGAGTTTGATGGGTGAACTTAAATATTTTATTGGATTTCAAATATTTCGAAAAAAAAGATGGTATTATTATAAATAAAAGTAATTATACTAAAGATATTTTGAAATGGTATGTCTTTGATAGCATTAAGGGTAGTGAAACACCTATGAGTTCTAATTTTAAGTTAGATCTTGATGAAAATGAGAAGTTTGTTTATCAAACTACTTATAGAGGAATTATTGGGAGTTTTATTTACTTAACTACTAGTAGTCCATACATCATGTTTAGTGTGTGTATGTGTGAAAGATTTCAAGAAAACCCAAAAGAGTCACATTTAAATGCTATTAAAAGATTTTTCAAATACCTCAAATATAAAACTAACTTAGGATTGTTATACCTAAGAGGACAACCATTTGATTTTTCCAGTTATTCTGATGTTGGATTTAGTGCATGTATGTTAGATAAAAAAAGATCCTCTAGAACATGTCACTTTTTGGGAAAGTCTCTAATTTCATGGTGTAGTAAAAAGAAAAATTCGATTGTATTATCAATTGCTGAGGTAGAGTACATTGCTGCTGGTAGTTTCTATGCACAAATTTTGTGGATGAAACCCACTTTATTAGACTATGAATTACAATTTAGACATATACCCATAAATTGTGACAATGCAAGTGCTATTAAAATTTCTAAGAATCCAATTTCTTATTCCAGAACAAAAAATATTGATGCAAGACATCACTTTTTGAGAGATCGATATCACAAAGGTAATATAACTCTTGAGTTTATTAGGACCGAGCATCAACATACATATATTTTTACCAAACCATTAAACTTTGAGAGAATGAGATACATAATACATGAACTTGGAATGATAAATCTATAAAGACTATCCAAACATATCCCTTTAGAAAAATATGTTTGTATATGAAATTGATCTATAAAATTGGTCTATGAAACCGATCTGTGAAACCGGTCTGTGAAAATGGTATATGAAACTGGTCTATGAAACTAATATGTGAAACTAATATGTGAAACTGATCTATTCTACCAATATGTGAAACCAATCTATGAAACCTATCTGTGAAACTAATCTGTGAAATCGATCAATGAATCCGATCATGTGATACCGATCAGATGAGACCGATACCATTAGAGTGAAACCGATACCGATACCTATAGGAACCTTTTAGTAAATCTATATGTCTGTCTGTTTTAAAATTAAATGGAATAGTTTCATTCATTTTATTTTACCACTATTCTATTTTATGTTTTTACGAGTTAAAATACCTAAATCATAACATTAATTCGATCCACACTACTTCTACCCTTTGACCTTTCACTACCGACTCTACCTTTGAGCCTTCAACCTTTCAACTCCCTTCGAACCCGAACCTTCATAATGAAAAGTGTGAAACGTATGATGGAAGGACTGAGTGAATCACCATCATCCAAGTGTCATAAAGGAGAATCAATTAGTGCATTATGTTCTATGATGTTTGGATTGAGAAGCTGTGTAGTGACTACTGGGAAAAAAGTGTCTTCAGAGTGGATTTTGTCGAGAAAATATCTCTTTATGAGAGTTTTAGAATCTAAAGGGTGGATATTCTAGTTTTCAAAAAATGAGAGATCATTTTATACCAATATGGTACACAATTTTTATCTCAACTTGAAAGTGTCTTTGGAAGGAGTTGAGGAGGCTCAGATAAAGTCTATGGTGAAGGGAAAATAAATTTCTTTATCTTTAAAAGAGTGGACTAAATGCTTAGAGTTTCCACATGAGGGAATATATTCTGATTACAAGGGTAATATTACACCTAACTAAAATTTATTTTAATATTAAAATGATTTGAAAGAATTTATTGCGAATGAGGAGTCAAGGAGAGCTACAACTACTGAATTAGATAGAGAGGCCAGACTGCTTTCAAGTTCATTCAACACCAAATCTTCCCAAGTAAGGGAGATTTTTATGAATTGAAATATTAGGATGTTTTTACATGATTTATTTATTAAATAATGGGGTGAAATTGAATTTATGTAGGTACCTTATGGTACACATTTCTGATATGATCAAACCATCCAAGAAAGTAACTTTTTTATACTACACAAGGATGCTTTCTGCTATATTGAAGAAGCTAGGATGCGTGGAGGATGGAGAAGAAGTGATTACTACCTGTAGTGGATTTTTATTGCACAAGGAAATCTGTAAAATAATGAAAATCTTTTGGAACCCATGGAGGAGAATATGGGTATGAGATGAGGACAGATTATATGAATATTATAACATCATTGATCATCATACCAGACCAAGGGATCAAGATGATCTCTAAAACCTGGTGAGAAGGTTTTTTATTCTGATGAGGAACAAGTTGAGGCTGAGCTACAAAGAGAAGAGGGGTCTTCTATAGATGATAGGAGTGACCCAAATATAGCTTAAATACCTAAAGATGTTTCATATGGACCTTCCAGTCCACATTTAGAATTACCCTCTCGAGAACCCTTGTTGGGTGATGAAGATGAGGAAGAGATTTAAGTCTATGGAGTGGAAGGATATGTGGGAAAAACTGATGGTGATGATGATGATGATAATGATGATGATGAAGGTGATATTGTGAGTGACTCACTAAAAGCTGGTCAAGAAGATGTTAATTTTGGTGAAGAGTCTATGCATGGAGATGATGATGAGGCTTATAGATAGATTGATGCTGATCATGTTGGATAGAATGCTACTGATCATGATGGTCATGTTGTTGGATATGTTAGCAGTGAGGACATACATGACCACCCTGATGATGATCAAGGCATCATTCACAAGCTTAATGAAATTATGGATGGAGGTTAATAGGAAGAGGCAGAAGCTCAAGTTGCACCTATGCCTCAGAACGAGGAAGAGCCTCAAGTGGATAGAGTGGCTGGAGTTCAAGTAGAAACTGAAGTTTAGTTAGTACCAGTGACTCAGAATGTTGTTTTGGATGTAGATCTAGAAGAATAAGACGATAATGCACAATTTGAGGATGAGCCTCAAGGAAGAAGAGTAAGAATTTATACTATGGAACCTAGATACTGGACATATTCTGGTGATTGGAATAGAAATCCCAGATTTATTCTGTTTGGGATGGATTATGATTTTAATGAGGAGATGGTAGCCCCTCCTGCTCCATAAGCTTAAGTGGAACCGATTGCTCTAACTTCACCTATAGTACCCAATGGTGATGATCTGATTGTACAGATAGTTCCTAGTGACTATGTCACCAAGGATAATCTAGAACAATTAAAATATTATATATATGAGTCAGTGAGATCATATACTAGAGTCAGAAGTGAAGCTTTTACTTCTATGATCATTTTAGAGGCATATGCTGCTAAAATTTCAAGAATGGTGATTCAAGAGATACAACCCAACCTAATCACTATAGTTGAGACCATTATTATAAATAATAAAATATTGAAAGAATAAGTGAAGAGAATGAGTAATGAATTGGATTCTCTGACCATTGATTTTAATACCACACTTGGTGGTGTTATGGAGGTTCTTAGGAACCTGGCTACTCTTATGCTAAGTTCATATTTGAAGAAGTTAAAGGAGGATATTGGAAAAATGATTTCTGGTGCCTCTAGTTCTAAATGTACTAGGCCTGCTACTACTGATATGGAGTCCCTCAGGACTGCGGTAAGAGAAGAACTCAAGGAGGTTTTGAATGAATTTGATAAAGATAATCTTTGCAAAGTGCATAGGAACACTGACCTTGTTTATAACATGGTGAGACATTGTACCAATGAAGCCTCTGCCGATCAAATGGAGATAAGAGAAAAAGAGGATAAGTATTTATCAAAAAACTACACCAAGAAGGACCTGAATAAAAACTTTAAATACTTGTCTTAAAATCTCAAGATACCTCCAGCGACTGAATCCTTCAAGAGGAAAGTGAGTCAGTTGAAAGATTTTACACCCACTTTGGAGAAATTCATGGAGAACAAGGAGGATTTTGAAAAGGAAATGCAGTATGGAGGTGAAATGATAAATGATTTTATTAAGCTTCTAAAGCTATACCTGTATGTTCAAGTTGAAGCTATAGTCGTTCCTACAGTTTCTTCCATTTGACCTGGTTCCCTACCTCCTGCTCATATGACAATATCTCTAGCCTTATCTCTTATCAGGCCAGTGATCCAAGAGTAGCCTCAAAGTCATGTTCTATCAGAGAAGAGGCTAAGCCTTATAGATAATGTTCCTACATATGTTGGTTTACTTGGTGTTTCCATTCGATCATTCGTTCCTAAATCCACAACACCACCTCATGAACCTATAATTGACCCTTTAGAAAAAGGGAAAGTTCTTCAAAATCCCAAGCCTTAACTGTGGATCAATATTTTATAGGGCTCTGCATTTTTCTTTTGATGACTTTACTTTGATGGGTGTACTCGATATACATTAATGAATATCAATTTGACTTCCATATGTTTCAAGTTTCATTGTGTTATTTATTATTTACCCTTTATTGTTTTCCCTTTTACTAATCCCAAAAGGGGGAGAAAAATATATGGAGAAATATATGGATGGAATAATGTATTAATCTAAGGGGGAGACCTTTGGCATATGAAATATGAAATGTAATAAACAGAATATATATATATATATATATATATATATGTATTATTCCTCTGATACAAATCACTCAGACTTCTCTAATACAATTTACTAAGGGGGAGAATGAAAATGATCTAATATAACTCTCTTAAAAAGAACCTTATATATATATATCCTCTAATATAATAATTGAGGGGGATCTTAAAAGGAAATACGTTAGATATATTGAGAATTCACATTCACTGCTGGTACACCAATTCAAATAATTCTTATTCCTTAACATCTAGTATGAATCATTAATTCCATGAATTGTGATTATAAAAAAGGGGGAGATTTTTGGACCCTTTGTGAGATAGTTTTTTTATTAATAAAAAATCATGACACTTTACAAATCATGATACTTCACATATTATGTTATAACTAATTTTAATCATGTCAATGAATATTTAAAAATGAATAAATCATGTCACATGGTATAATACATTTCAATAAGTCAATATATTATGGATATTTGTGTTTCAATATATTTACAAGTGTATATTTACATGTATTTATGAATTTACCTTAATCTGATACTGTTATGTGTAATACAAACACTTTGTAAGTTTTTCAAAGTCCCTGACATAGATTTCTTTAAGGAGTCACCAATGGATGGCTCACTGGTGATGAATCATCGATCGAAGAAGACACCATCTTAGGACTCACCTATAGATAAACGTCACACCAATGTACAAGTCAACAATGATTGGTCACATTGATAATTCAAGTGACTCATCGGTGGACGAGTCACCGATGGTCGATGCACCATTAGTTTAAAAGACTTACCGATGTATGAGTCACCAGTGGGAGAAACACTAATAGTTCAAAATGAGTCACCGATAATGACTCACCGATGCCCTGACATACCGATAGCACAAATGACTCACCAATTCCCAGAGTCACTAATACCGATGGAAAGGACTCATCGATATAAAGAGTCACTGATTCTGATAGACCAATGCCGACAGACTGATGCCAATGACTCACCGATACTTATGACTCACCAATAGTTATAATTTTTTTATTAATTAAAATTTATAGATAACATTCATATTTATAAAAATTAATGTTTATGACATTATTTAATGTTGTCTGTAGGATATTCAGAGGACAGTACGATGTACTTTCACATGGGGAGATCATTCTGTCTGCTGGACCTCGAAGTATAAAAGGATAACTAGTTGGATATTTCAAGAAACATGCATAAGAGTAGAAAAAAAATAAGAAAACCCGAGAACTCCTGCAGCTCTCTAGCATACTTCAAAAACCCAAGAACTCAAAATAAAAAACATACAGGGAGATCAAGAAGTGAAGAAAAACCTATTGAGCTACCCTGAACATATTACCAACATGAATCTGACCATTTCACTTCTGGAATCCTGACCATAGAGACTAAGATAATCTGTTTTGGAGTCAACTTTGAGAAGAGGACTCAAAATTTATTTTCACTACACCAAACAAGTCCATAGCTGCACTACATAACACACATAGAATTATAAACCTCACTCTAAATATTTATCTATGTCATGTTATTTTATTTACATTTTTAAGCAGTGTTTGTATCTGTCTATTACACACACACTGACTCCTGTGCATAACTCGGTGATACTTGATATCCTCAATCTCACACTATTTTATCCTTTTGTATCCCATGTAGAACTGTGAAAGAGGTCAAGTGTGAAATGTTTTTTGTTTTTCCCCCGAATAACTATGGTAGAGGTCAAGTGTGACCTGGACAGCCTTGTTTGCTGTTGTAAACCCCGATCTAGGGTGTGGATTAAACTGTTTATTAATTTAAATTTCTTGGTGGAAGGTGATCACTAAGTGGAGAGGACTAAGTCTCAGCTTGATACTGAACCTCTTGTTTTATATCCATTGTGTTTTTACCTTTTAGTTTTTATCCTATTTTTATCACAAATTTCATAAATATAAATTTAACTATGATAGTTAGTTTAGCAAGTGTTTATAACTATTTTGAACTAGTAGGTTAGTTTCAAAATTTATATTAATCTTTAGATTATTATAACTCAGAACTAATAAATCTTCTAAGGTCCTAATTGAACATTCAAGACTCTTATACATTAACTACAAAATGAATTAGATTATATTTTTAACTAGGGTCATTTTCAAAGAACCAATCTTTAAATAGAAATTTTTATAGATACTCAATTCATCCCCCTCTTGGGTACTCTACTCTGACCAACAGTGATGCTTCTTTCCACTTGAATAATGGATCCTATTTTTCCTTATTGAAACATCTTAACCACTTCTTGGGGACTCTCTCAGATTCCATTCCTTGATGAGTTCCTAATTCATCATATCTGAAAAAATAATCATAAGAAAAAAGTTCACCCACAACCTGATCTCGTAGAAAATCCCATCTTGAAAATGCCTCACCTTGGAGATCTCATCAGTATATAAATATGGTGAAAATCACTACAGGTCAGTGAAACGTTCACCATAGTCCATCACTGACATTCCCTCCTATGTTAGATGCATGAACTTGTGAGCCTTGTTATCCTTCAATGTCTCTATATAGAAGTGGCTCAAGAACCTCAACTTGAATTCCTTCCAATATAACTCCTCCTACTAACCAAACTACTCTAGAATATCCCACCAACACTTTCTAGGTCCATGGATCATATATTCAGCTAGATTAACCCTCCAATAAGTTGGTGTCTCAAGATGATTGAAGATCATATAGACTAACACAATCCATAACTTGGTTTCTTAGGAACCTCCTTCCCTAGTAAACATAGGCAGATAATGTAGTTGAAACATTCTATTCATCTTATTCAAAAAATGAATGGTGTGAAAACTCTCCCTTTCCCTGGATAACCTAACCCTCAAGAAGCTGTCGTGAATATAAACATCCATATGGTCCTCAGAAGCCACATAAAGCTCTGGTTCAACTCTATTCGGAGTGTGCAACTTTCCACTCTCCAGAAACTCAACTCAAAGATGATGAGGATGAATTTTCTCTACAAGATAAACACATTCATTAGAACACATTCTATGACATCAATGTTAACCTCAACAGGTGACAAAAATAGAGAACCATTTATCCTGACATCTCTAATATGGATTACAAGTGTTTTAGCATGACACACAAATTATTTCATTTATCAAATATAATAGGCATGTCATATCATATTTTATATAGGCATGTATATATCAAATGAAATAAATATTTTCCTACTATGATCAATGTATTTCAATATATATCCCTATGTACCTATCATGATGCATTAATACTCATCTCACATCATACTGGTCAACGAGTCCAAATCTCAAAAAAAAAACATCACACAACATGGGAGTCAATAATGGTGAAATAACATTAATTGTAACAAGTGAACATCATGGACAACAATACCATCCCTAGGCACTCAAATATTCCTTGGTTAGCTACTCCCATGCACAAAATCATTACCAAGCCCCAAAATATCCTAGTCTCTTTTCAACATTTTCCCAAATAGTAAATAAATAGAAAATAAAAAACAACCCTCCTTTGATACCACTTTTTAATGTCCCCCAATATAGAACCTTATCATGTGTCCAAATCAGGTTGGATAAAAGACCTCATGTGCACCTCCCCACATGCCTGAGGCTGCTGACTAGAAGCGGGGTTGATATGAATATAGTGGGGAGACTATTCACCCTAGTATAGAGATACAAGATAGCAGAATAAACAAATTATGATAAAAATACCAGAGTAACAAAGAATAGTTGAAACCATATATCATACAATAAGAAAGTAAAGGAGAAACCAATAAACCAATAATGACGAACCATGTAATGAAAATATGAGATAAATCAAAATGTAAAACTGAAAAAATACTAATAAAAGAATATTCTAACATGATATAATCTCAAAATTATCTAGTCCCAAACCCCATGTCGGTTCTATATCCAAACTTCAACCCATCCAGTAATAAAAAATCAGCAACACTGTCCTTTTCACTTGTCCAAACATGCATCCATGTAATTTTCTCAGGTAACAAATGGTTGCTCGAATAGGGTGTGTGTAAAACTTAGTATGTCGACACCATAGTGTCTAAAAAAACTAGTCTGATAGTAAATGTATGCAATAAAGTGAAAAAGAGGTGTATTAAATAATCAATTAATACATTACAAAAAGTAACCTGCTTTAGAACCATACTAGAATGTCTTTGAGCATGTAGCACAACCATGCCAACCATAACCATAAACCATGACATGATCAAACAACCAGGAAGATCCCTCTATATAAGCATTTCATCCTCCCTACGTATCCCTATATATAATCATTTCATCATTAACTTTTCCAAGCCTGATATATAATAATTTCAACATGTATCACTGGGCCAAGACATCTATATAATAATTTCATCATGTATCACTGGGAATATCCCTATATATAAGAATTTCAGCATGTATTAATAGGAATATACTTCTATATAAGCATTTCAGCCTTTTGTAAAATCCATATATATAATAAATTCAGCATCGAATCAATAATTCATAACAACAATGATATCATAATATCACATCATAATCCTCCATGGTTAATTATGTAAATTAACATTTTTCATTTAATTACACTTTCATTTATATATCAATTCATAAAAAACCACATCAATTTCCCATATTAAATTAGAAAATATATTCTATATTAATAAATAATCTACAATATTATGTCAAGCTAAACATTCTTTAAACCCCTTATCCAAGTTCTTATTATTCAAAGGTTCACTCACCCAATGGGAAACTATAAGCTAGGTCACATCAACAGTTGAATCCCAATGGATCAAACCAATATTCAAATCAATGGTTTACCATTAATAAATTAATAAACTAATTAGAGCGCATGTTACATTGGTGAAATCAAAATATTTCACATAATTAGCAATTAAACATACTATTGGGTTAAGTTTATATCCCCTACATCTATCCAGTGATTAAGAAATGATTCCAACTAGAATATCTAAAAAGGAATTGAGGCAAGTAATATCACAAGAAGGATCCCAAACCACACCAGATCAATATCAAAACCCAAAAACAAAAGGGTTAAGACATTTACTCTACAATGATGGAGAAAAATGGGAGATAAGAAGAAATAACTAATAAAAAAACTCACTAGGGATCAAACATATAATTAGGATTCTTGGAATAGAATAGGAGACTCCAACATCACTTGGATTGTACTAAGGTCAAGAAAGGATGACTAAAATTAATGAATGGAATAAATCATATGTGTTTAAAACTTAAAACCACTACTTGTGCGAATTACACACCGTGTAACCCATTTACACATTTTGTATTTCTTTATAAAGGGTTACTATAACACCCTGACCCTTGTAGCATAGAGCTAGTAGTTACTTTATTACATTGGAATAATATACAAGTAATAAAATCCTGAAGGACCGAATAATTTAGTAGTCTTGGTAAACTAGATACATATTTGAAATTTACATTACATTTTAATAATAAAATACAAAAAGTATTTTCTTTAAGAACACCATTATTCCCATTAGTGTAACCCTACGTATCCAACATAAAACACTTCTTGGTATCTTGAGGAAATATAAAACATACGAAAGGGGTGATCTAAAATGCTTAGTAAGGGTTAAGTATAGCCGAAGCTATCATGAATCAATAATCATAATAAATATGGAAAGGTAAATAAATTAACACACACTACTATGAAATAATCCTTTACCAACAGTTTCAAACTGTTTATAAAGGGCTCAAAACCGTTGAAAATCCAGGAAGCCTATCCTAATGGTTTCAAATGAACCATTGGTATAGGGATATCCCCACACCTCACACACCAATGGTTCATAAAACCGTTGGGATACTCTATCCAAATGGTTTTATGAACCATTGGTGTGTGAGGTGTGGGGATAGCCCTATACCAATGGTTCAACTGAAACTATTGGGATAAGCTACCTGGATTTTCAAAATACCAATGGTTTAGTTTTAACCATTGGAAATTGTCTCTACCAATGGTTTTGAACCATTAGAATAGAAGTATTTTTCAAATTTTCCAATGGTTATCTAACCGTTGGTATACACCTATGGAAATAGTTCAATTTGAACCTTTGGGATAGACTCCTAGTTTTAAAATTTTCCAACAATTGTCAACCCGTTGGAATACACCTATTGAAACAGTTTAGTTTAAACCATTGGGATAGGGTTTGGTATTCACCATATTTTCCAAGAGTTATAAAACTATTGGTAAATACCCCATCCTCGCTAAATCATAAACCAATAGACTTCCCACTGTACACAAGACACAGAACCTACAAAAACAAGAATCAATATGCCCAATGTAGACAAAAACTCCAACAAACAACATGTAGAATTCACACACCAAAGGATAATCATGTTATTGAATATATTTTCAAAAAATATATTCTAAGAAATTAGATTCACATAGTGAATCTAATGTTAGTTTAATGGTAACCACAAAAAAGATAACATGGATAATTTGACTCATGTTTTCCTCTTCCTCTTGCTACAATATCATAGTAGTTTAATGGTAAACACAAAAAAGATAACATGAAAATACTCAAATTCATCTCCATAATTTTTAGGTATTGTAAACAGAGAGTTTTTTATGAGACTATATGTATTTTTGGTGGGAGACAACATTGATAACAGATTGGTGTACCATTGTGAGATCAATCCATGATTTTGTGTGTGCATAAGTTATGGTTTGGTATTGTTCCTCACGTGAGGGTAAAATAATTGTATCAGTATGAATTCATAACCCATGCCTAGGATACTAGGAAACATTATAAACAATAATAATGTATCATTGGATATAGTTAATTTCATTCTGGTTATTATAGGTTTGTATAGTGCTTAGTGTCGTTCTTGACAATTGGGTATGAACAGATGGTCACACTTAGTCATTTCATTCAGAGATGGACTGGTTGGGGTCAAGAAGACTTATAGAATCACTAAAACGAGAAAATAAGGATAATTCTATAGTAGGATCTGTTGATATAGTCATAATTTAATGACCCTCTTATTGGAAGGGTCATGGTAATGTGTAAGACTAACCATTGAACGGTCGTGGTGACTCTAGAAGATCAATGTGTAAAAGACCTAATATTACCTGGTTTCATAATGAATTACTATTATTTAGTTTAGATGTAGCAATGGATAGATAATAGATATTTTTTATACTCAGGGTGAAATTAGGTCATACCAAGAGGGATTCATATCATTGGTGAATTAGTGCAAGGTTCAAAGCCTTGCGAATGATGTAAGTTTCTGGTGAACCAACCAAAGAAATTTCATTGACGTAAGTTCAGAATTTTGTAAGGATGTTTGATCAATTTAATTATACCTCTAAGGATAAAGGCATAATTATTGGTAGAGTCATTGAGTGTAGGTTTTTGGGGCTAGTCACCTTTGTAGAAAGATGGATAGAAAAGTACTGACTGTTTTTTCCATGTGAACCTAAATGCGATGGGAAGGAACCATATTGATCTCATAGTATCAAGTATGAAAGAGGAATTTAATAATTTACTAGGGAATTTCTATAAATTTTGTAATTTTTAGGTAGTATGAGTCTAGGAATACTTGTTGGTTTGACTCAGAACAAATAATGAGGTTTGGGTATTGACTTATAAGCTGTGATTTGTGTGATCAAGTGTGATGGAATAGAACTACACCAAGCATGTTTTTTGACTATCAGAATCCTATTATGTATGGAAATTCATATGTAGGGGAGAATATTTATGCTTTGGGATAAAGTGGTTGAGGAAAATATGGTGTTTTTTGGTAAAACTTTGTAGTGATCATGGTCTTGATGTTAGAGAATAGTGATATTTTGGCTCAGCTTCTCATGTTTTGTTCTTAAAGTAATTTAGCGGGAGCATGATGGTCCTTTGTGAGTGAGAATTTCCTGGAGGTGATGTATTTGTATTCAAGGAAGGAATACATAGAAATATATGTGTATAAATATTGAGGTGGATCATAATTAATGATTCATATGATACCACAACTTCTCCAAGATTAGATGTAATATGGCGAAGATTTTGTAATGACTTGCATCATTATGGGTTGTGAATTTCAAAGGAAACCTAAAATTTTCATCGAGTGGATGGATCATATAGATAATTGAGGATGCAAATAATATTTTTCTTATTTGAAAATACTAAATAGGATTTTATAGACTTTAATGAAGGCTCATAAGGGGCTCAAAGATCGAGTTTTTAGTGAAGGAGGCCCGGAGCATCCATGGCTACTTTTGAATCCATCACCTTGCCAATGGGGTGGTAAGAATACTTTCTACCCAACAAAGATCATTGGATAACCAATGGGGTAGGAATAATTCTTGCTACCCAGAAGGACTCACCATCCAATTGATGTACCTCAATTGGATAACGAGTGAGGTATGCTGGGTAGTAGTTTATTGAGGGTGTTTTTGGTCTTTTGGAAAATTATTCCCCTTACAACCCCCTTCCACTACACTACCCCCCTACAGCCCCTCCCACTACAAAACTCCCCCCACAACCACCCCACCCTCTCAATGCACACCCCTCCCACTACATAGCCCCCTCCAACTACAGACCCCTCTACAGACCCCCGTACATACAACCTCCCATACCATTGCACAACCACATCCTCCCACTGCACACCACCCACCCCCTAGACAACCCCCCAGATAGCCCCCCTACACCCCACCCCCTCGGATAACACCCCACCCCCTACAGACCCCCACCCCCTAGACAACCCCCACATCCACCTGGATAACCCCCCTGCAGACCCCCCCCCCCCCCCGGACAACCCCCCACTGGATAGACCCCCCACCCCTTCCACACCCCCACCCCTAGACAACTACCACCCCCTGGACAGGCCCCCACCCCCTTCACACACCCACCTCACCCAGACAACCCACACCCCCTCTACTTTGACAACCCACCCATCTCAACCTGCACCCCCTCCCCACCTGCACAACCCACACCCCCTCCCCAGCTCCACCGCCACCCGGACAGCCACCCGCCCACAGACCCCCTACCCCTGTAGACAACCCCACCCCCTGGACACCCCCACCCCCTGGACACACCCCCACCCACCTGGACAGCCCATACCCCACTCTTCTTGGACAACCCACCCTCTCCCAACCTACAACCCTCTCCACCTTCACCACCCCCTGGAAACCCCTCCACCGCCGCAAACTCCCACCGCACTAGACAACCCCACCCCCTGTAGACCCCCACCCATGGACACCCCCAATTGACTCAGGTCATACAATGGATCAATTTCAAGGTATATATATCCTAATTTAAGTTTGTTGTAAAGTCCAAATCCTATGGGAAATGGGTAGACCACTATGAATCCTCTTTGATGCGATTATTTGACTCATTCAAAACTTGGATTGGTATCAGAACTCACCCATGGAAGTGAGATATAAACGTATGTTGTTATGAAATCTTCTAGGGAGGATGATACTAATGAGGATGGATATGTGAGTATCATGTAGATCCCTACTTGTCCTAAGAATATAGATAGTGGCATATAGACTACTGAGATTCTTGTCTCTAGTGATGTAATGAATCATTCAAGACATGGTTTGTTCTTTGTGCCTACTCATGATAGGGAATTAAATCTTGCTACTATAAAACCAATCACCCCAAGGATGAACAATGCTGAAAGGGATGGAGCTAAAATTAGTGACATGAAGATTCCATCCTCTCAAACCATTATTGATTTAAATTCTCTACAGGGATCTGTTTTGGTGGTACTTCCCACCTAGTGCTGGAAGAAAAATCATGTTTCTTCCTTTCCCTTAGCCTCAGGATTAGATATTGTTAAAGGGATTGGGGTTAAATTTTGATCTGTCTTGGAAATTAAAATGATGGTGTAAAATATGATTTTAATAGGGTTTATCTATAGGATCGAAATAATGATGTAGATGCTCAATATACAATAGGGGGGGGGGGTGAATTGTATACTTTAAAAATTCCTTTGGAACCTTTAAAGTTAGTTACGATTAACTATGTTTTCCTTAAGCAAAGGAAAGAGCTAAGTTTAACAAAGTTAATCTTAAGCAAATTCACAACACCTCTAAAACTATATGAAAACTTGGAAAGAGATTCCGAAAGTAGGTTCCAGAAATATGGTTCCGGAAATTGAAACTTAACAATAGTTTACAATATGAGATTCTACCTTAAAGCGTATAGAATCTAAATGAAACAGAGTACAAGTAATGAAGTATAAGAAAGTTATACTTTCCTTATAATACAATATGCAGCGGAAATAAACAAGTAGTAAAACTACAAGTAACAATATATAAGTCTTTTAACCCAAAGAGAAGGGTATCCAACAACCTTGGATAAAGGTCCCTTGATTTATACTTTCAAGCAAGTCTGTCTTACCCACACCAGGGTAAGCCCTCGATACAAAGATCAGCGTATCTGTCTTGCTATCCCCGCAAGCCCTCAACTTCAAGGTAGTTGGCCACATCTGTCTTCCTCATCAAGGAAGCCCTCAACTTCAAGGTGTTGGAAACCTCTGTCTTCCTATCCCCGGAAGTCCTCGAATGTAATCACCAACATTCGGAGTCACACAAAGCTTTCAGAGTTAATAAGAGCCTCTCTCTCTAGAAATCACTTCAACAGCATGTATGCACAATGTTGAAGAAGTTATCTATCAGCTATGAGCTCTTTCAAATGAGATCCTATTTATAGGCAAGGTCGGCCTCCTTTCCAACGGTCATATTTTCCTTAAAAATCAAAGGGACCTATACACGTGTAACTTAACCAACGGTTAGTTTATAACAGAATAGACGACATCGTTTTATAACAAAACAAGTGTAACAGAATGTACGACATCGTTTTAAGTCTAAACTAAAAAGATCAGAGTGAAGATTCAGAGTGAAAGTTCGTAGTGTAAAAATATATTAAAGAGTAGACAAATTACAAAAGCGTAAGCAAAATGAAAGTTCGGAGTCTGACCAAAAATAATTTTCGGAGTCTAAATAAATTCGGAGTGAATAAAACGAAGATGGTCAGATTTTGTTTCATAGGTGAATTCGGAATGAGAATTCGGAATGAGAAATCGTCATCAGAATTTGTAATGAGATTTCATTATCAGAATTCGTAATGAGAATCCAATGTCGAACTTCATAAGGATTCGTATCCAGAATTCAGAGTAGAACTTAATCAGAGTTTGTATCCAGAATTCAGAATGAAACTTTATTACAGTTCTCATCTGGAATTCGGAGTGAAACTTCCTTACAGTTCTTATCCAGAATTCGGAGCCTAAAACAGAATTCTTCATATCAAAGTTTCAACGATTCCGAGAATATAGAAATGAATCCGAATCTTATACTTAAGAAAAATATGGATGAAAATATGATAAGGATAATTTTTCTTACAAAAGTGATTTTCCTTATAAAAGCAATTTTCCTTATAAAAGCAATTTTCTTAAAGATAAGGTGTTTGTGATTTTCAAAACAAGAAGGAATGAAAAAGTCATAAGGAAAACCTTATTGACTCAACAATCTCCCCCTTTTTGGAAATCACAAACATCCTTACGAAAAAGAAATTCTAAGAAGAAAGAAAACATTAAGGCTTATCTCCCTTTGCTTATGGATGTAGATGAATACGACTAACTCCCCCTTAGGATTTGAAACTCTAAGGATCGTATTCTAGATTTCCAGACTGACATTTCATTACGAATAAGAAAGTCTTCTTTAATGAAAAACTCCCCCTTAGATAAACTCTTATTAGAGTTTGTTTTCTTTCTCACCCTTTGTTAAAATTCTTTTTCCCTTTTCTTATTAGGGTCTTTTCCTTCTCCCCATTTGTGATTTTCAAAAAGAATTCGAGGGAATAGAAAATATAACAAGGTACCTAAAAAATTAGTAGCAACAACAAAAGAAATGAGCAAGCACAAATTTTCATTAAGTTTGAAAAAGCTCGGCAACAAAGAAAATTTAGGTACAACAAAAGACCAGATCTGTCTATTTTGGATCTTTTCCTTCTCCATGAGACCCTTAAGAATAGTCTTTATCTTTTTCAAGTCTTTATGGTCTTCCTTGGCTTGCTTCTCTAACACAACAATTCTTGCACTTTGGGCTTCAATCTTTTCTTCCTAGGCTTGAAGCTTTTCTTCCTGAGATTTAAGCTTTTCTTCCTGAGCCTTCATCTTTTCTTCAAACTCAATCTGATGATCCCTTTCATATTTCCAATTTTGAGAGACAGAATTTAGCTTCCCATTCAAATCTCCGACTTTTTGAATCTGGAAATTCTTTTCATTTGTCAATTTCTCTTTAAAGGAAGAAGTTAGCTCATTTATCTTCCTGTCCTTAGTCTCAAAAGCATCCTTCACATTATCTTGAAATTCATCAAAGAGCCTCATTTCTTCTACAGTCTTCCTCGACCAACTGGTCATCCTCTTGCAAGATCTTTTGTGGGCTTCATAGCCGACAAAGAAATATTTGAATTGAGATTCTATCTCAACACACTTATCCATGACCATGGATACAGAGTCTGATTTCTGATTCAAAGCATGTTGGATCATCTGACATCTTGAAGCAATGCTTGAGAAGGTCGGAATAGAACCTACCAACTTCTTTAAAGACTGAACAACAAAGTCATGACCCAACGAAGATGACTCCGAATCCGAGACTCTGCTTGGAGAATTTTCTTCTTCAACTTGGTCAAGCTTTCTCTTTGAAGAACTATCAAATTCCTTTCTCTTCACCACTACTGATCTCAGAGTATCATCAAGAATTTTCTTTCCCTTGTCTTTTTTCGGAATAAAATCCTGTTCCGGAGTTCTTTTTTCACTATCAATTACTTGAATAATATTGTATTCATCATCAATAACTTTTTGAGCTACATCCTCTATGTTCTACATTTGAGAAACATCATGTAGAATTTTTCCTTCTGCATGATAAGATACTTATTTTTCTCCTTGCTGCTCATCGTTTCCAGGAGTGACTAATTTCGAAGATTCGGCTTCTGAAGTTTGGAGTGACAGATGTTCCGAAGGTGTCCCCTTATAATCATCTACTTGTTTCAAAACATCTCCAGTTTCACCACTGCCTTCAGTTACAGCTTCTTCTTCTTCCACTCGCTCAATTTGATCTACTTCCTCAGCAGTCTTAGCAACAGCTTCTTCCGGAGCGACGAAAATTCTTACTGGAGTCTCAGGAAGAGAGTCCAAGGAAAAGGATCTCGGAACGGGAATGTTTCCGGAGGCCATCTCAGTAAACTTTAACAAAGTCTGAACCACCTCTGCTTCAGACATCTTCTTCTTAAGATTCTTTTCTTTCACTTGTTTTTCTAGCTCATCCGCATTTCTTTCCTTCAAGGCCTTAGCCTCCGCAGGATCCAAGCCAAACTAAGGCTCAACTTGTACTCTTTTTTCTTTGATCTCCCTCCATTTAGAAACTAACACATCTGGGTAAGCTTTCTTCTTCTTTGGTTTTGGAGGTGCGGAATGAACTTCCTTAGACTTGGGATTCTCTGCTTCGACTTCAACTTCTTTCAACTTTCTCTTCCTTACTGGCTTAGAGGATTCCAGATCAGCAACTTTCAGAATTGCTTCTTCTTGAGCAGGTAAATCAATAAACCGACCAGTCTTCTTGTCGAAAGCTACATCCATCCTTTTGAGAGTGCCATCACTTACCAACATAATCTTGCAAACTCTTGGATTAGACTTGAAAGCCTCCTTGAAAGACTCAAGGCACTGAAATATCAACTTTGAGAGGATTGCTGGATACAATATGATCTGAGCTCTCAGATTCCCTTTCTTAACATTCTCAAGAGTAATGAGAATGTGCTTCATCAGGTTAAACTTCCTTAGATTTATCAGAAAATCTAGGATGTAGATCTCACTCTTCTTCAGACTATCTTTGTCACCCTTTCTCGGTATGATAAGGACTTGTACCCATAATTCTAGGATCCGGAAATTTATAGACAGAGAAGCAATCTTCGGAGCCTTATCATCTAACAGTCCGAGAGTTTCTAATGCTTTTTCCTTGTTGAATCTACACTTTGAATCCGGAAACACATGAGATATGAATTCAGTTTCTACTTCATTATTCAGCCCTACCAAGCTAGCTGCCTTGGCATATGAAAGCTTATAATTCTTACCATAAGACTTAAAAGACAACTTTTCTCTTCCATCTTCCTTAAGAAAGGAGAGTGTCTCATAAAACTCTATAAGCAAATATGAATAGACTTCATCTTGATTCCCAGGTTTCGACACAGCAACATCTTCCCATCCATTAAGCTTAATATTCTTGGATATAAGAGAGTCATACTTGTTGAAGAAATCAGGATGAACCAGCCTCTCTCTATATACTAACCACTTCGAAATCGGCTTAGAGGAAGACATGTCTTGAGAAGCTACTTCCACAGACATTCGGATTTGAAGACCTCTGAGAAGTTCGGAATGGAGAAATCTGAAGTTTGGAACAGCTTTAAAACGGAGAGGCAGAGCTTCAGGACGCTAGAGCTTGAAAACCGATGTGGGACAACCATTTTTGGTCCCCTTTATATAGGCAAGGAGAAAACGGTTCAACTTCCATGGTTGATCAAACGGTTGTGACAAGTTGAGATTAGATCTGACGGTTGAAAACCAATTCTTATGAAAACTTGAATCCGATCTTTTGAGGTTTTATTAAAAAAAAAGATTTAAGAAAATTATAATCCGAAACCAAAATATAAGAAAATGCCAGCAAGTAAAGTATGACTACGAAAACTTGAGTAAGGAAATTATACCTTTCGGATTGGATTAGGAGGATTATTAGTAATGGGTAATATAAAAAAGACTACGAAAAAATATTTATTACGAAAAGACATAGTTCTCAAAACTCACTACGAAAAACAAACTCAGTACGGAAAACTCAGTACGAAAAACATTATGAGAATTCAGTAAAAAAAATATTATTTAAAAAAATTTGAATATGAAAAACTCATTATGAAAGACTCGGTATGAAAATCTCGTTATGGAAATACCAGTACAAAATTTCCCATTTCGGAAGTGTTCAATACGGAGTTTTTGATTCCATAAGTCTTCTATACAAACATATCCATTCTGGAAAATTTAGTTTCGGAAATTTCCATTCCGGAAATTTAGTTCCAAAAATTTTGAAAACAAACTTTGGAAAAAAAATTTGTTACATTAACAATCAAATTTACTCCCCCTATAAAAAGGAGTTTATTATTGTAAGGAAACTTTTCCAACAGAAAGTTAATTAAGAAGGATTAACTTACGCTTATCATTCCTAACTTCTGTTTAATGTATTCAAATCTATCAGAAGGCAAAGATTTTGTGAAAATATCAGCAAGTTGATCTTGTGTTCCGATAAACTGAAGAATAATATCTCCTTTTAGTGTGTGATCCCTAAGAAAGTGATGCCTAATATCTATGTGTTTTACATGAGAGTGATGTGCAGGGTTCTTAATTAAAGCAATGTCACTTGTGTGATCACACAAAATTTGAGTTTTAGTAAAACTCAAGCCATAGTCTGTGAGTGTGTGTTGCATCCACAACACTTGAGCACAACAACTTCCTGCTGCTACATATTCAGCTTCAGTAGTTGAGAGTGCTACAGAATGTTGCTTCTTGTAGGACCAAGAAACTAATGAATCTCCTAATAAATGAAAAGTTCCGGATGTAATCTTTATATCCATTCTACATCCACCAAAGTCAGCATCAGAAAAGCTTTTTAGAACAAAATCATTTCCAGAAGTATAAAATAATCCTAGATCCATGGTTCCCTTAAGGTAGTGAAAAATTCTTTTTACTGCCTTTAAGTGAGATTCCTTAGGATTGGATTGATATCTTGCACATAAGCATACTGAAAACATTAAGTCTAGTCGACTAGCTATTAAATATAGTATAATTTCTATCATACCTCTAAAGGATGTTTGATCTACTGGTTTCCCAGCTTCATCAAGATTTAAAGATTTTGAGGTACTAATAGGAGTACTTATACTCTTAGTGTTGTCATAAACATACTTTTTGAGAAGATCTTTAATATACTTATGTTGAGATATGTAGGTTCCTTCTGGTTTTTGAGAAATTTGAACCAAGGAAAAAAGTTAACTCACCCATCATACTCATTTCAAACTTAGATTTCATTAGACTTGAAAAAGAGTCGGTCAAAGATTGCTGAGTTGAACCAAATATGATGCCATCAACATAAATTTGAACAATAAAAACATTTTTCTTATCTTTATTTATAAAAAGGGTTGGATCTGCATTTCCCTTAACATAGTTATTTTGAAGCAAAAATCCAGTGAGTCTATCATACCATGCTCGTGGGGCTTGTTTAAGGCCATACAGAGCTTTGGTAAGTCTAAAAACATAATCAGGATGTTTTGTATCTTCAAAGCCAGGAGGTTGTTCAAAAAAGACTTCCTCTTGAACATAACCGTTAAGAAAAGAAAATTTCACATCCATTTGAAAAAGTTTAAAATTAAAGAATGCTGCAAAGGCAAGTAGAATATGAATAGATTCAAGTCTAGCTACTGGAGCATAGGTTTCTTCATAGTCTATTCCCTCTTGCTGATTATAACCTTTAGCAACAAGTCTAGATTTATTTCTTACTATGACTCCATTTTCATCACATTTATTTCTAAAAACCCATTTTACTTTAATTACAGTAGTTTCCTTAGGTATTTCAACCAAAGTCCAGACTTTATTCCTTTCGAATTCATTTAGTTCACCTTGCATGGCTTTGATCCAATCATCATCACCTAAAGCTTCATCAGTGCTTTTAGGTTCTAATTGGGAAAGAAATGGTAGATGTTCTACTTCATTTCTTAAAGAACTTCTAGTCCTTACAGGTTGATTTACATCACCAATGATACTATCACTGGGATGATTCTTAAGAAACACCTGATTTGGGTTTTGAAAAGCCTGTTCATCAACATAGGGTAGAAAGTCTTCTGGGGTAAATGTTTCAGAATTATCTTCTTGAACATTATCCTTATCAGAAGGTTCTTCTATCAAAGGTTGACAATCAGTTTTTAAAAACACATCTGAGGATGTAGGCTGGGATGGTTTAAAAAAAAGGATCAGACTCATCAAATTTTACATGTACCGTTTCTTCAACAGTACAAGTTTTTTTATTAAAAACTCTATAATCCTTAGATGTTGTGGATATCCTAAGAAAATTCCTTCATCAGATTTTGGTGCGAATTTATGTAAGTTATCTTTAGTATTCAGAATGAATACTTTGCAACCAAAAACCTTGAAGTAGGAAAGTCTTGGTTTTCTACCGTTCCACAACTCATAAGGGGTTTTATTAAGAAAAGGTCTAATCAAAACTCGATTTATAGTATAGCAAGCAGTACTTATAGCTTTAGCCCAGAAATTTCTAGCTATAGAATATTCACTCAACATGGTTCTAGTTATCTCTTGAAGAATTCTATTTCTTCTTTCAACTACACCATTTTGTTGAGGAGTTCTTGGTGCTGAAAAATTGTGAGTAATACCTTTTTTACTACAAAAAGTTTCAAAATAATAATTTTGAAATTCTCCTCCATGATCACTATGAATAGTTTTCAATGGAAGGTTTTTCTCATTTTTAACTTGAGCTCTAAAACTTTTTAAGTAAGAAAAAGCTTCAGACTTCTTTGCTAGAAAATAAACCCAAGTAAATCTAGTGTAATCATCAACTAGAACAAACACATAGTATTTGCCTCCAATACTTCCAGTTTGTGTTGGACCAAAAAGATCCATGTGCACTAACTGTAATGCATCAGTTGTTGAGACTTCACTGACTGATTTAAAACTAGATTTATGTTGCTTTCCATATTGAAAAGGATCACAAACTTTAGAAGAATCAAATCTAAGCTCCGGTAGATCCTTAACTAGTTTCTTCTTAGAGAGTTTACGTAGGTTTCTAATGTTACAATGACCTAATATTCTATGCCATAACCAGGAATGATCTTCCATTGCACTTAGGCAAGGTAAATCTTGACTCCTGAGGTCTTCTATGTTTAAGGTGTAAACATTCTCATGCCTATTGGATGAGAGAATAAATTCTTCCATGGAATTGTGAACTAAGCACTTATCATTCCTAAAATTCACAAGGTAACCTTCATCACATAACTGACTTATGCTAATGAGGTTGTTCTTAAGACCCTTAACAAAAAGAACATTTTAAATCAAAGTTTTTCCTAAAAGAAAAATATTACCAATACCAACAATCTCACCCTTAGCATTATCTCCGAAAGTTACCTTTCCTCCTTTCGTTTTGATAATCTTTTCAAAATAGCTTTTGTTACCAGTCATATGCCGGGAATATCCACTATCCATGTACTATGTATTGTTGCTGGTACTTTCTTTATTTTCCTGAAATCAAGAAAAGAATTAGAATTTCAGAATCCAAACTTGTTTGGATCTGAGATTACCAGATAACAAAATTTTAGGAACCCACATCTTCTTAGAAAAGTAAGCTTGTGAAATCCTAGAGATTGGGTTTTGTTTAAGGAACAATTCTTTGCCCAGTGACCACCACATTGACACTTGGTACAAAATGGGGCACTTTGAGGAACAAAATAATTGTTACTAAAAATTGGTTTTGCATGGGTATAACCAAATCCGGATTTATTTCTTAAAGGTCGTATTTGGAATACATTTTATCAAAATTTTCCTTACCATGGGTAAAGTTTGATAAACACTTCTTTAATGAAAAAATTTCGGACTTGAGTTTTATAACCAAGTTTTTATCCTCAAAATCATTAGTTTTAGAACTAGAGCTAGGCTCTAAAATATTTTTCTTAGAAATTACTTTTTCTAATTCTTTAGAAAGTTTGTTCTTCTCAGAACTTACTTACTCAAGATTTTTTGAAATATTTTCAAAATCAACATTTTTCCTATCAAGATCTTTAGAAATATCTGATATCTCTTTTGTAAGAATAGAATTTCTAGAGTTTTCCTTATCAAGTTTCTTATTGAGTTTAGAATTTTAAATCTCAAGAAGTTCAGCAAACCTAGAGACTTCTTCATAAGTAGGTAAAGTATTTTCTTCATCAGAAGAGGATTCTTCATCAGAAGAGTTATAATACTTACTTTCATTAGAATTTAAAGAAACATTGGTCAATGATTCAGCATTTTATACCTTAGCCATAAAACAATGATTATCAATAGGTAATCTGGATATAAGACCAAGATTCTTCTGTCCTGAAGATTCGTAATCAGAAGATTCATCTGAAGAGTCACCACCACTGGCACTCCAGGTGTCATTAGCTTTCAAAACTTTCTTAGATTTGGCTTTATAGTACTTCTTTTTGTTCCTGTCTGAATGCCTTTATTTCCTTTCTTTCTTTTTGAGAAAAGGGAAATCTGGTCTAATATGTCCATCTCTCTTGCATTCATAATAAGTGACTTCTCCATCTTTCTTATCTTTCCTGTCCTTTTTCTTATACTTAGATTAGAAATTTCTCTGGCCTGCTATCTTGTTCATCCTTCGAGCAAGATTTTCTAATTCATTTTTAGAGATTTCACTCTCACTAGATTCAGATTGGAAAATAACTTTCTTAGACTTGGATCTGGTTACTCTCTCAGGAGTCTTAGCTTTCATCTGATTTGATGTTGTTGTAAAAGCAACAGTACCATTTCCATTTTTCTTTTTGATGTTGTCAGCATCTCTCTTCATTCTGGTTTCATGTTGTAGAAGAGTTCCAAATAGTTCATCAAGAGAAATTTGAGTAACCTTCCTGTTATCATCTATAACTATTCTTTTGGATTACCACTCATTGGGAATAATATCAATTATCTTATCCACAAGTGCTTCATCATCTAAACCTTTTTCTCCCATAGACTGTAGACTGTTGACAATAGTCATAAATCTCTGTTGAACTTTACATATTGGTTCACCATATGAAAAATTGAAGCCATGTTATTTAGCTCCAAGCATAGCTCTCCTAGTCTCAATCACCTTAGAAGTTCCAAAGTGTGTAACCTCTAACTTCTTCCAGATACAATTAGTTGATTCACAAGAAGAAATTTGGCTATATATATTTCTAGTCATTGAACAAAGTAGAGTATTGCGTACCTTATAGTTGAGTTGATACTCTTGATTTTCCTGGTTAGTAAAAGTTTTAACTTCCTTATCAGGAATTTTATAATCTCCAGTAAGCATAACAAAGTTGTCCACTCCCGTATTAATAACGAAAGTCTTCATTCGATCTCTCCAGTACTCATAGTCATTACCATCAAAGATTGGTGGTCTTGTAGGATTTAGATTATCAATAGAACCAACATTAATTCCTACCATACATAAAACAACCTTCGGTACACAAACTTGTTAGTAGAAAAATTTCGTAATCACAAAGTTCAGAATGAGAAAGTTCGGAATGAGAAAGTTCGGAATGAGAAAGTTCGGAATGGGAAAGTTAGGAATGAGAAAGTTCAGAATGAGAAAGTGAGCAAGAAAAACTTATACATGAATACAAGTATTTCAGATACCTCCTCTGATACCAATTGTAGGATTGGTATAGAGTATGAGGTTTCCAACCTCTGATACCAATTGTAGGATCGAAATAATGATGTAGATGCTCAATATACAAGAGGGGGGGTGAATTGTATACTTTAAAAATTCCTTTGGAACCTTTAAAGTTAGTTATGATTAACTATGTTTTCTTTAAGAAAAGGAAAGGGATAAGTTTAACAAAGTTAAACTTAAGAAAATTCACAACACCTCTAACACTAAATGAAAACTTGGAAAGAGATTCCGAAAGTAGGTTCCGAAAATATGGTTCCAAAAATTGAAACTTAACAAAAGTTTACAATATGAGATTCTACCTTAAAGCGTATAGAATCTAAATGAAATAGAGTACAAGTACGGAAGTATAAGAAAGTTATACTTTCCTTATAATACAATATTCAGAGGAAATAAAAAAGTAGTAAAACTACAAGTAACAAGATATAAGTCTTTTAACCCAAAGAGAGGGGTATCCAACAGCCTTGGATAAAGGTCCCTTGATTTATACATTCAAGCATGTCTGTCTTACACACACCAGGGTAAGCCCTCGATACGAAGATCGGAGTCTCTGTCTTGCTATCCTCGCAAGCCCTCAACTTCAAGGTAGTTGGCCACCTTTGTCTTCCTCAGCAAGGAAGCCCTCAACTTCAAGGTGTTGGAAACCTCTGTCTTCCTATCCCCGAAAGTCCTCGAATGTAATCACCAACATTCGGAGTCGCACAAAGCTTTGAGAGTTAATAAGAGCCTCTCTCTCTAGAAATCACTTCAATAGAATATATGCACAATGTTGAAGAAGTTATCCATCAGCTATGAGCTCTTTCAAATGAGCTGCTATTTATAGGCAAGGTCGACCTCCTTTCCAATGGTCATATTTTCCTTAAAAATCGAAGGGACGTTTACACGTGTAACTTAACCAACGATTAGTTTATAACAGAATAGACGACATCGTTTTATAACAAAACAAGTGTAACAGAATGTACGACATCGTTTTAAGTCTAAACTAAAAAGATCGGAGTGAAGATTCGGAGTGAAAGTTCGGAGTGTAAAAATATATTAAAGAGTAAAAAAATTACAAAAGCGTAAGCAAAATGAAAGTTCGGAGTCTGACCAAAAATAATTTTCAGAGTCTAAATAAATTTGGAGTGAATAAAACGAAGATGGTCAGATTCTGTTTCATAGGTGAATTCAGAATGAGAATTCGGAATGAGAAATCATTATCAAAATTTGTAATGAGATTTCATTATCAGAATTCGTAATGAGAATTTGATGTCGAACTTCATAAGGATTGGTATCCAGAATTCGGAGTAGAACTTAATCAGAGTTCGTATTTAGAATTCGGAATGAAACTTTATTACAGTTCTCATCTGGAATTCGGAGTGAAACTTCCTTACAGTTCTTATCCAGAATTCGGAGCCTAAAACAGAATGCTTCATATCAAAGTTTCAACGATTCTGAGAATATAGAAATGAATCTGAATCTTATACTTAAGAAAAATATGGATGAAAATATGATAAGGATAATTTTTCTTACAAAAGTGATTTTTCTTATAAAAGCAATTTTCCTTATAAAAGCAATTTTCTTAAAGATAAGGTGTTTGTGATTTTCAAAACAAGAAGGAATGGAAAAGTCATAAGGAAAACCTTATTAACTCAACATTATCTTGGGGATTCACATTTGGATAATTCCAATAAGGGACCAAAGATAGAATTTTCCATTATGGGATTTGATATTCTTTAACATATATTGTTTAAAAGATGGTTTTAACATTTTTTATCCTCCACACCCCCACCTACACCACCCCCCAGACATCCCCCCCCCCCATGAAGACCCCCCACCCCTGGAAAACCCCCACCCCCTACAGACCCCCATCCCCTGGACAACCCCACCTCCCCTGGACAGTCCCCCCTACAGACCCCCACCCCCTAGACAACCCCCCACTAGACATCCCCCATCCCCACTAGACAAAACCCCACCCCCATCCACACACCCACCCCCTAGATAGACCCCCACCCCCTGCACACCCCCACCACACCTAGACAGCCCACACCCCTTCCCTAGACAACATACCCCCTCCCAACCTGAACACCCCCTCCTCACCTACATAACCCACACCCCCTCCATCGAAAATGAAATCAAACCAGTTGATAGTTTTCACTCCATAAAAATTGAAATCAAATAAAAATCTATCACACAATTAAATCCATTTCAAAAGGTTTCAATGGTATTTAATAAATTCTTACAGACCAAGATATTCAATTTCAAACATGAAAACATGAATTTCAAAAGATAAACCCTTTCTTCTAATCTCAAAACACATTTAAATATGTCTCTATCTCCATGATTGAACCCTCTACATGTAAACCATGTGGTTACTCTTAACTATGCAGGTAAACCATGAAACACCCCAAAAAACTCCAAAACTATAATATTCCAATCCAAATATCACTAGTTCTTGAAATGACCCAACATATGATAAAATTAAACAAGATAATAACTAAAATGATGGTAACCAAAGGATATACTTGAATCAAAGGAGAGACTTGAATCTAGATTGCAGTGAAAATGAATGAAAAAAGACAAAATAAATAGAGGAAAAATATGTAATGGATATTCAGTCACAAAAAATCATCAAACATAAAATCTCAGTAATATCAGTCATAGTAAATCATCAAACATCAAATCTCAGTAATATCAGTAAAAAATGTAACAAATTAATCTTTCCTTCATCACCATCATAATTATCCTTATACTCATCCTTATCTATATCCCCATCATCATCCCTTCCCTCATCCCCATCCTCAACCCCATCCTCATCCCAGACCTCCTCCTCACCCACCTTCTCTCCTTCCTCCTCACCCTCCTCCTCAACATCATCCTCACCCTCAACCTCTTCCTCTCCATCTCCATGACCATCACTAGGAACCACATTGTGTCGACCACCACAAGAACTTCCACCTGGTGCACTATATAATGAATGCATCAATGACATATATTCATCATAATCCGTACTAGCCTCTAGTGGAAGTGATGGTAATAAAACTTGCATAAATTTCATGAATTCAGTGTTTTCCATTTCTGTTCACTCTTCCACCTGTGTGGACCTTTTTTCATCCTATCCAGCCTATGACATAACCTTTTACAACTCATTTTAAGTAGAACCGATACCTAAAGAGGTCCAATACCATGACGGGACTATACAATTCCAAGGTCGGCAACGTACTCTTCCAAAGTGCTCATCTCCCAACACCTAATGTAAATGATCATTTGGCCGAAAATTATCAGGTTCCTGGGCATCAAGAGCATCCAAAGAAGTCTATTAAAAATTTAAATATATTATTAAGTAACAAAATAGATATTAAAATTTTAAATCATCAAAGTAAAACTTACAATCTGTTGTTGTGTCGCTTCGTTAACAACACTTCCATATTTTTTATTTCTACTCATGCAAAATAGTTTTTCTCGAGGCACACATCCTTAAATATTCAATTCCTGCCTTTTCAATGACATTGAATATAGGAAACCATAATTGAAAACAAGTTACCAATAATTAATTTAATAACTAAATTTATATCAAAACTTTAGAAATTGAATAAATTATGGAGGAATCAATAGAAAGTGAAAGTACTAAGAAAATTATAAACTGTCGTACCTTCTTCCTCTCATGATCTGACATCGTAGTACGCCGCAAGGTGTGAAGGTATTTTTTAGCATCAATGTTTTGTTTATTTTTTCTGGATTATTCCTAAATAAAATAAAATAATACAAAAGATAATATTAATGAAAATCATGAAAATTTTCATTTAAAAAGCTCAAATTTGATTAATACTATAAACTTGGTAGTCATCTAATGAGTAATCATTTGATGATACTGTTCTATTAGGCAGTAATACATGATAGGTGTCATATCCAACTCTATGACAAATCTAGCACGCCACCCAATATACAACTCATGTTTGTAGCCTCTCTAAATCTCACCTAATTTCTGTAGACGTACTGACTGTGCCCCCTTACCATCCGTGAAATTAAACCGAAGATGACATAAAAATATTAATTTATATAAATATAAAAAATATATTAAGATAAATCCAATAGAAGTTTTTACCCATATCTGTGCCCAATCATTATCCTTGAATTTTTTTGGAAACTGTCTCCATGAGAGTGGAATGACGGGAATGATGTCAGAGTATTTGGAAATTATTGCCAAAAAACTCTTACATTGATGCCCTGTTTTTTCAACCATTTTATTATCTTTATTGTAGTCCACCATCAACTATGTGCGGCAGTTCCACACCTCCCACATCTGTTTACACCCCCACCCATGCCTCCTATCAGTATATGTATCTGTTATAAAAGAAATAATAATAATATCAACACATGTTATAATGAAACTAAATTATGATATAAAAATTTGGTAGGGTTCTATAAATATACCTGCACAGTCTGATCAGTGGGCACTACTGGATCCACAGAAACTGAAGGAACACCTTGTACAGGTGGAGTGTGTCCTAGTGTATGCTCCTTAGGCATAGACTGTGGTGGATCAGGAGTCAAATAAGATGAAATATAAAAGCTCAAAGAGAATAAAGTAGAAGTAAAAGAAGAAGCCATGGATGGCTATCCAAATTCCTGATATGGATGAGGAGTGGGAATCATCTTCAGACATGGTAAAGATGGGTGAAGAAGCTCAGATGAAAAGGGTGGTGAAAACATGGGAGGCCTAAATATCCCATGTGTCCCTAATGACACACCGAGATAAGAATGTGGGATAGATGGTACATCAGTGGGAGGGGTAGGGTATAATTGGGTATACTGACTAGATTGTCTAGATCTCGTACCACCCTCGCGCATACCACTAGCCCGAGAATTGTGACCACTACTAGGCTCATTGTCAAATAACTGTCGCATGAGTGGTGGATCCTAAAAAAACCTTTAAAAAAAAATTAAGCACAGGAAATTATATGTTATTAAAGTATATATATTTGAAATAAAATACTCACAACAGGCACTAGTGGAGGAACACCCATCTCATCCATGCTACAATTGTTGTCCGTCATCTTTTTTCATCGCATCTCTTCAATCAGTTTAATTTTCTGAATTTGAAACAAAATATGGAAGTAATTAGAAAATGATAACTAATGTGTAACCCCAAAAAAAAATATAAGAGAGGGTATAATGGGATTTATGGGTTCTAGGTACAAGAATACATGGTTAATAAAACATTGAAATGTTCACCAAGTTAAAAATCTTGGTTTCGTAGGTTTGAATATAGTTCAATTCCAAATTTGAAAATGTAATTCAAATAAAACACCAACCAAATATTGAAAATTCACATTAAGGTCAAGTCAGATACAACATATTTGAAATCAATATTATATCAATTTGAATAGTACCAACCTTAACAAATGAAGTCGAGCTAAACCAAAAGAATTGAGAATATGGATAAATGATTCTATATATTTCCCACCAAAACTTCAAGTTCATAGTCAACTCTGAGAATTTTTCTATAGGAGTCATCAAAAGTAATAAATAGACCGGTTCTAATGGTAGTAGGGATGGTGTAAATTCCATCATCACCATCATCAAAAATATTTCTTGGAATTACTTCAATAATGACACCAAATTTAGGTCGAAGATGGTCTTTGTCATGAAAAACTTGTTTCACCATTGATTCCAATACATATGGTTCATTGGTAGCAAGAGTGGGAGTCATATCAATTACTCAAAATCCAAAATCATCAATAAATGTGCCATTCCTTGTCATCAAAACAAACCACAGACATTTCATCATAGTGACTCGTCCATGAGTGTAATAATCCATTATTATTATTTTTTCAATGACTCCATAATAAACTACATTCTCAAATCGAGGTCTACTATCTGATGCATTGGAATAACAGTCTATTGTGGCAGTAACTATAACACCATCATTCCATGTTCTCAAGTTCTTTTCTCGTTCAATGATTATAAATATGTACCCATTGATAACAATTGATTTACAGTCACAAACCATGATATTAGACCAAAATCCAAAGATCTTATTTCCTCATAGATAGAGTCAGCAGGAAAAATCAATACATGAACTATAAATTAATATTAAACTTAATTAAATATTAATTTAATTATTTTAAACAATAATATTTTTACCTTCAATTTTAACCAAGCAGAAAACTCTTTGCTATGCAAAGTATCTCTTTTTATCAAAGATAAAGAATGATGCTTTCTATTTATCATTGATTTATGTTCCCTGTATATAAAAATAGGAATAGTTTAATAGATATGTAAGATATACATATTCAATTTACTTACCTAATTTAGTCATCAAACAAATCACATTTGAACAAAACTATGCGATGTGCCATCTCTCGCTCTTCATGGATTAGTGTCATCAATGTATATTATCCAAAAATTCCTCCTATTTGAGGAAGTGATGGAAAACTGGGTTCAATTTTCTCATACTATTCTTCTTCATTTTTCATTTGTATTTTCATTCTTGTAGTAAGATCAAACAAATACATAGAGCATAAATCCAAACATTCTTGAGCCAAATAACCGTTCATGATAGAACCTTTAGGATGATTCCTATTTTGGATATAAGAATTTAATGTGTACATATTTCTTTCATTTGGATACATCCAGCGAAAAGAAATAGGTCCTCTGAGAAGTATTTTAGTTGGAATATGGATAGTCAGATGCATCATGCATGTAAAAAATTATGGAGGAAATATTTTCTCTAACTCACACAAAATTAATGGGGCATCTGCCAACATTTTTTTGCAAGAAAGACTTGGAAAAATTCTTAGAAAAAAGATCTATAAAAAAATGGAACAACTGAATAAAATTCACCCTTAAATTATTGGGAAAAAGATGACAAATTTCTATTGGAATCAACTCATGTAGAAGGACTTGATACTCACGAGTCTTCAAATATTTTAGCTTCAACTCTCTTATGTTGACCCATATAGATATGTTGCTTGAATAGACATCAAGAACCTTACAAGTCTCTAGTACTTCTAGAATTTTTTTTTTCTGTAGGTATCCCCACCTAAGAAGCATATAGAACTTGCCATTTATTTTTACTAATACGAATAGGATGAAATTATGGTCTGATGCCCCAATCCACCAAGTCACACCGAGATCATAAATCATCTTTTTTTCTTTCCCTTAACATTTAGAAGAATCGAAAGAAACATTTCACATATATTCTTTTCAATGTGAATTACGTATAAGAAATGATGTAGAAAACTGGTTGACCAATAAGGAAAATCAAAGAAGATACTCTTCTTCTTCCAATTGTAACAGGTTTCAGTGGAAACATTCTTTCTCTTTATATATTTCATTTGAAACTTCTCAAATGAAAAAATGAAATCTTTCAATTCATTAAGCACATCAGTTCTATAAATATGTGGAGGTGGATCATCAGTCTCTATGGTATTGTCAAATATTCAACGATTATTTCTATATGGATGGTCTATTGGAAAGAATCGTTATTGTCCCATAAAACTGAAACTACAATGATGTTTCAGTCTTCAAAATCATGTATTCTTCATACAAATAGGATATAATAGTTTTCCCTTCATACTCCATCCAAACATCATTACATAAGTAGTAAAATCATTGATCATCCACATAAGCACAACACACATATGAAATATGTATTTCAAACATGCATCATATGTAAGCACACCCAAATCACAAATAAGTTTCAACTCTTTTATTAAAGGTTTCATATATATATATATATATATATGTCTATATCATTGCTGGGATCAAATGGGCCAAATATGAGTATAATAATAAAAGTGAAAGGTTTTTTCATACACAACCATGGGTGAAGGTTATAAATGTGTAAAAAAACTGGCCATGTGTTGTGTGAAGTATGAATATTACCAAACGGATTAAAACCATCACATGAAAGACCCAACCTCACATGAAACATGTCAGCTGAAAAATAGGGATATCAAGCATCAAATATCTACCATTAAAATCTATCTGCAGGGTGAACCAACTCATCATTAGTCTTATTTCTCTTGGTATTATGCCATGACATTTTTATTGATATTTCATCAGACATAATAAGATTATAGAGTATAGGGATCAATAGAAAGTACCACATTACATTATGTTTCATACAATATGGTGTTCCATCAGTTTTTGGATTCCAGCGGGATGCGCCACATTTTATACAATCATTTTTTTCAGCATTTTTCTCCCATAATAAACTTCAATATTTCGGTCAAGCATGAATTTTATTTCTTGAAAATCCAAGTTCCTCAACTAACTTCTATGAAATATAGTGGTTTGAGGGAATATCTGCACCATCTAGAATTAATTCCTTCAAGAAGGCAAGAATGTAATAAATGATAGTATTAGAAACCCCATACATAGTTTTTACATGAAATAATTGGATTAAAAATTACAGCCTTTTCATTTTACTGCATTATCGATATACTAGAGTTGTGTTAGCATTATTCAATTATTTCACCCTGACAACATCATCATTTTCATTAGAGGCAACATGTGTGATCATATCAATGTCTTATTGGGTCAAGATCCTTTCTTTTTCATGATGAAGAGTAAACAAAAACTAGTCATCTAACACATTCTCCAATCCATTCCTCTCATTTGAATCATCATCATTTTGAGATTTCATTTTCTACCCAATGTGATACCACACAACGTAGTTTTCTTGAAAACCATATTTGGTTATGTGGTACCTGACTTCTTCATGGCTCAACCAAGATCTTCCAACAAAATTGTAACATGGGAAGTGTATGTGACCACTATCTGAAGCATTGTGAAATGAAAAATCTAAAAAGCTATCTATTCTTTTTTGAAAATCACTTGAGATCTGATCGGTTTCATACATCCAACTTCTATCCATTCTGTAAAAAAATTGTTATAAGGTTATTTCATCAAAATAAATTCAATAAGATTGAAGTTTAATCGAAAATATATTTAAGTAAATGAGAATTATTCACTTTATATGAAACCATAACTGACACACTATTCTATGTGAGAATCATAATATAAAAGAAAAAAATACTATATTTATAACAAAATACTATAAATTAATATAAATCCATGATATTGAATTCAGTTATAAATACAATAAAAAAAAATTTGTGCATATTGAGGAAACATATATAATATATGGGATAATTTTGAGAGTCCTATACATATTATGTCAAAGATAAAGAGATATTTCGAATCCATCAGCCTTTGAAGGAGAAGAATCCCATTATTCTCATGTATTCAATGAACTAAGTAATAACTTGATCACTTGAGATCTAGAGTGTGTTTTGAGACCAAAACAAATGTTCAAAAAAGATTTTGAATATATTTTAAGAACTATACATGAGTTTACAAGATCATGTACACTTGTTGAGGAGAATTATTCAGGAGTTGAGTAAATTTTAGATTGATTTTTTTTTATATTTTAACAGATTATTTGGGTGATATTCATAATATCTATTCTAAATAAATGGGAAATATAATTTGAAAATGATGGTAAAAAGTTACCCATGGATTGAAATATTATGGTCATACATGTGGATCACGATCCAAGAAAGATTAAATGGAACTAAGAGGAGTTTGATGTCATAATATAAAGGTTTCATGGGGAAAAGAAGAATGATTCCATGTACATGGAGATTTCGAATGAGTTTAAAGATGTGTATTTTTTAGGATTAATATAAGGAAACACCTGATTCTTTGGGTGAATTTAATGAGAATAAAAAACCAGGATTCAAGGAAGAATAAATCAAGAATATTTTTTTCAAGATTTAAAATAGAAAATATTACCTTCTACTGAATATCATAGAGAATATATATTTTGAATATGGAATATTTTACTCAAATGATATTTTGTGTCAATTTATTAAGAAAGTTAAAAAAGATGAAAGTAGTGGATTTTGAAAGAACTTGCATAAACTATGTCAGAATTCTGAGAGATCAATACATCATATATCAAATAAATAGAGATATTTTAATGTTGGGAGACATTAAAGGATAAGAACCATGTTTTTCTTGAGTATTCACATATTTTTGGAAGAACTATACCACTTGAGATATTTTATGTATAGTGTATTCAATTCAAAATTCAATACATGAATAATTGAATTCTGTATAACACATGCATAATTGAATTCAGAATTTAGAAGGTAATTAGATATGAATATTGACTAATACTATTCCTATGATTATGGGCTATATCTCCTCCATCCATATCCTATATATGATGTCTAGACATGGGAAGTGAACTAACTACTATTCTATATAAACCTAAATTATGTGGGTTGTAACTGCATTGAGCAGAACCTATAAAGTATAACTAAGTTTTATGATAATAATCTAGTTCATTTCAAGGATGTTAATCTTATTCAAGTTTCATTTATTGGTAGTGAGTCATTGGTTCAACTCAAAACCGAGAATGAGGTTTGGGTATTGAAAAATCCCCTGTGTCTTTCATTGATAATGTGCGATGGAACTGAATAACACTGGGCATTTCATTGGAGTTATATAATATTGTACCATATAATTATTCCTATAGTGGGGAGCTCCATGATTCTTTAGGAGGAATCAGTTTAGGACACTATGGTGTGTTCAGTTGGACAATTTCAGTGATTGTGGTATCGAATTTGGGTGATAGTGAGATTTTGGCTCATCTTATGGTAATCATTATTGGAGTCATACTAGAAAGTGTGATTGGGGGTCTCTAGGGGGTGGGGGTTATTAAGGGGGGTGGGAGTGTGCAATGGGGTGGGGGGTTGTCCAGGGGGTGGGGGGTTTGCAGGGGGCTGTCCAGGGGGAGGTGGGGGAGTGGGGGGGGGGGGGGTGTCCTAGGGGGTGGGAGGGGGGGGGGGGGCTATTCTGGGGGGTGGGGGGGTGTAAAGGGGGGAGGTGTGTGTGTGTGTGTGGGGGGGGGGGGGGGTCCAGGGGGCGGAGGCTATCTAGGGGATGGGGGTCTATGGGGGCTGTCCAGGGGGGTCTGCGGGGGGGGGGGGGGGGATATCTAGGGGGAGGTTGGGGCTGTCCAGGGGGGTGGGGGTGTCCAGGGGGGTGGAATCATTTAATCATTTATGGTTCTCATGTATTAACCTTACACTTAAAGAAGATCAACACCCTTATTAAAGGTACCTGGAAACATGATCGATGCTCACTCAAAAGATTTGTATGCATGTATTTTTAATGTGTTATTTATAGAGAGTCTTTTTGTTCAAAATTAAACTTTTAATCTCTTCTTATGGAAGCTTTATCTCACATAGTCTGTCATACTGATTTTGTGCAGTTGAATAAAATGAACGTGGTATCAATTAAAATAATAACATGTATAGTAGATAATATATGATATTATAGTCAGTATGTATTTGAATATATAAGTATAGTAAATGTATCATGAGGAGGATAATGATGGGACAAACTTAAAAATTCAATTTCATGAAACTTATATAAAAAAACATTATATAGTGTTACACTGTCCAATTTTTCCTCATCCCACATCAAATTATAAATTTACTCTAGACTTTTTTTATCAATATATGAATATCTATGGACTCTCAATTGTAATTATTTCGGTCTATGTTTGATACCTTTAACACCTCACACAACAAGTTCATGATACATGACTCAACACGATGCCCCACTACAACCCTATGAATGAATATTCATGAAATCTATTATCTATGTGTTTGGGTGATATCTAATAGGAAACTTGTTGTCCATTCTAGTAGGTTCATGAATGAATTATAGTGAGGGTATTATCATCTTAAATTTATAGTGTGATATTTCAAAGGAAACATTTAGGGGTAGATTCATAATGCAAGAGTATATTATCAATCCACTAAGGATAAATAATTCTATAGATGTATTTATGTATAACCAACCAAATCATGTCAATTAATCTTAAATTTAAAATAAATCAAGGATAAAATAATTCATGATCATATTGACCTCTTCAATATCAACCAAAATTATTCTATAAAGATAAATTAGAAGAAAACCACAACCTAGAATGATATACTACTTGCGTTCATAAGTGGATCATAATACAAAGTGGGTAAAAAAAATAAGATTGCAGCGAAATTGACTAGAAAAACTAAAATAAATGGAGGTAGTTACAACATACTGATTTTAAGTGGAAGAAAAAAAATGTGAATCAATGATAGATCATGGGTTGGGAAGCAGGGCTAGTTGGTTGTATAGATCAGTTCCGGAGGAAGTGTGCTCGGGAAGAAGGGTTGCTAATTGGGAAGTACTCTTCACAGGAGGGAGAGATCAGGAAGAAGGGTTGCTTATTGGGAAATACTCTTCATAGGAGGGAGATCTCTCTTTAGGGAAAACACAATCAGATGGATGGAAGAAGGGTGCTGGATCAATAGAATTTAGGGGTTTTCTATCCCAATAGTTTGAAAAAACAGTTGGGATAGAATGTATATCTCAATAGTTTGAAGAAACTGCTGGGATATCTGTAGACCAAACTTCCTTTCCCAACAGTTCTCTCAAACCATTAGGAAAATCAAATTATTTAGACCTATACCAACAGTTACAGGAAACCATTAGTATAGGATACTTATCCCAATGGTTTTTTCAAACTGTTGGGAAAACAATGTTGGTATATGTCCAATTTCCACCAGTGACACATACCATTTAAACAACATGAATATGTTAATAAGATAAGGCATAATTAATATGTCAAGAAAAATAATTGGAAATACATGGAAATTAATAATTAAGAGTGAAATGTTTCCAAAGATAATATCATAGTGAAAATATCATGGATAATAATAACTAAAATCTTAATGAAGGTGAAAGCATTGCTTAATTATTGGATACCATGATATTAGGCATCATGGTACCTCTATGATAAATATGTTTGACAAGATGGTTTAAAACTACTGGATACAAAATGATTAGGTTTGGCTAACTTCATCTCTACCGTCAAGACCTTTAACAAGAGAGTTTAAAACTACTTGGTACAAACCAATTAGGTTTGGCCAACTGATTTTTCTGATGAGACCTACGACTTCATCAAGGGGATATCAATAATTAGTCCCCACCCTTGTATTACATGTAAAAGTAATTATTAATATGAAACGGTGAAATATAATCAACATGAAAATTAATATTCAAAACTAACCTGTGAAATGTTAATACTTACCCCAATCAAATGAACATAATCACAAAATGTCTATAGTAATATAGTTTATTGTATCAAAATAGCACATCCACAGTAAAAATAATAATAAACCATCTAAAGAAATAATAAGGATGATATAATTACAATATATCCACATTATATCATAAAAACATTAAAGGTTTGATGTTATCGATGAATAAAATATCTTTAAAAACATTTTGAGGAAAATATTCCATCTATTTTTAAAATCACTTTTTAAAACTAAATGTTCACAAAACATTTTGAAAATAATTTTACTTTGAAAATAACATTTGACACTTATAAAATAAGATTTAAAACATTTTAATGGTCATGAAGGATATAAATTCCATTCATGTCATTCACATTAAAAAAAATCCTCCTTTGACCTTTTCAGTAAAATCAAAATGATAATTATTTAGTAAATGACATGCAGATTTCTTTCAATTTTTTTGTGTAAAAAGTACAAAATGAGTAAAAATTACTTTAAATTTTTTTAGGAAAATGTTAAAAATATTCTTGAATTTTTTTTAGAATACATGGATATGGAATTGAAATATTCCCTAGTAGATAATTAAACATAAACCATATCAAATAAGATTGTTAAATAAACCCTTACAACATTATAATTAGTTGAATTGTATGACCCATGAAAGAATAAAATTTAAAAAAACTATAAATATCATGAAAAAAAATAAATTTATTATATAATATTTCAAATGGGAATTATGTACACCTTAGAAAATATTATAGGTGCATAACATCAAAACATGCTTCAATGAAATAAAATTGAGATGAAGTCCCTTACACATATCATTTAATTGAAGTGATAATTAATAAAATGAATAAATTATGTGTATCCACTATAAATAAACATAAAAAAGTGGAAATAAAACATAATATAATAAAAATTTATTTCTCACATGTTGGTCGGAGTGGACACTCAAGAGGGGGGGTGAATTGAGTTCCAATTAAAATTTCTGTTAAAAACAATTTCTATTAAAATCCCCCAATTTCAAAAACAAATTAAACTGTAGTGAATTTATATAGATTATAAAGGTTCAATTAGTTTCTCAAAGATTGATTAATTCTCAGTTAACGTAATCTTATGATTAAATTAACTTTTGAAACTAACTTACTGATTTATAACAAATATAAACACTTGCGAATTTAATTATCAAAGTAGCTTTGAAGATAGATTATATTTCAAAGTAATAGCAGCGGAATATGAAATGAATATGTATAGTATGGATATAGAGTGTAACTATAAGCACAGAAAATTAACCAAGAGGTTCAGTCTCAAGCCGAGACTTAATCCTCTCAAAATTTTATATAAGAATGATCCACACCCTGGATCGGGGTTAACAACAGTGAACACACTGTCCAGGTCACAAGACCTCTACCACAGTTCTTCGTGGGAAAACAAACAACAGCAGCAAGCTGTCCAGGTCACAAGACCTCTACCACTATCCACAGTGGGAAATGGAGTGCAAAAAGATTTGCTGAGGATTTACAGATCCTCCAGTGAAAGTACAGGAGTCAGTGTGTGTGTTTAATATAGCAGATAACACACACTGCTCAAAATGTAGAATAAATCACAGAACAAGAGATGTAGAGTTTAGAAGTGGTTCTGGTGATCTCAGTGTAGCTCTTGTATTCGATCAGAAGAGAGTTTGAGTCCTCTTCTCGTTTCTGTTTGAGAAACAGAGTGTCGTATGCTTCAGGTTCACAGGTAGTGAGAATGTAGTCGATGAAGTTCTTCTTCTTGTATGCACAGAACACTTCTCGAGTATACTGATTGTCTATGTGCTTCTCTGTGTTCTTGATGGAGCTCGTTTTTATCTTCTTGTGTTTCTGGTATATTTCGTCCAACACGCACTTCTCTGGTTCGCATTCGCGCTATCTTTGGGCAGCGTAGTCTTCTTGTATTTATCTCCCGACAGGGGACAGAAAAGATTTCTTTTCAGCAGGTACGAGGTACGGGTTCCTGACATCCGACAACCTTTATCAGATATTTGACAAATCATCAAAATGTATGATATGACCGTTAGATAAATTAAATACATTAAATGTAGGAAATAAAGAAATTAAAACAGTGAGTCGAGAATGTATGTCACTGTTGACTTCAACTGTGGTCTTCCAACTGTGGACTTCCAACTGTGGACTTCCAACTGTGGACTTCCTTCTGACTGCTGACTTCAACAAAGGGCTTGCTGTCTGTAGGCTTGCAATAGTAGCTTTTACTCCATGTAACTGTAGCCTCTCTAACTGTAGACTTGTAACATCAAATTTGTAGAACTGTAACCTTTGTCAACTGTAGACTTCGATCATCAGTAGACTTAGTCGACAGAAGCTGTCTAACTGTAACCTTGACTGTAGGCTTATGACTGTAGGCTTGTTCGACTGTGAACTTGTTCCAACTGTAGACTTGTTCGACTGTGAACTTGAGCAGAGAAAACTTCGATCAGAAGTCTTGTATCTGTGACCTTCGTCTGTGAGCTTTGACAATAGATAACAGTAGACTTGTAACTGTAAGCTTGTATTAGTCTTCGACTGTAACCTTGTAACTGTGAACTTATTGCAACAGTAACTTAAGGTGACAGTTAACTGTAACTGTGACTTTGAGAAGAAAACTCTGACTGTTAGCTAACAATACCAAACTTATGTAAATACTACTGTAAGCTGTTACAGTAAAGTTATGAGAGTAAGAATATGAACTGTTTAGAATAAAATACGTTTAATCATAGAATAATAAGATTAATGCAAAGGTTTAATATATCATAATCAATGTTTAAGCATAATTTGGGATTATCAAAACAGGTGATTCCAACAATCTCCCCCTTTTTGATAATCACAAATTATGTCAGTATGAAATATAGAAGTATCACAGAGAAGTGTGCAAAACACAGTATTAGCAATATGAGCACAAAAATGAGGTATAATCCGCAAGGATTTCTCCTCTCTGTATAGGTTCATTTCTCCCTTGAGTTTTCCTATTTCTCTCCATTTCTCCCCCTATCTATTTCTCTTTATTTCTCCCCCTTTGTGATTAACAAAAAGAAAGACAGAGAGAGAGAAAAGAAACATTGTATTAATAAGGAGTACAATACATGACCCAAAATGTGAATACATGATCCCTATCAAAAAAAATAAACAGACTCAATCCTCTTCATCTGGAGGTAAGGGATCTTTTCCTTTGGAGGAAGAAGATGGAGCAGGAGGTGAAGGAGCAACAGGCTGAGGAATGGCAGCAGGAATGTCTGGAGGGGCAGCAACAGAGGCTCCTGAAGGCCGGTAGTGAGTAGCTTGCCGAGGGATCAGTGGTCTAAGGCTTCTGAGGGCATCAGCAGGAGACATTACTGAAGAACCACTGGGGTTGGAGACAGGTAGGGCAGGAGGAACTATAACAGGTGTGCAGTCCACATGAAGAAAAGGTAGGAGCAGATTCCTGAAATCCATGATAATGTTTCCTCCTCTGTCCATGGCAGATAAGAAGTCATCTTTGTTTTCCAAGAATTTATCCAAAGCCGGGGTCAACTCTCGTAGCTTGCTAACTTGTTCTTTGAAGGCTTGAGTTACAGGAGGCAGCTTCATAGTCTCTAGCATGAGCTTGAAGTGATTGTTCAACTGATGCTTGGTGAAAATCCGATCAAAGTAATAATCCACTTTACTTTTGATGGCCTCCTGAGAAGCAGTAGCAGCCTGCAGGTGATCACGAACAAAGCCACTGACTTCTCTTGTAGTAGCAAGGATCTGTAGGTCTGATGTGTCATTTGCACGGGCCTGAGTAAGCTCTTCTCTGAGCAGGCTTCTAAACTGCTCAAGGTCCACAGGAGAGCTAGATGAAGGAAGGGACTTGACTGAGAATGCCACTGTCTCCTTGAAAGACTGAGTCAGACTTCCAATCACTTTCTGAATGACAACATCCTGATTGCTAAAGTGTTCTTTTACTGATTTCTTGAAAGCCTCAAATACTTCCACAAACTGCTTGACCACTTCTTTGATGTATCGAATCTCACTGGCCACTTGTGTCTGAGAACTGCTCAGGGCAGTTAAAGAAGCAACTGATTGTCTGAGAGCCACTACTGATCCATTCCAGCTTTCAATTTGGGTGTGGCACACTTTCATTTCATCCATCACTTCTTTGATTGGACTTCCCACAACACATCCTAGAGATAGTTCTAAGGACTGTTCCACATTTTTCAGCTCATCAAAAAGACTGGTTTTTAGTTCAGCAACAGACTGTCTGATGGTCTCCTTCATTTCATTCTTTAAGGATTCAAGGTCTTCCTTGGTGGCCAATCTTTCAGTTTCTAACACTGGAGAGCTGTTAGGTAGGATGACTGGATTTCTTGGTGGTTGGTTTTCCTCATCTGAATCCTCATAATTGAGTCCTAACACCATGTATCCTGGATCTGAGGTCCATCCTTCTATATCATACAGTACAGAGACTGAACCAACACGCTCCCCCTCACTTGGAGGTCCTTCCTGAACACTTTCTACTATCTGCTCAACTCTGGGTAACTCTAAGTTCTCTTCTGTAGCTCTAGCAGGTTCCATACTTGCTTCCTCTATAGGTTCAGCAGTGAGGTTAGCCTCCTTCTCTGTTGGGTCATCAACCACTTCCATGACAACAGTAGTAGAGACCACTCCTACTTCCTGGTCAGACACTGACTTGTCTGTATACCCTATCAGAGGGCTCATACTGAGTTCTTCTGCAACAGTTTCTTGATTTTCATTTAAAGCTCCAGCCTCTTCTGCTTCGACTGTATCACCCTCATCAGAGGTGTCCTTGACAAAATATTGAGATTCTTCTTCTTCTTCTGTAGTCTCAGTCTCACTGTCTCTTAGAATAGGTTCTCTACTGGGTAGTTCTTTTGGAGGGCTTGCTGCTCCAAACGTCACTGTCCTGACAGGACTGTGAGTAGTATCAAGATCACTCCCTTCATCAATTGGAGTGTTCTCTCTTGCAGAGTCACCAACTACTGCAGTCTGTTCATCATCTGAGTATACAGGTTCAGGCTCATCAGGCTTTAAGCCTGGATCTCTCCTATCTCTCGGTCTAGAGGGATGAGTAGAAGGGCTAAAATTCTCATAGATTCTCTCCTCATCATTCACCCATGATTTCTTCCAGGGATTCCAACTGATCTTCATGAATTTGCAGATTACTTTCGAGATACATACACTGTTCTTTGCCACTATCAACTCTTCCTGACTTCCAGCTGCACCTTTCACTTTCAACATAACCGAAATGAGTTTAGCATGAAACAAGGCACTTGATTTTGAGCTTGCCTTTATCATGTCCTCCATCTGAGCCATCAGCAACCTACAAAGGTTGACCTTCCTTCCATGTTTTAATAAGTACATCAAGTAAATATCCTGATGCTTCAGAGTTGCAAAATCTCCTCTTCTAGGACTCAGTACATGCTGGATAAACTTAAACAGAAGCCTGTCCTCTCCATTCATTTCAGTAGCAATAATCTTCCTTACAGTGCCATTGCCTGTCAATTCTTCCAGAGCTGTCTCATGATCAAAGATTCTACTATTTGGAGGAGCCGCTCCAGAATAGTAGTTGTAAATACCCTCATGAGGAACTCTTAAACAAGCAGCCCATTCAGCGGATGAAAAACTGACTTCATTGCCATTTACTCTGGATACCAGTTTATGCAGATCATCCTCTTCCTCGAACTGTAGATATTCATAGAATTCCTTCACCAGCTTCGGGTAGTACGGTCCATTATTTCTTGCGAAGCATTCGGTCCATCCTTGATCATTAAGCACTGCCAGTACTAATGATCTGCTCGATAAAATCCACTCTTCACTTAGCTCCTTCTCAGCAACTATTTCTCTCTTAGTCAGATGTGGATTAACAGGTCTTATCGAGGCGTTCCCGGTGCCACTGGATTCGACTTGAGTCCTCTTCGGCATTGGTGCATCTTCGTTAACAGTCGGGGGTCGCTTTGTTCTGGCCATTGGAACTGAATGAGGTTTCGAGGTTCGGTTGAAGGTTTAGGGTTTAGGACTTGAGAGAGCAAGGGTCGAGATGAGTGGATTGAGATATGTTCGATGTTCTCAATTTTATAATTTAGGGATTTAGAAATAAAAGAATAAAGAAAAGAAACGGTTCAAATTCCCACAAAAATAAAATAAGATTAAACAGCGAAACAGCCTACAGAGAGATGTAACAGTGAGGTACACCGGTGAGGTCTAACTGTGAGGTTTCAACTGTGAGGTTTCAACTGTGAGGTTTAACTGTGAGGTTCAACTGTGAGGTTTCAACTGTGAGGTTTCAACTGTGAGGTTTCAACTGTGAGGTTTCAACTGTGAGGTTTCAACTGTGAGGTTTCAACTGTGAGGTTTAACTGTGAGGTTCAACTGTGCTATAGTTAATCATACCTAAATCATGTTTGATGTAACTTAATCTCTCAGAATTCAAAGGCTTTGTAAAAATATCAGCTAACTGATGTTCAGTGCCAATGAACTCAAGAGTGATATCACCTTTTTGATAATGATCCCTCAGAAAGTGATGTCTCACATCAATATGTTTTGTCCTAGCATGAGATACTGGATTTTTTGAAATGTTAATAGCACTTGTATTGTCACACCTTATAGAGAATTGTTTGAATTGATATCCATAGTCTAGTAAAGTGTGTTTCATCCACAAGATTTGTGCACAACAGCTACCAGCAGCTATATACTCAGCTTCGGCAGTAGACAATGCAACAGAATTCTGCTTCTTACTACACCAAGATACTAGTGACTTGCCTAAAATGTGACATGTTCCAGAGGTGCTCTTTCTATCTAACTTGCAGCCAGCAAAATCAGCATCAGAATAACTTAATAAATCAAATGATTGTCCTTTTGGATAAAATAATCCCAAATTGGGAGTATGTTTTAGATATTTGAAAATCCTTTTAACAGCAGTCAAATGAGACTCTTTTGGATTGGATTGAAACCGAGCACACATGCATACACTGAACATGATGTCAGGTCTACTGGCAGTAAGGTACAGTAGACTACCTATCATACCTCTGTAATTGGTTTGATCCACTGGTTCACCAGTTTCATCACTGTCCAACTTGCAAGTGGTGCTCATAGGTGTGTCACTGCCTTTGGTGCCATCCAAAGAAAAACGTTTTAGAAGATCTTTAATATATTTACTTTGGTTCAAAATAGTACCATTTTTATTTTTAAAGATCTGAAATCCAAGGAAAAATTTGAGTTCTCCCATTAAACTCATTTCAAACTCATTTTGCATTATTTTTGAAAAATCAATACATAAAGAATTTTTTGAAGATCCAAAAATAATATCATCCACATAGATTTGTACTATTAAGACATCTTTAGAAATCCATTTAATAAAAAGAGTAGGATCAGCTATCCCTTTAGTAAATCCTTTTGAAATAAGAAAAGAGCTGAGCCTATCATACCAAGCTCTTGGAGCTTGCTTTAAACCATATAAATCTTTAGATAGTTTAAAAACATGATTAGAAAGATGGGGATTTGTAAAACCAGGAGGTTGTTCCACAAATACATCCTCAATTATATATCCATTTAGAAAAGCACTTTTAACATCCATTTGATATAGTTTGAAATTCAGATGAGCAGCATAAGCAAGTAATATCCTAATGGCCTCTAGTCTAGCCACGGGTGCAAAGGTTTCCTCATAGTCTATTCCTTCTTCCTGACTATACCCTTGTGCAACTAGCCTAGCTTTGTTTCTGATTATGTTACCAAGCTCATCAACTTTGTTTCTAAACACCCATTTAGTGCCTATGGTAAGAGTGTCTTTAGGTCTTTCCACTAATTCCCAAACTTTGTTTCTTTCAAACTGATTTAGTTCTTCTTGCATAGCCATTACCCAGAATTCATCACTGATAGCATCATTGACATTTTTGGGTTCAAGCTGTGAAAGAAAAGCTTGATGTTCAACCTGATTTTTTAGAGAAGCTCTAGTTTGTGTTCCTCTATCAAGATTACCAACAACAGCATCTAAAGGATGATTCTTTAGAATCCTAGTTGATTTGGTAAAGGTTGGACTAGAGATTTCAGGTTCATCTATAGGTTCGGGTTCCACAGAGGAAGATTCTGGAAAAAGTCTAGAACTGGATGTTTTTATTGCAGGTTCTTTAGATTTGTCATTTAGGTTCAGAACAGATAAGTCTTCTTCAACATCTTCAAGAGAAGTTTTAGACTCATGTGGATCAGTCTCATCAAACTTGATGTGAACAGATTCTTCCACACATTTGGTTTTCTTATTGAACACTCTATAGGCTTTACTAGACATAGAGTAACCCAGGAAAATTCCTTCATCACTTTTTGGAGCAAATTTATCAAGATTATCTTTAGTATTTAGAATAAAGACTTTGCAACCAAAAACTCTAAAGTAATTAACCTTAGGCTTCCTATTATTCCACAACTCATAAGGGGTTTTCTTTAGAACAGGTCTGATCAAGACTCTATTAATGACATAGCAAGCTGTATTAACAGCTTCAGCCCAAAAGTAAATTGGCAGGTCATATTCATTAAGCATAGTTCTAGCAATTTCTTGCAGGGTTCTGTTTCTTCTTTCTACTACACCATTCTTTTGAGGTGTCCTAGGAGCAGAAAAATTGTGAGCATAGCCATTGTGTGAGCAGTAAGATTCAAATTCTTGATTCTCAAACTCACGGCCATGATCACTCCTCAAGGTCTTAATCTTAAGTCCACTAAGATTTTCTACAGACTTAGAGTATTTAACAAAGGAAGAGCAGGCTTCACTTTTGTGAGCTAGAAAGTATACCCAAGTATATCTAGAAAAGTCATCTACAAGAACATAAACACAGTGCTTCCCATTTAGACTTGAAATTCTTGATGGTCCAAACAAATCCATGTGAACCAGTTCAAGTGGTTGAGAAGTTGAAACTTCTTTCTTTGGTTTAAAAGAAACTTTGTGTTGTTTTCCCTTTTGACAGGGATTACACACTTTGTTATTTGGGAATTCAAGCTTAGGTAAGTCTCTAACTAGGTGTTTCTTAGAGAGTTTTCTAAGTGAGTGAATGTTGCAGTGTCCTAATCTCCTATGCCACAGCCAAGACTCTTTATGAAAAGCATTTAAGCAAGTAACATTGTGTTTAGCTAAAGTGTTTAAGTCAACAACATAAACATTTTCATTTCTTAAGGCAGAAAATATTAAAGCATTTTTGGAATTATAAACATCACAAGAATTGTTTTCAAACTTGACATTAAAGCCATCATCACACAATTGAGAAATGCTAAGTAGGTTGTACTTAAGTCCATCGACAAATAAAACTTTGGAAATTAATACTGAGTCAGTGTTACCAATCTGGCCTAAGCCGATGATTTTTCCTTTTGAGTTATCACCAAAAGTGACATATCCTCCATCAACCTTTATTAAGCTTTTGAAGCACGAATAGTCCCCAGACATGTGTCTTGAGCATCCACTGTCTAAGTACCATACCTTCTTGTAATTGCTTTTCAAACAGATTTCCTACAAAACAGATTAGACAAGAAATGACTTTGGTACCCAGATTTTCTTGGGTCCAGATATGTTAGCAATCAAGGATTTAGGTACCCAGATTTGTTTTATGGGTCCCATACAATTAATAGATGCAACAGATTTAGAGAGATATACTTTATTTGATCTACAACTATTTAAATAACCAGTTGAGGCATATGAATTTCCAAAACTGAAACTAGCAGGATTTTTTCCAGACTTAATAAATCGGGTTTTAGCAAACTGTCTTTGTCCAGGTTGGTATCCCAAGCCAGTAGCATACTTAGGTGCAACTTGCTTTCCTAGCAGTTGGGTTAGAGTATCTTTTCCATTTGTGAATGTTTCTAAGTCCTTTCTAATTTTTTCATTAGATAGTTTCAGTTCTGTATTCTCCTTTAATAATTGAACATTTTTCTCTTTTTCTACATCAAGTGCAGACTTGACACTTGCAGTAAGAGCATGCTGTTTCTTTAAAGACTTATATTTATCCTTTAGTTCATTACACGTTTCTTCCAGCATATTACAGTATTCAGTCAATTCATCTTTAGACATATTTTCAGAATCAGAATCAGATTCTGCTTCACCTTCAGAATAATAAGAGTTTAAAGTGGGAGTGTCTAAGGTTACCTCAGATGTGTTTGTCATGAAACACATATTAGCATGATTTCTTTCAGAATCACTGGACTCTGATTCACTTGTGCTGTCTTCTGAAGCACTCCAGGTGGCCTTCATAGCTTTCTTATAATTCTTGTCCTTGTACTCATATTTCTTCTTGAATTTTAACTTAGGACAGTCAGCTTTGATGTGTCCTTTCCTTTTACATTCATAGCAAACTATGTCTTCTTCTTTATCAGTTTTCTTCCAATCTTTCTTCCACTTACCTTGTCTATCATACTTACCCTTGTAGTTTGGTTTTCTGAAGAACTTCTTCTTCCTATAGAACTTCTTGAATCTCCTTGCTATTTGTGCCATCTCGGCATCACTGTCAGAATCTAAGTCTTCACTAGATGAGCTTTCAGTTGGTATATGCACTTTCTCCTTGTCTTTGCTTTTTGATGCAGTAGACTTAAAAGCTACAGATTTTCGTTTTGGTTCCTCATCTTCCTCTTTATTCACCTTTAGCTCTTCTTCTTACATCATCAGCTTACCAATTAACTCCTTGACAGGCAAAGTTCCAATATCACAGGATTCTCTAATTGAAACGGATGTGCCTCTCCATCTGTCAGGCAGACATCTCAATAATCTCATAATTTGCTCCTTTGCTGGAACAATCTTCCCGAGTGAGCTCATTGTGTTGACTATCTCATTAAACCTGAGATACATATCAGAAATAGGTTCATCAGCTTTCATCTTAAAGTTATCATATTTGATAGTATAAGTGTTTAACCGCATTTCCTTGACATTAGTTGTTCCTTCATGAGAAACAGCTAAGGTGTCCCAGATTTCAAAAGCAGTTTTACATGCAGAAATTCTATTGAATTCCTCATCTCCTAGAGCACAGTAGAGAGCATTCACAACCTTACAATTATTATTGTAAGCTACCTTAGTAGGTTCATCCCAAGTTATTCTTTCAGTTTCTGGAATCTTGTATTGAGACTCTATAGCAGTCCAAATATCAAAACCCATACTTTCCAAATGAATTTTCATTTTGAGCTTCCATTGGGCATAATTCACACCATTAAAGAAGGGTGGCCTGTTAGTAGCAGCACCTTCTAGTCTATTATCCATAAGGAAATTCTAGAAAATGTTTTAAAGAGATAAAATTTAGAACTAACAGAAATTTAAGATCTTTCAGATAAAACTACAATCACAGTTTAAAAACAGAGAGTTACAATAAAACTTTGAGCAAGTATAACAGAGATAAACACAACCTCTGATACCAAATGTTGGTCGGAGTGGACACTCAAGAGGGGGGGTGAATTGAGTTCCAATTAAAATTTCTGTTAAAAATAATTTCTATTAAAATCCCCCAATTTCAAAAACAAATTAAACTGTAGTGAATTTATATAGATTATAAAGGTTCAATTAGTTTTTCAAAGATTGATTAATTCTCAGTTAACGTAATCTTATGATTAAATTAACTTTTGAAACTAACTTACTGATTTATAACAAATATAAACACTTGCGAATTTAATTATCAAAGTAGCTTTGAAGATAGATTATATTTCAAAGTAATAGTAGCGGAATATGAAATGAATATGTATAGTATGGATATAGAGTGTAACTATAAGCACAGAAAATTAACCAAGAGGTTCAGTCTCAAGCCGAGACTTAGTCCTCTCAAAATTTTATATAAGAATGATCCACACCCTGGATCGGGGTTAACAACAGTGAACACACTGTCCAGGTCACAAGACCTCTACCACAGTTCTTCGTGGGAAAACAAACAACAGCAGCAAGCTGTCCAGGTCACAATACCTCTACCACTATCCACAGTGGGAAATGGAGTGCAAAAAGATTTGCTGAGGATTTACAGATCCTCCAGTGAAAGTACAGGAGTCAGTGTGTGTGTTTAATACAGCAGATAACACACACTGCTCAAAATGTAGAATAAATCACAGAACAAGAGATGTAGAGTTTAGAAGTGGTTCTGGTGATCTCAGTGTAGCTCTTGTATTCGATCAGAAGAGAGTTTGAGTCCTCTTCTCGTTTCTGTTTGAGAAACAGAGTGTCGTATGCTTCAGGTTCACAGGTAGTGAGAATGTAGTCGATGAAGTTCTTCTTCTTGTATGCACAGAACACTTCTCGAGTATACTGATTGTCTATGTGCTTCTCTGTGTTCTTGATGGAGCTCGTTTTTATCTTCTTGTGTTTCTGGTATATTTCGTCTAACACGCACTTCTCTGGTTCGCATTCGCGCTATCTTTGGGCAGCGTAGTCTTCTTGTATTTATCTCCCGAAAGGGGACAGAAAAGATTTCTTTTCAGCAGGTACGAGGTACGGGTTCCTGACATCCGACAACCTTTATCAGATATTTGACAAATCATCAAAATGTATGATATGACCGTTAGATAAATTAAATACATTAAATTTAGGAAATAAAGAAATTAAAACAGTGAGTCGAGAATGTATGTCACTGTTGACTTCAACTGTGGTCTTCCAACTGTGGACTTCCAACTGTGGACTTCCAACTGTGGACTTCCTTCTGACTGCTGACTTCAACAAAGGGCTTGCTGTCTGTAGGCTTGCAATAGTAGCTTTTACTCCATGTAATTGTAGCCTCTCTAACTGTAGACTTGTAACATCAAATTTGTAGAACTGTAACCTTTGTCAACTGTAGACTTCGATCATCAGTAGACTTAGTCGACAGAAGCTGTCTAACTGTAACCTTGACTGTAGGCTTATGACTGTAGGCTTGTTCGACTGTGAACTTGTTCCAACTGTAGACTTGTTCGACTGTGAACTTGAGCAGAGAAAACTTCGAGCAGAAGTCTTGTATCTGTGACCTTCATCTGTGAGCTTTGACAATAGATAGCAGTAGACTTGTAACTGTAAGCTTGTATTAGTCTTCGACTGTAACCTTGTAACTGTGAACTTATTGCAACAGTAACTTAAGGTGACAGTTAACTGTAACTGTGACTTTGAGAAGAAAACTCTGACTGTTAGCTAACAATACCAAACTTATGTAAATACTACTGTAAGCTGTTACAGTAAAGTTATGAGAGTAAGAATATGAACTGTTTAGAATAAAATACGTTTAATCATAGAATAATAAGATTAATGCAAAGGTTTAATATATCATAATCAATGTTTAAGCATAATTTGGGATTATCAAAACAGGTGATTCCAACATCACATAATATTAGCAAGGCATAATCAATTAAGTAGAAGTTTAACCCAATGAATGGAAATTGAGTTAAAAATCCCTTACCACTTTGTAATTAGTCAAATAATATGCCCCATAAAAGTAATAATTATCAAAATGAAATATTTAATACCATGAATATAATTAGATTCATTATATTATATATCAAAGGGTAGTATATACACCGCAAAAAATAAATAAGTGTTGAATAAGACATATATCTCATAGACATAAAAGTGAGATGAGAAACCCTCTCCTCACACTTTCCTTTAGTTTTTATACTTTAAACTTATATATAACAGTTTAAATAATTTTATTAATTCATTATATAACTATATTAAAATTTATAATACCTTATATGATACTTTTATAACATCTTACCACCCATTCATTAATAATATTTCATTATTTTCATTATTTCGGGTGCGCTCATTACATAGTTTCATGATTAGTTTATTTGTGTATAATTATGGATTTTATTTTTGAATGGAAATGAAACTATTGAAATGAATTTAAATGTTATTAATGAACTTATATAATTTTAAATGGTTTAATATATCATTTTCATTTTTTACATGAGGACGAGCCATTTGATAAATGTTAATGATAAATGTTTAGTTTATTTTGGTGATTTTTTGATCATCACGAACTAGTTTCATTTTATTTAATATAATGTCAATATATTAGTAAAAAAACATGAAATAGTTTATAATATACTTATTAAAATATTATTTAACCATAATAATACTTTTATGACCAGCCTTGAATGTGTTAATGGAAAATGAAAAATCATTATTCACGGTGATAGTTAACTACCATTATTTGGATGATGGAATCATTTCATTGAATAAGAGGAGTTAACAAAAAGGATGGATATTAGATATTATATTAGTAATATAAAATTATAGTATTTAAATTATTCTTGATTTATTATCCATTTTTGGATGAATGAGATTAGGAGAAGGTGGAAGAATCCCCTTGGGAGCTTGGGTTCCAAACTAACAAGACCGTATGGAGCCATCTTCTTTGCAATGATGTGCCTGATTCCTAAGATGGTATGTTATCCAAAAGGATGAATTTTAAATATAGACCTTAGGGTAATGGTAAGAAAATTTTAGGAAGTGGAGATACACTTTGAGGGATCTGGTGCTCCGCCCTAGGTTTTTTACTAGGTTGCTAATTTCCATGGACCCCACTAATTGCAACCTGAGAGTCAAATAGCTGTAAGGCACTTTCAGCTTTCCCCTTCCCAGCTGCTCTCATTGAACCACTAGTAAGCTAATAAAAATTCACAAGGATAAGATAATAGAGTTATTTGACTAGTTTTATCTAAGATCATATACAATAAAAGTGGGCAAGATAGGGATATAGGGCGGGGTGCAAAATCTGAGTTCATTAACGCAGCAAGGTCCGGGTTAGGACTGAGTGAAGGTAAGGAGATAATGTAGAGAGTTCCCACTTGGAGTGAGGAATGATATGATCTAAGGTTTCTAATAAAATATCTAATGATAATTTAGGGATGGTCTTTCAGGGGGTAATACTGAGCAGAGCTAATGAGATCACTTACTGGAGCAATGGTATTCTCAAGGGGAAGACCGAGTGGATTTAAGGAGCTAATCGATTGGAGTGAGGAATGAGCGGAGATAAGTTTTACCAAGATATAATGAGATAAGACATTGAGATAAGGGGTATTTAATGTTCATTAATTGAGTGGTGGTGTTCTTAGGGGGAATATTGAGCAGAGATAATGAGATAAGGAGATAATGGAGGGAGGTTTGACCGAGTGGAGCTAGACAAGGCATACTAAGAGATGAACGAGGGAGGACCAGAGGTTCGATCGACTAAAGATATTTTTATAACGTTTTTAATCTATTCAGATCATTACTTAACTCATGATATGATGGATTAACAAGGAACATTGTAAAATGTCACTTTTTCACTAAGATAAGATTTAGCTGAGGATGTTTTTGTATGTGTACGTGCACGAATCACATGCATGTGCACGTACACACACATATATGCGTATGTGAACATTTGGATGATAATTAATATTTTAAAGGGTTTTTATGGTTTATAACCACATCAAAAATCCATTTAAATTTTTAGTTTTTAGTTATTTTAATCTTTTAATTTTTAACATTAACCCGCAACATTATTTTACCAATACCGCGATAAATCGTTTTCCTTATCATGATAACTTTTTTTTGCCTAAAAATAGAAATGAACATATAAAATTATTTGTAACTAATTATTAGAAATAAAAATCCCTTTTTCTTTATTCAATTTATAAAAGTGATGAAAATCAGTTCTAAACATGTTACACATATAACTCAAAAAAATAGTTTTTTAAGGGTAAAATCGCGGTTTTCAGAATTGGTAAGCATGTGTTTCTAAATGTAACGACTTATGTATTATTTCATTAATTAAATAAATTTTAACCAATAATATGGGTCAATAAATTTAAAATCATGAACAAATAATAATTATTTCATAAGAGTTATGGTATTTTGTAAAAACAATATTTTCACTTTTTTTCCCAAAAATCTACTTTTTTAGAAAATTCTCAAAAATTACCCGAAGATAATTTTGATTTTGTAAGTATAAAAAATGATTTTATTTTATAAAATAAATTTTATAAAAGTTTCAATGATTAATTATATTTATTTTCTCATATAAATTAATAAAAATCACTTTTTGAAGAAAACACATATTTGAGGAATAAAATGATTTTACTAAAAATTATGTGTTTATTTACTTAGAATAATTAAATTTTTATTTAATATTAACTTTAGAGTTATTTCATAATATAATTAATATTATTTTCACTCTCCAATTTATTGTCTAGTTTATAATGGTCTTGTTAAAATAATGATATTTAGGAGTCTCTTTAAGCTCAGTGTTCTGTGAAATGTAAGCGATTGAACATAATGTTATTTTAAAATCTCGGGGTGTTATAGTTATGCCAAAAAACCCATCTCATCAAGTAAATTTTAACCCTACTTGATCATTACATGATGTGAACTAGGTACACAATGTTTAAATAATTCACATCATGAATGATTTCATGACATGTGTTTGGCGGTAGTTACACACCGTGTAAGATATACATGGTGTCCAATTGTCTAGTGGATAGTTTTAAACCCAACTTATGTGAAAGTTCCTGAACTACATTTGAATCCTTCTAAACTCTTAATAAACCCTCATAATCCCATTTAACATGTTTATACCTAGACTCTATTAATTCAAAAAATATAAATCCCTGAACTTTAGGTCATTTTCCCTAATAAAGGATCTATATATCAAAATAATACTTATCCACCATGGTTTAAAGAAAAAGGAAAACAAAAAAAAGACATTTAACACAAAAAATAAGAGGGGTAAATACCTGAAAAAAAAGAGGATATTAAATTTTACTTCAAAAGTTTGATAATTTATCATAAAAAATATTTGGTTCAACAATTTTAGCTCAATATTTTATATCCTTAAAAATGAAAATCATAGTCTAGCATAATCATCATAATCATCACTATAAATAATTTTTTTTAAATCAGTATAAAGATCTAATGACCCCCTAAACCTCTCACATAAATACATATTTCTTCATTAAATTCAAACTATTTAACTAAATGTCATACTTATTTTTTACCATAGTGAAATATTAAATTTCAATGATTTTTCTATGTTTTTTGTTTCAATATTTATTGGATTTTTTATTTAATGAATATACTAGAAAAATAAATTCATCCTCTCAAGATTTAAATTTTTTATATCTCTTATCTTTGTTTAGAATGAAACATTTACATTTGAAAGTAAAAAAATATTTGAGTGTAGGTTATTCCCATGAAAAATCTCATAGTGGCACTTCTGTTCAATGATATACAATAAAGCTCCAATTTTGATATAAACTGATGTAAAAAATACTTCCTTTAAAAAATTTCAAGAACATATTTATCAATGTGTATCATCTTTACCATGTTATTAATTATCCATTTTCTCCATTCCATTAATTATCTTTGTACAAGGTGTTCACACCATTTAAAAATGATTCTTTATATTTTATTTCTTAGATAAATCGTATACTTGGATTTTTTATAAATTTATTTCATTTTTGGTTATAAAATTAAGAATTTTCATTCTAAGGATCTTTTCATCTAACCTATGATAGTGTATTATGTCAGTGAATCAATTATATTTAAGAGTGACCATCATCAACCATTCAATACTGCTATATTTTTTTTGATAAAGAGTATATAATATTCTTTTCCATCAATGGATCTTGGTGTGATTACCCCAAAAACATCTATATGAACCAAATCAAGTAACCTTGATGAAATATTTCTCTTTTACTTATTTGAATTACTAATATTATTTAGTTTTTTTTAAAATATCTCAAGTATTAGTTTGATCACATATAATCCTATTAATTTCCCATGAACCTTACTACTTAACCTTATCTTTTTAGAATTTTTAGATCATGTTTTTAAGTCAATTATGACACTATTTATTTTTATCATACTTGGTAAGAAAGAAAAATTATTCTTTTCTAGTGACAAAGAAGATATTTTATTTCATACACTTTACTTGGATCATAATTATACCATATTTTCCATTAATAGTATATAATTTCACAGTAATGTGAATGGAATATCCTAATTCACACTATTGGCTTACACTTGACTAATTTTAACTAAGACCATACACTACCAAGACATATTTTTTCCTGATGAACATGCATTTAATTATGTATTTCTTGGAGCCAACTATATTTAATCCATTATAATTTAAAAATAATAAAACTACTTACCTATTATATTTTATAAAATTTAAAATATTCTTATTCCCCATAATGTGGGAAGTACACCCACTTTCAAGAATATAATCTTTAGATTGATCCATTATTTTAAGAGAAATATCTACCACCACATCCTTCATAACCTTTTTCTATTAAATCCAAAAGTATCATATCATATCTATTTATGTTTTCTAATCATTACCATCCCTTATAAATGAAGTATCATCCTCATCTTTCAAAATTTACAACATGTTTTGTATTTTCATCTTGTTAAATGACTCAATCAGTTGTTTCTTTATAAAAATATACTTCTCCCTTAATACATTACTTTTTCTATGTAATAATAAATAAATGGATTTATTTCAATAACTATCATAACAAAAACAATATACATTGTATAAATATTGATGGTATATAATTACAAACATTTTCCTCTATTTCTCTTATCCTATAAAATAATTTTTTATGGAACATAAATTTTGTAAGTTCCTTATCTTTCCAAAACATTTTCACAAAATTTGAGGTGTATTATTTTATAGCCTCATTGGTGGTATAACATACTTTTAGATCTTACCCAAAATCAATCTTCTTCATTGGAATGGTATCTTGTTTCCATATTTCAAAGTATAGAATATTTTGTTTAGAATAATGTCCCAATACTACCTACCCTTGATGAGTAAATCACAATTATAGTATATAGTCCTCTCACTCCTTTAAGGGACGTCCATTATTGTCCATTACCTTTTTACTACCCATGTATTCTAATTACCTGAATTTATCTTTAGAGTTTAAATCCTATATTGATCATCATGATTGGACCTATTATAAAAAAAATTCACATTTAAGTTAGTTTACTAATTTTAAACTATTATTCATGATACTAGTTAAACAATTAATGTTTTAAGACTATTCTTTAGAATTGATATTGATATAAACAACCTTCTATAAGACCTTGATATTTTTATATTTTAGCCTTTTGAACTCAATTTTTAACTAATCCTTTTCCTCTCACTGCAACTATATAGATAATTTAAAATCATTTGATATGAAATTTTATTTCATCATTTTCTCTCTATAAGATTTTATCTCTTTAAGTGAACCCACCAACTCAACTTTAATGGCCAAACACCCATAAATTTATCTTATAAATCTTAATTTTTTTATTTTATTGTTTTAAAATGAAATCCACATGAATTTATTCACTAATATATTTTCATTCCTCAATCTCCTCTACTTATAATTCCTCTGAGAATTCACCTTTATGAAAAATGATGTTTTTATTTTTTAAAAAATTATACTTGGTACTCTTCTTTTATTTAAAATACATAGATGTTTTTATCATTAGTGAATAATTCTACTAGTTATATAAGAATATATTAGGACACTTTTTTTGAGTTTTCCAACATTTACTTATCAAAATACAATGAGTAGAATTTTTTCTGTTATACATTAATTTTCATATTTTTAAGTTTGAGGGAAGTAATGAAATATTATAATAATATTTCTTTAATTTTATATAATATTAGATTATGCCATTAATTTTCTCCTTCATTTCCACTTTACTTGAATTTTCCTTATCCATAGGATCATCCTCATTCATCCTCATATTATATGAAATTAGGGTCATTTGCAGGTTATCTAGTGATACCATTCTACGGTCTTATTCATCAATAAAACAACATAGTATTGAAGTGAGAAGGCTTAACTCATAATAAAAAATTTAAAATATGGATGTTATAGTATGTGTTTTCTCCCACTAATGAAATTTATATGTTTGGAATCGAATTCCATTTCAATTTCCTTGAATTAATTATCACCCATTTCAATTAAATGATGTTATTTAGTGGATTTATTTATCATCACATGAAGTCTTAAATATGAATATTAATTTTTAATAAAATAGAGTATAATAATGTATTCATTATTAATAAAGTGATATATTAAAAAAGTGTATTTTTAAATCTATAATTATGTGTTTCCATTAAGATAATATTTTCATAATTTTCAAGTTTTATTTAGATGTTGTGTCATTATTGGCGATCATTTTTAGAGTATTTTTAAAAATATTTGAAATTTTTCCAAAAAACCACTTACCCTATATCTCCCAATTATATCTAAATTTATAGGATAGTAGTGTAAATTTTGGAATATTATAGAAAACTACAGACATGGAAGTAGATTTTTGATGGGGGAACATTCATCAGATATCAATGGATAAGGCAACCAAGGTATGAGTCTTTGATTCAAACAACCTATTATTGAATTTTGTAAAACTCCTTTAGATATATGTTAAACATGATGAAATTATTCAATTAATTTGTTTTAAGACCCTAATATTTTAGAAAACCAAACCATGTCAGATAGTGTACATGATATGCAACACTATACATAAATGAACCACAAAACATTATTATATAAATATGTTTGTTATAACCTAGCCATTAAATTGGACGTTATGAATATAATTTAATAATTACACACACACACAAACAAATATTTATATATAAATAAATTTCATAATTATTATAAATTTATTAATAAATTATTAGTAAATAATTAATCTATTTTTAGTGAAGTATTTTTATTTTTCAAATGTATTTTTTATTCAAAAATGATTTTGATTGTTTTTTATGATAAAATATTATAAATAATTTATGGAGTTTTTAGTAAATTAATTTGATAAAATATAATTAATTTTTTAAATATTCATATCAAAATTATCGTAGGGTGAATTTTTGGGATTTTTTTAGGAAAATAATGATTTTTAATGAATAATGAAAAATATAGATTTCAGTAAAAGTGCCATTTATTTTCAATAAATTTAGTAATTTAAATGTCCCATTTTGCCTTGAATTTTATTTTAAGCTACATAAGTCTTAATTATTTATATTTTATCTAGTTAATTAAATTTTAATCCTATTTATACTATATTTTAATTAAATTTTATTATTGCGTTCAAAAATGAATTTTTATAAAAACTATTTTAAAGTGAATAATATTTATCCATTTTAATTAATTAAAATAACCCCAAATGAGATATTATTTAAATAAATAAATATATTATATATATAAATATTAATTTAAATTCATATAATTATTATTACTAATCATAGATTTAAAATAAAATCCTCTCATACTTGAAAAATACATTTCATGAAAAACCAATTTTTCGTCGCATCTACGGGTTTTATTTTAAATTAAATTCTATTAATTATGTGAATTTATTTTTGTAAAATATATTCCGTATTTTTAATCAGAATAATTTATATTATATTTTAATTTTAACTTAATTTTGGGTCATAAAGAATATTGAAAAGTGAAAAAATATTTTACTGTGGTTAAGGTGAAAACAGGTTTATCAGGGGTTTAAACTAAAAATATAAAAGCTAAAATGACATAAAAACTTGATAAAAATATATTTTATGGAAATATTTATACCTTATATAATCTAGTTATTGATAATGGTCCATTTTGGAGTCTTTTTTAATGTAAATAACATGATTATCACTTTTTCTTTTAAAAAATTCCAAGTGTGACCTATCCCCCACTTATAAAAGGCCACCCCTCTCCAATCCAATTCACAAATTCAATGAATTTTTTTGTAAAATAAATACCAAAATAAATTACTTACTTACCTCCCCATGTCCTATATGAATTTTTTTTTTCATAAAGATAATCTAGGAAGGCTTTTGGTATAATCTTAATGAGGTGGTCCAAAGAAGAGGTATCATTCTTAACCGATAATTTTTGTTTTATTTCTTCTTACACATCATTTAAATATTATTTAACCATTATGATACAATAAAAACATTAATAATCTGTAATTATGTATATTTCATTACCCACATCCACATCCTCTTCCATTAAATTGGAAATGAAACTATCGTTCGTGTGTACGATGGACTGCCGCCTCGCGGAATGATGTAATTCATTTTCCATCATCGCTTATAATGGATTTTTATAACGATTTAATTAATTTTTATATATTATATACATGTAATAATTATAATTATTAAAATATAATATACCATTTATTTTTTTACTTTTTCATTCACTGAGAAATGATAACATCGTTTGTGTGAATGTTTGGACTACCGCCTCCATGAAGTGGTGTGATTCATTTTTCATCACCAAATCACATGGATGATGTATATAAGTGTTTTTAAATAAATAATATTATATTTTTTATATTATGAAAATTATATAAATATAAAATAATACTTATCATATTTCCAAAATGATCTTTGTAAAATGGAAACGTTGCTCATGCGTACATACGACCTACTGTCTACATGATTGTAATATAGTTCATTTTTCATAACCATTATTCATGGTTGGTTTTAAAATTATAATTGATATATAAAAGTTATAATTATTTCAAGATAATTATTCTATATAAGATGTAATAATTACTTCTTTGACCATTGTCAACATACCAAATCCATTTTGAAACAATGAACTAAACGTCATCAAAACACCAAATATGGACTTAACTGATCAAGTATTTAAATATGTAATTAAAAATAAACAAATTAAATGATTTAAGTATAAGTTATTAAAAATATAAAAGGATTTTAAGAAATAAAATAATTGATATAAGTTTATTATACAAGATTTTAAGGACATACATTGAAAGTATGAACTCTAGGTAATGGATTCCATATCAATTTCCTTTCATTGAGGCATATTTTAATGATATGAACCATTTTATTTTATACAGTGTATATAATATGACATTAAAATTTAATTTAATTAATAATTCATACATCATTATATTTTAAGTTTCACTTTGAATTATTTCATCTAAGGGGATTTTACTTGCCAAGTGGTAAAGAATTTCATAACTCAATTTCTTTTTATTGGGTTACATTAATTTTTCATTGTCTTTGATATTATAAGATTATGTGTGCAATTACTTTTGATTATGTTATATTTTATTTAAAATTATCTATATTTATTTAAATTTTATACTTATTATATATTCTTTATTAATTATCACTTCAATGTTATGATCATTGTATGGGTTTCTCATCTCACTTTTATTTCTATGAGACATATGCCATAATCACCACTTATTTATATTGTGTGGTGTAGATACTACCCATGAATTTATTTTATGATAATTTTTATTAAAATTATTGGTATTTAAAAATATATGTGAGGTTATATATTTCATAAGGTTTTTATATATAGATTACTAAAGTAATAAGGGATTTCTTCATAGTTAGTTTTATTGAGGCATGTTTTATTATTATACAACCAATTTATTTTATAAGGTGTATATATACTGAAAAATTTGTATATATATCATGTATACTTGATAATTCATGGTATTATTAATTTTAACTTGAATTGTTTCATACAAGGGGATTTTACTTCAATGTTACCAAGTGGTAAAGGGTTTCTTAACTAAATTTCCCTTCATTGAGTTATAACTCTTCTTCATCAACTCTGTTAGGACATGATTATATGTAAATTGATTTATAATATTTTATTCTATATTTCCAATTTTCTTGTTTGGATTTAATTTTTTTACACATAATATTTCCATCAGTTAACTCTCCATTCAATGATATGGTCTTTATAAGGATTGTTTTTCTATAATTTTCTTTCCATGGGACATATGTTTATGATATGAACTTATCTTATTTTATAAGGTGTATATAATACCTCTAACATGTTATATAACAAATATAATTATTTTCATCATATTTAAAGTATCATTTGAAGTTATTATATCATGGGGATTATGATTGAAAAATTACCAAAGTGTAAAAGGCTTTATGTTACAATATCCTTTCTTTTAAAGATTGTTTATGTTCATAGTTAATTTGGAGGAAATGATATGATATTATTTTCTTGAACCAAATATATTTTCTTCTATTCTATTTATTAATTTTGTTTACATGTTTATTTTTTATTTCCTCCCTTATTTGTTAATGAAACATTAAGTAAGTCACTTAAAAGTGATATCGATCTTTTACCTTGTTTTAGATTGGGAATGTTTTTCTTCCATATCTTTGTTTTATATTTTTTTTCAAAAATATTATTTTATAAATATAAATTGTTTACTAAATATATTTTACATTATATTTGAACTTATTTTAAATGGGTTTAAAATAAAATTTCTTAACAGTTTCCAACTGATTCACTTTTAACTCCCTTTACAAATGTTTAAAAAGAATGTCTATTTTAAATATTTACATCATGAATGGATTTTACCACCATCATTACCATCATTATATTTTAATATTTCTTTATATGTTTCAAATGATTTTTCAAATAAAAGTATTTTCACAATATTTTGTGGTTTTTTAGTTTTTAAAAGTCATTTTCAAAGTGAAAATGTTATTTTAGTCAAGAATGTTTTAAGGATCTATTAATGGCATTTCTATTCCTCAACATCATTTACCCTTGATGTTACTTGTGCTCAAATTGGGATATTTTGTAATTATACGATCTTTATTATTCTTATGGATGGATTATTATTATTTCAATGATATTTTCATGGATCCCATTTCTTTTCCATGGGATAATCAAGTTATAAAAGGAATATTGGTTGTTTCATGAGTTTTAGGATAAAATAAAAGATTTATATATTATTCATATTATGGTTCTTGGAAATTGTTTATAATGATGGATAATTATGTTATAAACCAATGATAGGTTGTTATGTTTTGATATAAGTATTGTTGGGTACATTATAAAATAGAGACAGGTGGTTACATTATAAACCAAAGATGAGTGGGTCCATGATATCCCTCTAATTCATTGGGTATGTATGTCGATCACAAGATTTTTACATTTTTAAGAGTGATTTTAAGAGTGATATATAAATAATGTCAAAAATTATCTGGGTTTTTAAAGAAATATTATTATTTCACAAGGTAAGATAATTAATTTAAATTTAAATAAAAGTAGTTACTACTTGTTATTGGTGAAAATCTATGGGTTTTTAAATGATTTATTTGATCAATATTGAAATCACATAGATAATGATCATTAAATCCGATGACTCTTATCATTATTCCATGTTTCGTGATGTATGATTCAAGTATTTATGGGCATGATTTATTTTATTTTATTCTCATGCATTTGATTATGTCATCATACCCTTATAATAATATTTTTCTCACAAATTAAATTCAGTTGTTAATGATTATGTTTATCCTTAATAGTAATTTTATCTCCCCCACTTGTATCCTTTTACCCAGGTTATAAATAATTATGTTAAATTATTTGTTTCTATAATGGTTCCATGTGTAGATAATTTTATGGGAGATGTTGAAGACTTAATATAGAATATGAAATGATGGGTATAGTTTTCCACGAATATGCCCTTAGATTACATTATTTTAGACACCCTAATACCCTTACTTCATTTTATGCATTTGTGTAAACTTTTTGACCTAGTTTTTTTCTTTAATAAAAGAATAATGTTGTTAAAATATTGGGTATAGTGGGAGATGGTGTTGATCTTTATAAACAACTTGTTTATAAATCCAATTTGTTAAGAGTTTGTACTAATTATATAAAACTATAATCCTAAAAGGTCATTAAGTATATAATTGATCCAATATTTCCTTATTTTATTATAAATTTTTTTATGGAAAAAATTGGGTCATTTTTATCGATATCAATCCAAAAATGTAATGATTTTATTTTTAGCATCAGATCCTGGAGTGCGGATTCAGGGATGTTATAATTGGTATCCCAATAAGGTTTATATAATTTTGGATATTAGGATGTTTTCATGAGAGGATGTCTTAAGAGTTATGGATACCATCATGAGTTTATGAGATCAAGGTTGATCATAATTTTAAATTCTTAGACACCCATTTTAAGTTTTTATGTGATGAGATCTTAAATTGATTAACGAAACTTTAGGAGTTGTTTTATTGGGTTGAAGTATATATAAATCGTTGGTTTAATGTGAAGTTTTACATTAAATTTTGGTCATAAGTATTAAGGTATTGATATCCTTTAGGGTTTTTATGATCTTGGATATTGAGGAAATTATGGAAACATACGTTTTATCATTAGATAACCATAAGATTTAAAAGTGATTTGGTGACTAGGTGAGTAATGTTATTTCCGAAGAGGATATATGTATTTTGGATGTTATAAGATTAAATGTATGGTATAACCTTTTAGGTTAAAATCATATTTAATGTTGAAGTTATTGAATTTATTTGGGATATATGGTCATTTATATATGGAATAATTTAGTTTGAACTTTGGGTATTACTATTGAATTTTGGAGATTAGTGTATTATTTCATTATATGAAGGTTTATTAATTTTGGGAATTACCTAAACTTTTTCTAACCATTTTGGTTTTTCTTAATGTATAAAGATATGAGGAATATATTTTTATCCCTTTTATAGTTATGTGATCCTTTAAAAGTTTATTTCAATGCTTCTGGTATGAAAAATTGATCTTGAATACTCATCATTTAGAGTAAAAGATGAGATTGTGGTGGAAATTGATTAAACAATGAAATTTTACTAATCAACTATAATTCCTTATTTTATTATTATAGTTGTAAATTAAATAAAAAAATATAGTAAAATTATATTAAAAATTGAAATTTAATCCAAATACATTGATTTTTGATGAAATAATGGGTTTTCATACCTCTTTGGTTTATGGTTTTGTGGATGTTTAATGTTTCATGACCATTACATTTCTTGTGATCAATGATCTCTATCAATCTCCATCATTATTTGAACTTTATTATCTTCTAAAATTTCTGTATATTTACTTCCCATCAATGTTTTCTTACATGAAAACCTAGTTATGCATTGTTCTAAATGACCTTTGTACTTCCCTCTCTCTTTTTCAAGTGGAACTTTTATTAACCCTTTATATGATGTGGGTTTTAAATAAGAATATTTTCAAATGTATAACCTTTAAAAAATAAGATAAATTTAAAACTGTGAGGATGTAATTTATTAAAAGGGGAGTATATAACACCCCAATATTTTATAAAAGAAAACTTTGTTAGATTGTGTACAAGATACCCAACAATGAACTTAAATGAACCAAAAAATATTATTATTTAAATATAACTATTATAACCTAGACATTAAATTTGAGGGTATGTATAGTATTAACTACTTTATGATATATACATATAAATTTATTAATAAATATAAATTTATTGATAAATTCATAGTAAATAATCAATCAATTTTTTAAGGTAAATTCATTTTTCAAAAGTACTTTTTCTTCAAAAATGATTTTTTTTCTTTTTGTGAGAAAATATTATAATTAATTTATAGAGTTTTTATAAGATTTATTTTGTAAAATGAAATTAATTTTTTAAATATTCATATAAATATTAACTTAGGGTGAATGTTTTCATTTTTCCAAAAAATATTGATTTTTAAGTGAGTAGTGAAAAATACCAATTTTAGTAAAACCACCATTTAATTTCAATAAATTAAGTAATTTAAATGTCTCATTATGTATTGAATTTTATTAAAATTGAAATTATTATTATTTATTTATATTTAATAATATTAATTAAAATTCAATACTTTTTATACGATATTTTTATAAGTTTATTTTTGGTTTTAAAAACACATTTTTTCTTAAAACTGTTTTAAAGCGCATAATGTTTATCCGTTTTAATTAATTTAAAAAAACCCAAAATAAGGAATGATTTAAATTAAATGAATAATTTATATATCTATAATTAATAATTAAAATTTATATAATTATCATTACTATTCATATAGTTAATAAAAAATCATGTTATACTTAAAAAATACATTTCTTGAAAAAAACCTTTTTTGTTGCGGCTGTGGGTTTTAATTTTAATTAAATTATGTACCCTATATGAATTTAATTTGATAAAATTGATTATATATTTTTAATCATAATAATTTATATTATATTATAATTTAAACTTATTTTTTTCAGTAATAAATAGTGAAAATAGTGAAAATATTTTATCACAATTAACGTGAAAACTAGTTTTACAAGGGGTTAAACTAAAAGGATAAGAGATAAAATAACCTAAAATATTGTATAAAATATATTTAATGGATATATTTGGACCATATAACTTATAAGTCTCTTTAAAGGTCATTTTGGATTATTTCTTCATATAAAAAATGTGGGTATCACTTTTTTCTTTTAAAAAATTCCAAGTGTGTCCTGTCCCCCACTTATAAAAGGCCACCCCATATCATCTCTTATTAACACCTTAAAATAATTTTGGTTGTGAAAATACCATCCCAAATACCTTAAGTAATTCCATAAAAAAACCTAGAGGCATTTTTTAATCAAAAATTCAATCTAGTAAGCATTTAGGTATAAGCCTAAAGAAGTGGTTCAAAGAAGAGGTATCATTCTTAACTAAACATTTTTGTTTTGTTTCTTCTTACACCTACTTATAATATTATTAAACCACTATTATATAATAAAATATAATATACTATACAATTATAGGTTATTAATTTAATTAAGTAACTTACATCTTCCTCCTCTTCCATAAAATAGGAAACAAAACAATCGTTCGTGTGTACAGTGGACTACTACCTCGTGGACTGATGCAATTATTTTTACATCATCACATATCATGGATGTTTATAATGATGAAATTAATATTTATATATAATATTTATTACATATTTATAATTTTTAAAATATAACATATCATTTATTTTTTTTAATTTTCCATTCAGTGAGAAATGATAACGTCATTTGTGCGTATGTGTGGACAATCACCTCCACGAAGCTGTGTGATTAATTTTTCATCACCACATCACATAAATGATATATATAAGTGTATTTAAATAAATAATATTATATTTATGGTTTTATTATAATTATTTAAATATAAAATAATACTTACCTTCATTCTATAATGATATTTGAAAAATTGAAACGTTGCTCATGCGTACGTACAACCTACCATCTCCATGATTATAACATAGTTCATTTTTCATAACCATTATTAATAGTTAGTTTTACAAGTATAATTTATGTATAAAAATGATAATTATTTCATTATTATTATTATTGTATATATTATGGAATAATTACCACGTTGACCACAATCAACATATCGAATCTGTTTTAAAATAATGAACTGAATGTCCTCAAAACAGGCGATGTAGACTTAACTGATTAAATATTTAAATATTTCATTATAAATAAAATAAATAAATTATTTTAGTATAAGGTATTAAAAAAATAATTTTTTTAATAAATTAAATTATATATATATGTTTATTATATCGGTGTTAAAAGACATACATGGAAATTATGGACTTGAGGTAATGGATTCTATCTCAATTTTCTTTCATTGAGGAACATTTTAATGTCATGAACCAATTTATTTTATATGGTGTATATAATTACCATTTTAAATGTAATATCAGTAATCCTTCATATATCATGGTATTTTAAGTTTTAATTTTAATTATTTCATACAAGGGGATTTAACCTTAAAGTTACCAGGAGGTAAAAAATTTCATAACTAAATTTATTTTCATTGAGTTATATTACTTCTTCATTGAATTTGATATTATAATATTATTTTTGTAATGTATTTTTATTATCTCATGTTTTATTTCCACTTATTTTATGTGGATTTATCTTTTATACTCATAATTTATTGATTGATTAATTATCAATTTAATGTTATGATCATTGTAAGTGTTTTATATCTCACTTTTATTTATGTGATACATATGCCATATTCACCACTTTTTTATAGTGTGTGGTGTATATATTTCCCATGAATATATTTTAATATTGTTTTCCACAAAATTATTAGTATTTCCAAATCTATATGAGTTTCAGTCTTTCATATAGTTTTGATCTATAGAATACCAAAGCAGTAAGGGATGTCATCTCAGTTTACTTTCATTGGGACATGTTTTATTATTATACACTTAATTTATTTTATAAGGTTTATATATACATTAAATTTTTCAGTATATCATGAATAATTCATAATTCATGGTATTATAATTTTAAACTTGAATTATTTCATCCACAAAGATTTTAATTAAAAGTTACTAAGTGGGAAAGGGTTTATTAAAACAATTTCCTTTTGTTGGGTGATAATACTTCTTCATTGACATCGCTCATACATGACTATGTATAAATTAATGTTTATATTATTAATATGTATTTCAATGTTTTTTGTGGATTTAAAATTTTTAACATAATTTTTCTATTTTTTATCTCTCAATTCTATTATATGATCTTTATAAGGCTTATTTGTCTCAAATTATCTTTCCTTGGGACATATGTTTATGATATACATATATATTATTTTATTAGGTGTATATAATAACCATTTGAAATGTTATTTTATGAATATCATTATGTTCATAATATTTTACTTTTCATTTGAATTTATTCTTTCATGGGGATTATGATTGAAAAGTTACCAAAGTGGAAAAAGATTTATGTTACAATATCCCTTCATTTCAAGATTGTTTATGTTCAAGGTTCCTTTAGAGGAAATTATACGATCTTATTTTCTTGTACTAAATATATTTTATTTTATTCTGCTTATAAATGTGATTTACATGTTTAATTTCTATTTACTTCCTTATTTTATTAAAGAAACATCAATGAAGTCTTTCATAAGTGATACCGATATTATAACATCTATTAGATTAGGAATCTTTCTCTTCCATATCCATATCCATGTTTTCTATTTTTTTTAAAATGATATTTTCTAAACATAAATGTTTTAATAATTATATTTTACATGGAATTTTATCTTATTTTAAATTGGTTTAAAATTAAATTTCTTATCATTTTTCAAATGGGTCACTTTTGACTCCCTTTACAAATGTTTAAAAAATAATGTTAATTTTTAACATTTACTTCATGAACGGATTTTCCTTCCATAATGACCATTATTTTATTTAAATATTACTTTACTAGTTTCAATGTTTTAAAAAATAAAATGATTTTCTAAATATTTTGTGATTTTTTATCTTTTAAAATTGTTTTTCAAAGTGAAAATGTTATTTTCCTTAAGAATACTTTTAATGATCTTTTAATAGAATTTCAATTCATCAATATCACCAACCCTTTATGTTTCTTATAATCGATTGGGTATATTTTTTAATGATACCATACTTATTATTTATATGAATTGATTATTATTTTTCCAAAGAGATTTTAATGGAACCCATTTCTTTTCTATTGGTTAATCAAGTTATGAAATGAATAATGGTTATTTTAGGAGTTTTCTAATAGAATGAAAGGTCTATATAATTTATTCATATTATGGTTCTTGGAAGTTATTTATAATGATGGGTGGTTACATTATAAACCAATGAAAGGTGATTATGTTATAAACTAAGGAATGGTGATTACATTATAAACCAAGTATGGGTGGTTACATTATAAACCAAATATGGGTGGGTTCATGATATCCCTCCAATCATTGGGTATGGAAGTGAACCGTATAATTATTCCATTTGTAAGAGTGATTGTAAGAGTTATATAGAAATGATGTCCCAATTTAACTACATGTTTTATCTATGATCTCTATGAGATTTTATGGAAATATTTTGATTTAACAAGGTAAAATAATGAGTTTATGGTTAAATAAAAGTATAAACTACTCTATATGGGTGAAAATATATAGATTTTTAAAAGATAAATTTTATAAATTAATATTCATTTTATTTTACTCATTAACAGGTTATATATGATTACATATTAAAATAAGTTTATGTTCGATGTTTTGATGATATTTATCTTATGTATCAAAAATAGATTTTATAGGTTGAATATGGTCAATGAGGTCATTATTTAAATATTTAAATAATTATAATAATAACTACCTAATTATTATATTTATAAATATAATATAATTATAATACTGGTTATGAAATATGATTTTGATAAATGAAGTAGGTTACAATCATAGAATGGGTAAGTCATATATAAGCATGCGTAACATTTCCATTTTCCAACAATTATTATGGAAAGTAGGTAAGTAATATTTTATCCTTAAATTTTGATAATTATTTCATTAATATAATAATTATTTCATTTATATAAAATATATTCATTATCATTTCCCTTATTACCTTTCATCTAAAAGTTTTTGAAAAATGAATCACATTGCTTTATGAGGCGGTAGACCACCATACACACGAGTGACGTTATTGTATCCAATAAAAAATAAGAAGTAAAAATCTATATATTGTATAATTTATAAAAAGGTATGATTATTTTATATATATCATATGTATAGTTAATATACATCATTTTACCCAACTTTGAGATGTGGTAATAGAAAAATTAATAACATTTGTTCGTGAGTTTGTTGTCTATTGTACATAAGAATGATGATTTCATACCCCATTTGATAGAAGAAGAGAATGATTTAGGTTATTTTATTAAAATAATAAAATACATGTATAATAAATATAAATATTTTATAATATAATAATTATTTGGGAATAATTTAATTTTCTTTTGAAATAAATACAATAAAAATGTTAATTGAATAACATTACCTCTCTTTTGGTAACTTCTCTTGGATCTCACAAAATGCCTTATTGAAGGAATTTAGGACCAAACTAAGGATTCTAGGATGATATTAGGGAATTATAGAAGTCACATGGTCAGTTATTAGCTGATCTAAAGGGAATTTAAGGGGTGAAGTGAAGATTATAGGGTTGGCCTTTTATAAGTGACGAGACTGACACTTGTAATTTTTCAAAAAAAAGTGGGTACCCATGTTTTTCACATTCCAGAAGGAACAAAAATAAATTATTATAAATAATTATAAATTATTAGTTCATAATATGGCTATAAAGTATATTTTACACATGTTTATATGTCATCTTAAATCTTAACTATTCACTTTAACCCCTAGTAAATCGATTTTTACCTTAACCGCTATAATTAATCTTTAATATTTTCAATATATATTATGGTAAAAATATATGTTTTCTATATTAGATAATATAAATTATTGTTATTAAAAATATTTAGTCCATTTTATCAAATTAAATTCACATATGTAGAAAATTTTAATTTAAAATAAAAACTATAGATGAGATGAATAAGCAAGTTTTCAAGAAGTGTAATTTTCAAGAAAAAGATGATATTTTGTTAACTATATATTTAATAACTATAAATTTATGAATAGAAATTAATTTTTAATGATATAAAATATAAAAATTTTATTGTTAAAATTTTTCATTAGGGATTATCATATTTAATTAAAATGGACAATGATTATCAATTTTAAAATAGCTTTTAGAAAATCCCGTTTTTAAACAAAAAAACACATAATAAAAAATATAATGTTGAATAAAAAGTTATTAAATTGATTAAATATAAATAAATAATAAATATGGTATTTTAAATCATATTAAAAAAATAATTATATTTTTAAATTATATAATTTATTAAAAAGAAAATACTTTTTAAAAAAAATCACTATATTACACAATTCAGTTAAAATAGTTATTTTACGAATAATCCTAAAAATTAAATCTTTATAAATTTATAAATTATAACTTCATAAAATGATTTTAATATTTTCAATTTCATATTATAAAATTTATAAAATAATATTTTAAAAAACATTATAAGAAAAAAGTTTAGTTAAAACAATTTCCTCATTGATTTTAAAAATTACTTAATATTTTTATAAAAAATATAAATATATAAAAAATATTAAAAAATATTAAAATTATTTATTCTATTATAACTTTTTATATTACATAAATAAATTTTCCCTTATATGAACTCATAAATGTTTTTTAAAACTAAGGTTGTGACATTTTTTCACTTTCTTCAGTTTAAATAAAATATAAGTCATCTTCATGGAATGGTGTCCATTAAACAACTAAAATTTGATCATAAGGTAATAAGGAAATTATTTAATTCCTCTAATAATAATAATTATAAATAATAATGGCCTTATCACTTATTTTAACCTAGATTTACGAGATTTACCCATTAATGAGCTGATAAACCTTATCACTGTTTCAATTCATTTTGACAAAAAAAGTGTCTCACTTAAAAAATTTGATATTATTATTTATAAAAATGTAACAAATAATTTAGTTTTTCATTTCATGAAGTGAAATAAATTTCTTTTAATATAAATTCATAAAACCTAAAGAAAAACGTTTTTTTTTAAAATGCATCTTTAAGCCCAAAAATGTATTTATACCAAAATCATGTATAACGCTGTTTTAAATGAACTTAATTTGATTATATACTAATAGATAAAACTTATATCACTTTTATATCAAATTAAAATAATAATAATACATTACCTTAAAAAAATTACAATTTTATAAATCATTATTTTCAAATTTTCACAAAAAAACATTCCTTTATGAAAATTACAAATCATTTCACCAAAAATATATTTACATATGTTGATTAATAAAATTAAGTCCATTTTATCTAATATATATTATACAAGATCAAAAATATATATAATATGTTCTGAAAAAAATGAATAACAATTTATTTTTAAAGAAAACATATTTTTGAATAATAAAAAGAATTTACAAAAAAAATTGGCTAATTAATTACTTTGTATTAATAATGATTGGGAAAATTTTAAAAAAATAATATAATAGGTAATACTATCCATAAAATCCAATTTAATATTTAGGTGATAATATTAAATAATAATATATTAAATAGTATATTGAAGTTTTCTTACACTCACAATTGCATATATCCCAAGCTATGAATGAAATTTAATATATCTAAAAGAAAAATTTTATAAAATCCCGTGGTGTTACATTCTTATACTTTTATTAAATTGTACCCTAAAAATTTTTCTTTTTAATACAAGTTATTCCATTTGAATATTTCATTATAGAAACCCACAACATTACAAGGGTTAAAAAACATTGTCTTGAAGGGAGGTGAAAATATCATATTGGATTACAAATACCATGTTTCAAAATAGTAGAACATTTGGGGGAATAATAGATCTGGAAATTTAAGAAAATTAATTTCCATATATCATTGTTCACATGAATTTTAATGATAATGATAAAGTTATCAATTACAAAACCATACACCATATATATGGAAAAGACCATAAATTAATTAGAAATTAAGGTTATTAGATAACATTTGTTTTGGTCTTAAGATCCTTATGATATGGTTGAGGAATTACTTAACCATGTAGACTAATAAAATAAAAAATATATACTTACGTAATAATTGGAATTTCACCTTTAATCAATTTTCTTTAAAACCTCTACCTTTTCTCCAAATGAGAAAATTTGAAGATGAATTTTCCATTCCTTAATCACTAAGATCAACTTCAAATTGATGACATAATTGATCAAACTATAAAAAGATGCTTCTTATACCATTATATATTATCCAAATAGAAATGGTTAGGATAAGTTATTAAATATTGACAAATAAATTAATTTATTAAACATCAAAAATAATTTTTAAGGTCTAATTTAATCCAATAAAAAATTAGTTAATAATAAAACTCCTCTAAAATATATCTGACTAAATTCAATACCAGAAAAATTACAATGAATGTAACTATGATAAACTTAACATTAATCCCAAAAATTATCTCTTAATATCACACAACTAATATGTGAAAACCTATGGTCATATATTATCTAGAAACATGATAATAACCTAAAATACCATAAAACTATAATGAAAACATGTATGCTTCAATAAATTGACATTATCCTTTTTCCTCAAACAAAACCAAAATCTATTGAATATATTAATTAAATAAAATTAAAATAAACATTATCAAAAATAACTTAAATAACATTGTAAACAAATCACTAACTAATTTCATGGTTACCAATATTATCCCATCAATGTTGATCATATCTTTATCCAAACTATAAATTATTATATCCACATTGGACACATAGTAAGGGTTGTTTTTCCCATAATAATGTGTATTGAAAAAATATTGAATTTCCACTAAATCAGTTTTACTGGTTATCAGTACCATTTATCATATAATTTAAATTACTTAATGAACAAAAACTAAGGAAACATATATGTTTAATGATTCTTTTAGTAATAATTACTTTGTTCATAGAAGTGATCCTTTGTTCACTAAGTACCGAAGTCATGGTCATTGGAAGAAAAAATTTTCTTTTAAAAAGAGTACATTCTTTAGGATTTCATAAGGCTTATTTTTCTAAGGAAATGACATTTTCCAAAATCAAACAAATCATAAAAATGTGGTCACCCAAAATATTATTTTCAAACAATATTGGACCCAAGAAGTTTTGGGTTATGAAAAAATGAATTTTTTGTTTTTAGAAAAATAAATAAAGTACAAAAAACAAAAACATTTGGTATATAGATAGTGGTTGTTCCATGAACATGACTAGGAAGAAAGATTTATTCATGAATATAATCTAGAGGAAATGTGAAAATGTACATTTTAGAAATAATTCTAAATGAAAAATAATTAGAATATGTGATATTATACTTCTGGTAAAATCTCTTATTTCAAATGCATTATTTTGTGTAAGACTTAAGAACAACCTATTATTCATAAGTTAATTATATGATGAGGTTTATCTTGTGATATTTTTGAATGTTAAATATACTATAAAAAGTTCAAAATATGAGCTTATTTTATCTTATCATAGGCATGAGAATGTTTACCCCATCAACTTAGAATACCATAGGAGCTAAGAATTACCTTCCCTTAGTGAAACATAAGATCAGTCATGGTTAGGGAATATAATGTTATAACACTATATCCTAAGGAATCTAGATAATATGACCAGGAAATGACTTGTTAATGATCTACCAAAACATAGGTTTTATACATCAAATATTTGTGACCCTTGCAATTTTTTTCTAAAACACAAGTCATATGCTAAATCTATTACTGAAGTATCAAATTTTGATGCTTTACAGTTAGT